>OZ007508.1:6784753-7069255 GCA_963931865.1 Axinella damicornis
GTAGCAGGCTCCACCACCATCGTGCAAATCATGCTGGTGACCGGTGCAGTCCAGTACGCACGCGCGAGGCACAACATTGCAATCTTTCCACCTGTATACGCTAAACGGCTCCCTCACAGACAGACAGACATTCTGAGAACACAGCTATATATGTGGGGCTCGCTCAGAATCGCTCAATTAGAAATTAAAGAAAACGTCTTTTTCAAGCTAGCACTTAATTCCAAGGAACCACGGGCTTGGAGTTAGAGGCAAAGTGCCTTGGGCTGTCATACTCTGAGAACCAGCGAGGGTGAATGCTACTAAGGGCCAAAGGCCTTCTGATTCCGTAGTTCCATTGGGTGAGCCGTAAGACGTCTAACCAACTACATGTAAGACTGCAGCAGCAGCATACCTACATAGAGAGCTATAGTGCCTAGACAGAACAGTGAATGGATAGTTCGCTGGCTGTAGTCAGCACAGTGAGGGCACTTCAGGGCTATAAATGTTTGACTCACCACCTGAACACGTCAGACCCTTGCCCGTACGTCATTATGCTTACAATCGAAAGCTGGTTCTGTGTGAATACTATAGCCAGGGAAAATTCCAAGGTTCACGGACGCTATGGGATTCAGAAGCCATACTTTAGACGACTCAGAATTTGGAATTCAATGAAGCTGCAGTCTAATGACTCAACACATGCGTTACCACTGTTGTCTCCATAGTAACCTACTTGGACAGTCTGTGGGGGTGGGGTAGTTTACTGGAATACTCTGGCTTGAACTCTGGAAGGAGAGAGGGAAGGTGGGAAATAGCGAGGGCAGGAGGGAGGGGTGAGACAAGGACAGAGGGAAGGAGGGAGGGAGGGAGGGAGGGAGGGAGGGAGGGAGAGAGGGAGGGAGGGAGGGAGAGGAGGGAGAGAGGGAAGGAGGGAGAGAGAGGGAGGGGGAAGACAGAAGTAAGGAAGGAAGGAGAGTGAAGGGAGGAGGGATGGAAGGAGAGATGGAAGGAAGAAGGGAGGGAGGAGGGAGGAAGGAAAGAGGGAGGAGGGAGGAAGGAAAGAGGGAGGAGGGAGGGAAGGGGAGGGAAGGGAGGGAAGGGAGGGAATGGAGGGAGGGAGGGAGGGAGGGAGGGAGGGAGGGAGGGAGGGAGGGAGGGAGGGAGGGGAGGGAGAGGAGGGAGGGGGAGAGAGGGAGGGAGGGAGGGAGCGAGGGAGGGAGGGAGGGAGGGAGGGAGGGAGGGAGGGAAGGAGGGAGGGAGGGAGGGAGGGAGGGAGGGAGGGAGGGAGGGACGGAGGGAGGGAGGGAGGGAGGGAGGGAGGGAGGGAGGGAGGGAAGGAGGGAGAGAGGGAGGGGGAAGACAGAAGTAAGGAAGGAAGGAGAGTGAAGGGAGGAGGGAGAAGGAAGGAAGAAGGGAGGGAGGAGGGAGGAAGGAAAGAGGGAGGAGGGAGGGAAGGGGAGGGAAGGGAGGGAAGGGAGGGAAAGGAGGGAAGGGAGGGAGGGAGGGAAGGAGGGAGGGAGGGAGGGAGGGAGGGAGGGAGGGAGGGAGGGAGGGAGGGAGGGAGGGAGGGAGGGAGGGAGGGAGGGAGGGAAGGGTGGGACAGAGGGAGGAAAACTGAGATTGATACATACCAATGGAAATTATAGCGTGGTAAGTAAGGCTGTACCTACACAGCCCCTGTACGAACATGCTCCCACTTCACTCACCATGGTCTCCCCAGTAGATATGGATGTCCTTTGACCCCTTCTTGGACACCCACTCCACCCTACACATCAGATGTACAATGTACGTAAGACTAGCTCAGTACAACATGTGACAACATATACATAGATATATACATGTACATGTACCCTTGATCAATTTCCACCTCTCCCTCAGTCCCTTGCTCTCCTCCAATCCCTCCTCCTTCCCTCTCTCCTATTATCCCTCCCCTCTTGGTTTCTCCCTCCCTCCTATTCTCCCTTCGTCCCTCACTCTCCACCCATATACTCTCCCTCCCTCTTCCTTCATCCCTCCCTTCCTTCTATCATACATCATCAAGATGATCCTTCCCTCAGTCATTCCCTCTTCACACACACACAACACAGGCACACATACGCAGTCCTCTCACCAGCCGATGGCTACTGCAGGGTCGCCATGGAGAAAGGGTCTCTTCCCAGTGATGCACTCAAACACCACCATACCAAAACTCCAGAAGTCAACCTAATGTGGGATTCATTAGGAGATGACACTCACCTCACCACAATTAAGGGCCACATGCATGCTGACTAGCATCAGAGCAGTGTTAAAACTCAACCGCACTGATACAACGATTGCAGCACCACAGCAGCCAACGCTTGCACTGCAGAGTCTACTGCACAGCTCAGGACATGTGCCACAGTGCAATTGCGGTGAGCCTGTAGCCTTGCTCCCAGGCTCCTCCCCAGCTTGATGTCACATATACTCAGCACGTGACAAAAAGCTGGGAAGGCCTAGGAACTAGCCATGCTAGCAAGGGTGAGAAAACTCACATAACAATAACCAAAAGTCATCGGTGGATTCAAAGTTCAAGACACGAGCTATACGTATAATAATTATATGAACAGCCCTTGATGGCCACAACAAGGATGGAGACCACTCACGGACCTATCTCTTCAATGGCTACAGAGACGGAGGCTACCTCACAACAATGTCATTCACAGGCCGATGTCTTCAATGGCCACAGCCATTGGGGCTAGTGCATGAAAAAAATGGCAAGACTGCTTTCATCTCTTCAAGCCATCTGTACAGTGTGCATGTTCTACAGAGCACAGAGTGACTGTGCAGATTCAAACCAGTATGCTGCATGCATACAGGCCTTGTTTGGCATGCCTGCTAGACTTCATCCGCAGTGCATACATGCGCGTACTTTTCACAGTATTGTGTGGCCTACTGACAAAAGTCAGTTATGCTCACTGCCCTAGCAGCTCCATGTTCTTCTTGCTCATCAGGATCACCCCACAACGTTATATAGGCATTTGTGTACTACTAACCACCTAGTCTCAGCCCCAGACCAAAACCAACCCCAGCACGGATCGCGCACGAAATACTGGACGCGATCTGCGCTGGGGTTGATTTGGGTCTGGGATCGAGACTACTATAGCCACCCACCAATAAAACTTGACCATGAAAATCAGTTTAATGGCATGCGCGCCGCGCGCCAACTCTCATCCAGCATTAGCAAACCTCCCTCGATTGTCAACAGAAGGTTGTTCCATAACAGACCAGGCTAGCCAAACCTAGCCTCGTTCCTAGGGCTCAAAATAACTCTCAGTGGTGATTTCAGCCTTCCCAAGCAGACGCATGACTCTACAATTAACTAACTTTCAAGCTTGTGTCTCGGGAAATGCCAAGTTGAAAAACAGGCCTTTGAACACTGGAAATAAAGCCTGTACCAAAGGACAAAACTGGCCCTCTCTGTGCAAACGAAGGCCTTTCTATAGCCGAATCCAGACACAGCCATGTTTTTTCACTCTGCAGTTGACGTCCCACTCTTTCTGCTCATGTAGAACCTACATGTATCTCCCAAGGGCATGCACATATACTACGTACTCATACTAGCAACAAGTACAGTTAACGAGTACAGTTAATGACTCAACAATTACAGCTCGCAGTCTATCAGGCGGGCTGGGCATGTCCACAGCAAGACTTATATAGCCTGGTTCCCAGGCCCCTCCCCAGCTTTTTGTACAGGATGCACCAAAAAGCTGCCCAGGGAGGAACCTGGGAACGAGGCTAAGCAAGACTCACATGCTCATGGGTTATGCAAAACTCATGTGTACTTTCAGTTTGCCTTTAGTAAACTGTTTGCTTAGCCATTAAGTTGGAACAGCCGTGCTGAAATATAACAAACTTTATTTGCTTTTGGTAGTACCAAAGTATCTGAATGGCTGGCGATCGATTGAAGTGATTTATATAGCCCTGAGGACCGTGCTGTGAGCATGAAGAGAGGAGAAGAGATTGTTGGTCATGTTCCCTGAGAGCTATCTAAGAACGTTTGGCATTTCTGAGGTCGAGACCCAGGGGGCGAACGACGCATGACAATGCCTATTACTGCAGATACCGAGGCTAGCACTGGCACAAATTCACATTCACTTTGTGGAACATGAAACCATAATGGACTCTCCCAGTAGCAGACAGCCATATACCTTGTGACAGACACAAACTCACATTCCCATTCATACATTAGTAACCTCACAGGGGGAAGACCTCTGCTTTCGGCATAGTGGCCACTCCACACCATCCCAATTGCTGAACTACCTCTCAAAGCAACCTCGAACCATTCACTAACTTTCAGAATGATGTTCAGACTCAGGCTGCTTCTAGGGCCTAGCTTACGGCTCATCCAAATTAACACACGTACGTGACAACAGAATTACCCTCTGTGTAAGGGACGCCACACAACAAAGGACAAAGCTAGAGGCGCCAACAGGTCCATTATTCAGAGGCTCCACTGTGCATGCACATCGTAGCCATGTTGCTAGGGTAACGCCCAATGTGCCCATGCTCCCCCCATGCATCAACCTACACTGCTGTTGTACTTCTTGTCCTTCAAGACCTCCGGAGCCTGCAGAGAGAATGGATAAGAAATGATACCAGGACAAACTGGTAATAATCTCTCACACACCACCATCTGCTGACCTCTGAACCCAGAGCACTGCAACCTACAGTTTTACCCCAAGGAGGGTAGCACAGTGCCCAACCCCCGTCCCTACAGTGTCCCCCCTAAAGGAGGGTACCACGGTGCCCAACCCTCCTCCAACAGTGGTCCCCCCAAACGAGGGTACCACGGTGCCCAACCCTCCTCCAACAGCGATCCCCCCAAAGGAGGGTACCACGGTGCCCAACCCTCCTCCAACAGTGGTCCCCCCAAAGGAGGGTACCACGGCACAGTGCCCAACCCTCCTCCAACAGTGGTCCCCCCAAAGGAGGGTACCACGGCACAGTGCCCAACCCTCCTCCAACAGTGGTCCCCCCAAAGGAGGGTACCACGGTGCCCAACCCTCCTCCAACAGTGTTCCCCCTAAAGGAGGGTACCACGGTGTCCAACCCTCCTCCAACAGCGATCCCCTCAAAGGAGGGTACCACGGTGCCCAACCCTCCTTCAACAGTGGTCCCCCTAAAGGAGGATACCACGGTGCCCAACCCTCCTCCAACAGTGGTCCCCCCAAAGGAGGGTACCACGGTGCCCAACCCTCCTCCAACAGTGTTCCCCCTAAAGGAGGGTACCACGGTGCCCAACCCTCCTCCAACAGTGTTCCCCCTAAAGGAGGGTACCACAATGCCCAACCATCCTCCAACAGTGGTCCCCCCAAAGGAGGGTACCACGGTGCCCAACCCTCCTCCAACAGTGGTCCCCCCAAAGGAGGGTACCACGGTGCCCAACCCTCCTCCAACAGTGGTCCCCCCAAAGGAGGGTACCACAATGCCCAACCCTCCTCCAACAGTGGTCCCCTCAAAGGAGGGCACCACAATGCCCAACCCTCCTCCAACAGTGGTCCCCCAAAAGGAGGCTACCACGGTGCCCAACCCTCCTCCAACAGTGGTCCCCCCAAAGGAGGGTACCACGGTACCCAACCCTCCTCCAACAGTGGTCCCCCCAAAGGAGGGTACCACAATGCCCAACCCTCCTCCAACAGTGGTCCCCTCAAAGGAGGGCACCACAATGCCCAACCCTCCTCCAACAGTGGTCCCCCAAAAGGAGGGTACCACGGTGCCCAACCCTCCTCCAACAGTGGTCCCCCCAAAGGAGGGTACCACAATGCCCAACCCTCCTCCAACAGTGGTCCCCCCAAAGGAGGGTACCACAATGCCCAACCCTCCTCCAACAGTGGTGCCCCCAAAGGAGGGGTACCACAATGCCCAACCCTCCTCCAACAGCGGTCCCCCCAAAGGAGGGTAACACTGCAGGAGGAGAGTTGGGTGCTGTGGTACCCTCCTTTGGGGGGACCACTGATGGAGGAGGGTTGGGCATTGTGGTACCCTCCTTTGAGGGGACCACTGTTGGAGGAGGGTTGGGCATTGTGGTACCCTCCTTTGGGGGGACCGCTGTTGGAGGAGGGTTGGGCACCATGATACCCTCCTTTGAGGGGACCACTGTTGGAGGAGGGTTGGGCATTGTGGTACCCTCCTTTGGGGGGACCGCTGTTGGAGGAGGGTTGGGCATTGTGGTACCCTCCTTTGAGGGGACCACTGTTGGAGGAGGGTTGGGCACCGTGGTACTCTCCTTCAGGGGAAACACTGCAAGAGGAGAGTTGGGCACTGTGGTACCCCCCAAAGGAGGGTACCACAATGCCCCCTCCTCCCACAGTGGTCCCCCCAAAGGAGGGTGTCAAGGTGCCCAACCCTCCTCCTGCAGAGTTTCCCCAAGGAAGGGTACCACGCTGCCCAACCTTCTTCCTACAGCATTTCCCCAAAGGAGGGTACCGTATTTATGCCAATAAAACGGCATAAAAAATCAAAACTCACTATCATAGAATTGGAATCATAGAAATTCCAGGAAATGAATTTGCATTGCTAGATTGGATGGACCGTTGTAATAGATAGAAATTGTCGCGCAGCGTTTGGAGAGACCGTTGGCATCGAACTGCCGTGCCACGTATTGCATTTTGAGTGTTTGTGACTGTTGTGGCTGCACTATTCCAGGAACTGGGCGGCTACTGCCATGCCATCATTGCCATGCACTGCATTTCGAGCATTTGTGACTGTTATTCCAGGAACATGCTGCCATGCCACGCATGGACACCCACTGCAATGCCACAAGCTGCATTTCAGGCAGTGTGGCTATTATAGAAATTCCAAGAAATGGGCATCATCAAACCCCATGCGATGAATTTTGGATGAATTTTGGGTTGTGTATAAAACGGGAACGTGGAATGGAATGGAACGTGGAATGGAACATGGAATGGAACGTGGAACGGATGTAAAATGTCCTAATAAGCCTAATAAGCGTAATAAGCGTGTTAATTAAGGTGGGCGTTAATTGGGGCTGGCGCGAGCAAGCCTGCGCATGCAGTAGTCGGCATAGACAGTGAGTCAAGGGAGATGGTGGCTGATGACAATCGTCGCGCGAGTGACAACCTGGCTACGCGAGACTACCCATCACTACAGGTTGTTATGCCTGGGCCTGGATGGAGATGTCATGAATGTTAACATGCAGTTGACCGATCAGCGAAGTGAAGCAGGGCTATTGTCTTCTGACGAATATTAAAGCGCGAGCAGGATCACTAGTGCAAGGGGCAGTCACGCCAATAAGCACCACAGTCACAGCTGCGACCGCGTATGGTCAACCCGTATACTAAGGAATTCGGCCGGAAGGGGTGGAGTCGCTACGCAGTTTTCCGTATACTATCGCAAAGTCAACGGTCAAAGCCTGAAAATCAGCGCGGTCAACAGTCAAAGCCTTGAAAATCAACGCGGTCAACAGTCAAGCCGCGCAAAAGACCGGTCAAAGTTTTGACCCGCGGTCGCAGCTGTGACTGCAGAATCTATGGACGTGACCTCCCCTTGCTAGTGTAAGCTGTATGAACGTGCACTGTGCTAGTGCTATAGACCTAGCTGTGCTGCTATGCTGGCCCGAAGACCGTAATTATAACCCTGCTTCACTCGGATGGCATAGTCATGTCAGCTAACATCTTGTTGTCTACTGTGAACTTGTCACATCCAGGGCATACAACCTGCCGGTAGTCTTGCGTGGCCAGGCGCCTAGGCTGAGCTCTCTCTCGCGATATGATTGTCACTCGACTTAGCGAGACTTCACTCGCGCCAGCTCCAATTAACGCCCACCTTAATTAATACGCTTATTGGACTCATTACGACATTAAATTTTTACATCCGTTCCACGTTCCATTCCATGTTCCATTCCACGTTCCATTCCATTCCACGTTCTGCGTTTTACATGCAACCTGAATTTTGAGAGAACTCGTTTGTGACCAAGGGCTGACTGTTGTGCCACTCACTGCATTTGGAACTAGAGGTGTTCATAGAACACATACCCCGCGCTGAACATCGGGCCAGGATGCATGCAGTGCAGCTACAATCGACGTGACATCTCTGCCTATGCGCAACGGCGAACAGGGCTGCTATCGCATATTGTTGTGCCTTTAGATTGATTGTGTAACAGTCATGTGAGTATCGTGTGATCATGCCATGTGGTGGTTACTAAAATACGGAACGGGACGGAATGGAATGGAACGGTTCCGCCTACTAAAATACGGAACGCACGGAACGGAACATCAGGTACTACAGTACAGCGCAATGCATTATGCGCTCGCGCTCACGTTCATGCATGGTGAGGAAAAGATTAGGCACTACATTTAGAGAGCTTCCCAGATCCAGAGAGAGTGATCCATGAGCCTCCGCTAGTCTAACAAGCTAGCCCTTCGCTTTGAGTCCAGGGCGCGATCGCCAGTATGCGCGCGGAGAAGCCTCCGCAGAGACCCAAGGTTGGCCAAGTATACCTCTTCTCTTCTCAACAGAATATGACAAGCAAGTCTTACCATTATTTCAAGCGTCCTCTAAGTCTTTGCCTGCGCTGCGAAAATTATGCTAGCTAAGTAGCTTGGCTACTAGTATCGTTCCGTTCCGTGCGTTCCGTATTTTAGTAGGCGGAACCGTTCCATTCCGTTCCGTTCCGTTCCGGATTTTAGTAACCACCTGCCATGTGCCCTTTGATGAATGAAAAAGATACTGAATTTGAGTGTTGTCTAGCTGTAGCGCTAACTAAGATCCCGAGAGGCTCGGAAACTGAAACTGCGATCGCGGTTCATTACATGGTCCTTCGAGCCGGATTCGTCCTTTCGGGAAACACGACCAACGCGAGCAAAATTGTTGATCCACATGGCCGAGGCGTTGGCGAAGAAGAAACGGATTCGTGGCGGCCATCGAGCGTCCGCAACACGAATGGTGCAGCTGGTCAGTGAAATGATAGCTGCCTTTGTACACGACCCCAAAGCGAATTGAACACTAGACGGCTGCGGCAGTTGAAGATGAGTCTGGGGGAGAAGCTGGGCACCCTCAAGGGGTTGGACGGGGAGATCTTAGACTCGGTTGAAGAGGATGATGTAGCCGACGAAATTGAACAGGCTGATGCCTTCAAGGAGAAGATCTATGCAGCTACAGTTGACATTGACAGGTATTGTGTACCTAGTTCTAAAGGGAGCCCACCACCGGTAGATGACGGTGGCGCATCTGGCTCAGGCCGAACTCGAGGGGCGCCTCATGGTGCACGGGTGAAGCTGCCAAAGTTGGCTATTCGCCCTTTCAATGGTGACATTACTAACTGGACCACATTTTGGGACTCCTTCGAGTCGGCCATCGACAGCAGCCCAGGGTTGACTGACATTGACAAGTTTAACTACTTGAAATCTCTGCTAGAGAAGTCAGCTGCTGAAGCGATATCTGGACTGACCCTCACAGCAGACAACTACAGGGATGCAGTCTCGATCCTCAAAAGGAGATTTGGTAACAAGCAACAAATTGTGAGCAAGCACATGGACATCCTCTTGAACCTGGAGGCTGTCTCATCGCAGCATAACCTCAAGGGCCTACGTCGCCTTTATGATGTGGTGGAATCTCAGGTCAGGGGCTTGAAATCACTCGGGGTTGATTCAAGCTCTTATGGAAGCTTGCTGTCCTCCGTGTTACTCCAGAAGATACCACCTGAGCTGCGTCTTGTTTTGAGTCGAGAGATAGCCGAAGGAGACTGGAATCTTGATGCATTGCTGAAGAAGCTTGAGCGGGAGATTGAGGCCAGAGAACGAGCAATGACCACCTCTACTCAGTCTGCCAGAAAACCAGGAACAGACAGTTCTGCTGGCACCGCTGCAACGTTCCTGACCCCAACCAGCGCCCCCTCGTGTTGCTATTGTCATCAAGCTCACTTGTCAGGAAATTGCAGGGCTGTGCAGGATGTTGGTGAAAGGAAACAGATATTGATGAGGTCTGGCAGGTGTTTTGTGTGTTTGAAAAGGTACCACATTAGCCGAGATTGTCGTTCGGCTGTCAAGTGCCGGAAATGCGGTGGCAGACATCATGTTAGCATCTGTTTGAAGGGCTTATCAGGAAACAAGCCCTCAGTCGCCACTCCTCGTACCTCAGAAGCCAACCAGGGCACGGTAACACGCCAGACGGATCTCAATCCGCAGGCTGTTGAGTACTCGCCTCCAACGACAAACTCGATGTACACCAGTACTGGCATGGCTGTGTTGCTTCAGACAGCAAGAGCGCAAGTTTGCAATCTAGACAACCCACAGTCACCTATGGAGGTCAGAGTGATCTTGGATGGTGGTAGCCAACGGTCATACATCACCCACCGGATCAGAGATGCCCTATCCTTACCTGCTGAATGCAAGCAGAGAATGTCCATTAAAACATTTGGATCGGAAAGGGGAGAAGTGCAAGATTGCGAGGTTGTGAGGGTTGGCATGAAGACCGTGGATGGAAATGTTCTCGAGCTGCCTCTCCTTGCTGTACCTCTAATCTGTGAGCCATTGGCCAACCAACCCATTGCCTATTGCAAGGCCGAATACCACCACCTGGCACAGCTGGAGTTGGCCGATGTTTGTGAGAAGGGGGGAGACATGCCAATTGATGTCCTTATTGGGTCTGATCACTATTGGAAGTTGGTCACGGGCAAGATGGTGAAGGGCAAGAGAGGTCCTGCTGCTGTCTACACCAAGCTTGGTTGGGTGCT
Source organism: Axinella damicornis (assembly GCA_963931865.1). Taxonomy (NCBI): domain Eukaryota; kingdom Metazoa; phylum Porifera; class Demospongiae; order Axinellida; family Axinellidae; genus Axinella; species Axinella damicornis. The sequence continues at coordinate 6,795,441 of OZ007508.1, forward strand.
ATCCGGACCTGCTGATATTCCTGACCAACATGTGTCCTCCGTCAACATTGTCCCTAGTCACACTCTGAGAGTCGACTCCCATCCACAAGATGAGGAAGGACTGGATGCCACACTGAAGATGTTCTGGGAATTGGAATCCCTCGGCATTGGTGATGGGGACGTATCAGCATTGGAGGACTTCGACAAGGGAATTGTGTTCAAGGATGGTCGGTATCAGGTAGCCTTGCCATGGAAGGAGTCACACCCTGTCCTCCCAGACAACTACCAACTTAGCAAGAGGCGGTTGCAGGGACTGCTGCACCGTCTAAGGCAGCAGCCATCACTCCTCAAGGAGTACGACACCACCATCAAGGATCAGCTGAGCAATGGGATTGTGGAGAAGGTCAACGAGTCTGAATGTCAACCCATTGGTGAAACCCACTACATACCACATCACGCTGTCATCCGACAGGACAAGCAGACGACCAAGCTGCGTGTGGTCTACGATGCCTCAGCCAAAGCAGGTGGACCATCTTTGAACGAGTGCCTCTATACTGGGCCAAAGTTTGGACAGAACATCATGGATATTATCCTGAGGTTTCGGGTCCACAATGTAGCACTGACTGCTGATATCGAGAAGGCCTTCTTAATGGTTTCGGTGTCTGAGGCGGACAGAGATGTCTTGAGGTTCTTGTGGGTTGACGACATCTTGGAGGACGAGCCTGAGATAGTTGCTCTTCGGTTTGCCCGAGTGGTATTCGGTGTGTCATCGAGTCCATTCTTGTTGAACGCAACAATAAGACACCATTTGAGAACATATTCTTCTGTTTTCCAGGAAACAGTGCAGAAGATCTCCCGGTCTATCTACGTGGACGACATAGCCTCCGGAGCTAAGACAAAGGACCTTGCCTACAAATTGTACGCTGACTCCAAATCTATGTTGAAGGAGGGAGGCTTCAATCTCAGAAAGTTTGTGACGAATTCGAGTGCTCTGCAGGAGGAGATAGACAAGAATGAGCGTCTGCTGCAATCACCACCAGCAGAACTGGGTCTTAACAGCGGAGAAGACGAATCCTACACGAAGTCCACTCTTGGGATCGCCCAGCAGATGAATGTGGGAGAGACTAAGGTGCTGGGTGTGAGGTGGAACCCTTCGACCGATTGCCTGGTGTTTGACTTCAGTGATGTGGCATCTCAGGCAGTTGAACTGGAGCCAACAAAGAGGCACATTGTTGGAGTCGCAAGCCGATTCTATGATCCTGTTGGGTTTGTCTCACCGGTGACTATCCGTTTCAAGATGCTCTTCCAAGAGTTATGTGAAGCCAAACTTGACTGGGATGATCCACTCCCGTCAGATCTGCTGTGTAAGTGGCAAGACCTTGTCTCAAGTCTCCAACGAGCTCAGCCTATCAGCATTCCCCGGTGCTACTTCGATAGCCACTCCCTGACGATCTCCTCGTGCTGCCTTCATGGATTTTGTGATGCTTCTAAGAAGGCATACGCTGCTGTGGTGTACCTCTCAGTTGAAACAAGTTCTGGTCACTTCATGAAATTTGTTGCCTGTAAAACACGGGTATCACCACTCAAGGAGCAGACGATTCCCCGTTTGGAACTCCTGTCAGCACTACTTCTGAGCAAGCTGATGTTGAGTGTTTCACAAGCTTTGGAGCTCGAATTGCCTTTGGGCCAGCCGAGCTACTTCACTGATTCTAAGGTGACACTCTACTGGATCAAGGGACAGGAGAAGGAATGGAAGCCGTTTGTCCAGAACCGTGTCAACCAGATACGAAGCATGACGTTGATCGACCAGTGGCAGCATTGTCCAGGTGCAGAAAATCCAGCTGACCTGCCATCCAGAGGGATCGAACCACATCAATTCTCCAGCTGTTCTGTATGGCTACATGGTCCTGACTGGTCGCGAGACGGATTCAGCCTTCCTGACCGTGCTGAACTGACCGTGATGCCAGAGGAGTGCAAATCTGAGCAGAAGGGACCCAAGAAGACACAGAGTCTCCTAGCATCTTCCAGCCATGACAGCACGGCCAGGGTTGGAATGCTGATGAAGTGTGAGGATTTCAGTTCCAAGGAGCGACTGCTGCGAGTGACGGCCTATGTGCTGAAGTTTGTCAAGTTGTTGAAGCGAGGAGCAGGAGGATCTCTCGCAGGGGTCCCCAAGAGCGTCACATCAATGGATTTGCAAGAAGCCGAGGTCTACTGGATAAAGGAGGTGCAAGCTTCCTTAGGGAGTAAGCCGAAGTTTAGTGCCTGGCAGTGGCAATTTGGCCTTTTCCTTGATGATTCAGGAGTATGGCGGTGTGGGGGGAGATTGAGCAATGCAGACATCCCTTTCACAGCGAAGCATCCAGTACTGCTCGACCCTCAGCATTACTTGACGAATCTGATTGTCCGTGAGGCTCATTCTAGAGTGAAGCACAATGGTGTCCGTGAGACATTGACCGAGCTGAGATCCAGATATTGGATTGTGCGCGGAAGAAGCCTTGTGCGGAAGATATTGCACCAGTGCGTCGTTTGCCGTCGCTTTGAAGGAAGAACATTCGGACCTCCGCCTCCACCGCCACTACCCAGTTTTAGGGTCAACGAGGCTCCTGCGTTTGCATACACAGGAGTAGATTATGCCGGACCTCTGTACGTTAAGGAACGTGGCCGTTCGGAGGGTGCCAAGGTGTGGATTTCTCTCTACACCTGTTGTGTGACAAGGGCGATACACTTGGAAGTTGTACCGGATATGACAACTCAATCCTTCATCCGATGCTTTAAGCGTTTCACCGCCAGGAGAGGTTTCCCTGTGAAGATGATCTCTGACAATGGCTCGACTTTCAAATCTGCCGCCAAGGTGCTGTCTGACATCGTCAAGCATCCAGAAGTGGAAGAATATTTTGCTGATCATCGCATTCAATGGCGTTTCAACTTGGAGAAGGCGCCATGGTGGGGCGGCATCTTTGAAAGGATGGTGAAATCAGTGAAAAGGTGCCTACGGAAGACAATTGGAAGAGGAAGGTTGACCTTGGATGAACTAACCACTGCGGTGACCGAGGTAGAAATGATTGTGAATTCTCGACCTCTCATGTATTTCTCAGCTGCAGATCTGGAAGAACCGATTACACCATCCCATTTGATGACTGGTCATAGACTGATGAGCTTACCTGATGGTCCATATAACAGAGACATCGACGACAACTTCGGTGTGAACAACAGTGACCTCACCAAGCGGATGATCCATCTCAATACTGTTCTGGAGCATTTTTGGAAGCGGTGGCGGGAAGAGTATCTCCTGGAGCTGAGAGAATCTCACCGCCAGGCAGCACCAGCCCCCTCTAAGAGCTCCTCTGAACCTATAGCAGTTGGCGATATTGTGCTCGTCCATGATGAGGATCAGCCAAGAGGTTTTTGGAAATTAGCACGAGTGGAGGCTATCATACCAGGATCAGACGGTGAAGTCAGAGGTGCTTGTGTTAGAGTCCACTCGTCTGGTGATCGAGTCACCCTCCTGAGACGACCTGTCCAACTTCTGTATCCACTGGAGGTGCGTTATTGTGATGACTCCAATGGCAGTGATGTCCCGAGCACCAGAGTCACTGACGGTTTGAGTATACGCCAAACGGAACGAGTCCCTCAGAACGGAACAGGCACAGATGATGACCCGGAGATGGAGACGAGTGGTGTGCCGGAAGGCCCCCGTGCTGTCTGTCGATCTCAACGAGTTGCAGCTCGAAATGCAAGAGAACTTATCAGGATTCAGACCATGGACTCATAACTGTGAGCGTGATAGTTACACATTGAACAATCTCATTCTTTACCTTGTATCTTTATTAGCTGTGCTCCTTTTGTTGACCAGAATTGGTCAGCGGGGGAGGATGTTGTGCCTTTAGATTGATTGTGTAACAGTCATGTGAGTATCGTGTGATCATGCCATGTGCCCTTTGATGAATGAAAAAGATACTGAATTTGAGTGTTGTCTAGCTGTAGCGCTAACTAAGATCCCGAGAGGCTCGGAAACTGAAACTGCGATCGCGGTTCATTACACATATACTGTGTTCGTGTATGGCCATATCCAAGGTGTGGGAGTGACCGCTTACCGTATATACTATATTGTGAAGCTGGAGAGGTGGGGCCAAATGTTACAAATAATAGGAAATAGCTGGAAAAAACAGCCGAAACAATAGCCATGATGTCTGTGAAGTACATAGATCGTGAGAAAGCACTGTTTCCTAGCGGTCATCTCGAAGCATGAAGTTTCCAAATGCACTGCATGTCCTGTTCTTGAAGTCACGAAGATGTTATGAATAGTTATGAAAAGTAGGAAATAGCCGAAATACAGCGAAACGGAGCGCCTTGACTTCAGTCAGGTACACATAGAGCAGTTTTTTGCTATTTGCTATTGTTTGACTCCATTTGGATGTTTTTTGAGGGTCTATGTGGCGAGATTTCAATTTTTTCCACCTGACAGACGACTGACAGACGACTGACAGACAAAACCGATTGCTTAACCCCGCTTCGCGCATGCGCGCGTGGGGTAACAAATCACACTGAATAGTGTACTTCGTAAATGTGTACTGGGAACTCAGGTTGTTTTGATAAGTACATTTCCTGGTATCACAGAAAATAATTAGTGTGGGGAGCTATGCTTAATTGGATTAGTGGAAATTCCAGGAATATCTCTAGTCTAAGATTAGATGTACCATTTTAGCATAAATACAGTACTATCACAGTGCCCAACCCTCCTGTTATTGTGTTCCCCCCTAAAGGAGGGTATCACGGTACCCAACCCTCATCCTCCCAAAGGAGGGTAGGGTACGTATCACCAGGAGCTTATGAGCGGCGAAGCCGCAAAGGGGCGTGTAACTCCGGTTCGTCCAAATCCTAATTACTTACGTATTTCCGTTATGGTGACGAAGAGGAAGGCGTCTTCAAACAGTGAGGGGTCCCAGGATCTTCAAATCTACGACGTTTTTGTGGCAAATCGCTTTCACTGTCACCCGTTCGCTTGGCCATTTCACTGCGGCTAGGTCAAAGGCGCTCCACTGAGCGAGTGTCAAACTTCTCACATCGCTACCACAGAACACGTGGTCGTCATTATGACGCTAGATTGAAGAAAAGGTTTCCATATTTGGAAGTTCGCTAGCTAATAATTTGGATTTCGACGGCACTCGGGCATATGCGGCAGTTGCACGCTCTTTCGCGGCTTCGCCGCTCATACATTGTAAGCTCCTGGTATCACGGTACCCAATCCTCATCCTAGTGCTTCCCCCCAAAGGAGGGTACGTATCACGGTACCCAACCCTCATCCTAGTGCTTCCCCCCCAAAGGAGGGTACGTATCACGGTGCCCAACCCTCCTCTTACAGCGTTCCCCGGTACCATGGTGCCCATATCACGGTGCCCAACCCTCCTCTTACAGCGTTCCCCGGTACCATGGTGCCCAACCAGCGTCCCCCCCCCCCCCCCCCCCCCCCAAAGCAGGATACCACAGTGCTCCTGTGTTCATCATCATACCAACTACACCGCAGGACTAACTGTGATCTAAGTAAGAGTCAGAAATATTCTTTTACCCACATCTATCTTATATCTACTGGCAGCAGACACTTACCACATACTGTACAGTGCCCACTAGTGACGTGCACACGCTGCTCTGGTCGTAGCTCTTGGCATAGCCAAAGTCCGTCAGCTTGTACACCACCTGAGACAGCAGTAATCCAGTATTAGACCTCAGTGACTTCCGTATATGGAAGGTTCAGAGTTCAGAACCTTGGTATAAGAAAGGCTTTGACCTATGTACATATATACAGTGATGTATATAAGGATTCTGTGTGTGTGAATGCAAGATATATACACTGAACCTTTGTCTGTGTGTCTATCAGCAACCACTATCGACCCAGAAGGGAATACACGGGATCCTACGGACACCCCTACAGCACTAATACCAGGTAACAGTGACACACAAACAGCACACCTGGTTAGTGCCGGTCTTCATACTGAGGATGTTCTCCGGCTTGAGGTCTCGGTGAATGACACGCTGGCTGTGCAGGAAACGAATCCCAGCATCTGGAGAACGAAAGCACCCAGGCTATATATCTCCTCAGTCTGGGTATGAAACATTAGCCTCATACCCAACATTTAAATCCCAAATCTTGTACAAGCACAAACACAGCCATGTGCTGCCATGCAGCAGGACCTTCCCCCATCCATTCTGCTATCACAGAGCCTCTCTCTCAAGGACATTGCCACAAAACTTCAAAATAACTGCGTACATTTGCTATAGGGTGTCTGGCAGACTTACTGATGTCACGACAAATTTGACGGATTGTCTTTTCAGGTAGTCCACAACAGTTCTCTGGATCACGAAGAACCTAAGAATGAATCAACATGATTATGATGAGCAAACCTAGCATCACTGGCTTCCTGAAATCAACTGTCCTTCCTTGTTCATCCCCCCCCCCCCCCCCCCCCCCCCCCCCCTCCCCAAATCTATACCTCCCAGTCCTATATTTGTTCCTATCTTCCACTAACCTCCCCTCCCTCCCTTCTCCATTTCTCTCTTTCCTCCTCAATTCTCCCTCACCTTCCCTCCTCCCTTCTACCTCCCTCCCTCCTCCTCCTGCTCTCTCCCTCTCCAACTTCCCTTCTCCCTCCTTCCTCCTGCTCCCTCTCCTCTTCTTCCCTCCTTCCTTCTACCTCCCTCCGTCCTCCCCTTCTTCCTCTTCTTTCCTTCCTCCTTCCTTCTCCTCTGCTCTCCCCTCCACTTCCTTCCTCCCTTCTACCTCTCTCTATCTCTCCCTCTCCTCCTTCCCTCCCTTCTCCCTCCTTCCTCCTCCTCTCTCCTCTCCACCTCCCTCCTCCCTTCACTCCCACTTACCTGTCGTAAATCTCCACCATCACAATACTCCATACAGATGAATGGTGTATTGCCCATCGGCAAACAGTTGAGCCCTTCCGGAACATTCAGAGCCTTCACAATGTTGGGGTGATCCAGTCGTTTCAGGATCTCCAGCTCCCCGTACCATCGCTCCAAGATCTCCCGACTCATGCTCATGAGACGGCACTCCTTCAGTACCACCATCTCTCCAGTGGCCTGGGAAATTCAGTGCATAGATTGATCCATGATACCCTCCGCAAACAGGTTATTGCGTGAATGTGAAGGCTACATAACATGGTAGTTGCTATCAGGCCTGCGGCCCTCGGGTTTGATACCAGTATATAGAACATCTATGTGGTCAAGTCATCTATGTGGTCAAGTTGAGTTGACAGACCTTAGGGTCTATTAGGTCTGTGCAGGCTACAAGTACAAAAGTTCGCTGGGTCCGTCAACTCGACTTGATTCCATCTATGATTCCTATAAGCACCTCTTTTACACCGCAGGATGAAAATGCTCTATTAGTACCAGCAACAGTTCAGCTCAGCACATGTAATGGTGTGTGACCATATATACATCTAAATTAGGACTTCGGCAAACTCGGCCATAACTTCTACGGGTTGGACCGCACCCACTAGTATAGTATACCGGAGTAACAATCAAAGTTTCCGGAATTATTGCTACTGACCTGGTTGATGAACAGCTTCACGACCCCAAAGCCTCCAGTGCCAATATTTCGGGAAAGGATCCAGTTATCCTCTTCCCCTGCAGCGCTGTGGTAGCTCTGTTCAGAGCCGGACGAAGACGGACTATGGACCGCCATGTTCCGCGCGATGCTATTTAGAGTGCATTACAAATGACCTCATTCCCAGGCAGAGTTGTAAGCAGCATGGGAATGAGAAATCCCCACAGGGCGGCTTCCGGTCACGCCCCTTGCACAAAGTAGCGAATCCCTTGTGGATCTGGATCGATAGTCGACGGAGTTGTGTGAAATCCTGCCCAGTGCCCATGCATTGACTCACTCAAGAAGCAGCTGGAATGAACTGTGAAGGCAATGACCATGATACGAGGAGTATGTTTACAAAGAAGCAACACGATCACAGGGTTCCATAGTCTGACGACTCTTGAGGTGGACATTCTTTTTGTAGTTCTGGTTCTTCACGAACCAAAAGAGGTGGATGATAATGTTCTTGGTGTCCGATAGGTCCTGCAAGCGTATGATTAGGATCATAATATCTTGTAGCTCAAACCATTATCTATGCTCAAACCAATGCATTAACAGTAAGATGTGCAGAAAACTCAGCACAGGTTTGTATACAGTCACCAGCGGCTGATCCAGGATTCTGAAAAGCATGTTTCGGAGGCCTGTTTGTATAAGTAGCTATGCTGGGATGTAACAAACTGGTTGCTAGATTGCAGCCACTTAGCAACATCTGCTTCCAATGCAAGGGGGTGACACTCCCATTGACGCCATAGTCAGAGCTGCATGCGACTGGGGTCAAGAAATCTTCACCGTCATGTTTGCTGCTTGACCACCTGACTGCATTGCAAAAAGACTTTTGACCATTTGGCTGAGCTGTATTTCAGCCGTTGACCACTTGACCGCTGATAGTATACAGAAGAATGCGTAGCGACTCCACCCCTTCCTTAGTATACAGGGTCAAGATTCGCCGATAAGCCCGGTTGCAGCTATGGGAGTGTCACCCCCACATGTAGAAAGCTGATTTGAAATCAAGAAATTTGGAGAACAAACTTTCGGATAGGTAGCAGTAACGTGCTCTTGCTATGCATAGCCTCGTTCCCAGGCACTCAATAATTATCGTTCTCAGGCACTCAGTAATTATGGGAACGAGGCTAATGCCTGCAGTGGGGAGTGTAGCACATACCTGTACCCCACTGCTTTCATCAATCCAACTGCTTGCTGGCAGACAGAAACAGTGTTCTCAATCCCTAGGCCTTGAAGCCCAAAAGGCACAGATACGTACATGTGTGCAGCCACTTGGAAATACTTGAGTAGGCTATGATGCAATTAACCTCTATTCTCCAGAGAACATTGGGTCCCTTAATTGCGCCATAAATTTCCAGTTCTGTCAGATTCTTAGTCCAAACCTCACGAGTGCCCTAGCTTGCAGTTATCCTGTTCAGATTTGTGATCCCAATAGTCAGCACTCTCGGCCTATTAATTTGGGGATCCACGGGTACATGGACGTAGCACATACTTACCTTCCTGGGATGGTGACAGCATGCCTGCCAGCGGAGTTTGAGGATGGGACCACAAACAGGTTGAGCACAGCACCCAAGGTCTTTCTTCCCCTTCCCACAAGTTGGTGTTCTTCACACATGCTGGAGGTCTATGGGTTGACAGCTAGTCATCCACCCTGAGGAGAAGATGGGAGTGGAGAAGGAGGAGGGATTGGGGGAGAGATTAGAAGAAGGGAGGTCATATATATAGCCTATGTAACCGTATATGTGAATGAATGCAATTATCCGATTACGTGGAATATCGCAGAGCAGGCCAGAGAGCTAGATCGAGCGCGTAGAGTGGATGAATGGACGCCATCCACGTTTTGACGACTGGAAACAACGTGCCCGTCCGTCCTACATGCGGCAGCCATTGCACGCAGGTGCCGTTGGCTTCGCTCGGGACCGTCTCCACTGAATGACACGGTTCGTTGGCGAAACTGAGGCAAGGAGAAGGCAGTGGTAAGCGCCGTCCAGGGTAACAGCAGTGAGTTTAGATAGAAGTTCATTGACTTACTAGAGAATGGATATTTTCAGGAACTGTGGCTGTGACTAGCGCGATTAGCGTGCCAGAGCTGCGCGCGCCGCGGATATGAAATAAACAGTGTAGCACGTGATTTCTAAAAATAGAATCGATTTGGATTATGCCGTTTGCGGAGTTACATGCCCTCTCGCCGCCTTCGGCGGCTCGATACGCCCTTGGTGGCACTCAAAGCCATGCAGCTCTGACCCTTTGTGGGTGGGGGGAATTTATATACCGGGTAGGCTCGCTTTGCAGTTGCACACAAAATGCCTTTAATCCACATGTGAAAGTCGATCACGTACATGGTGCAAGGGATCACATGATAGTCACATGATCTCTTAACTTACCTCATTCTTGACACCCATGACGAATCCATTGGTTCTCCAATCCACGGTAGGGGTGACGATGAATGTCTTTCCAAGCAAATTCCGTGGCATCCTGCAGGAATATAGCACATCATAATGTAGAACCCAGAGTTATTGTTATGAACTCTTTGTTGAACCAACGGAGAAACAATTAATGCAGGAATTCTCTGTGGCACTGAAAACCTAGCTCTGGCCCTTTGTCGGAAGGGAGTGGTTTTCATATACCGGGTCAACTCGCTTTGCAGTTGCACACACAATGCCTTTAATCAACATGTGAAAGTCGATCACATGGCACATGATAATCACATGATCTCTTCTCTTACCTCATTCTTGACACCTGTGACAAATCCCTTTGGTTGGCTGAACGTCTTTCCAAGCTTCGCAAATTCGGTGGCATCCTGCAGGAATATAGCAATCATAATGTAGAACCCAGAGTTATTGTTATGAACTCTTTGTTGAACCAACGGAGAAACAATTAATGCAGGAATTCTGTGGCACTGAAAACCTTGCTCTGGCCCTTTGTCGGAAGGGAGTGGTTTTCATATACCGGGTCAACTCGCTTTGCAGTTGCACACACAATGCCTTTAATCAACATGTGAAAGTCGATCACATGGAACATGATAATCACATAATCTCTTCTCTTACCTCATTCTTGACACCTGTGACAAATCCCTTTGGTTGGCTGAACGTCTTTCCAAGCTTCGCAAATTCGGTGGCATCCTGCAGGAGTATAGCACAATGTAATGTAGAACCCACAAATCACTGCAGGAATGCTCAAGAGCACCCGTGGCACTGAAAACCTAGCTCTGATCTTTGTAGGAGTAGCCTCATTCCCAGGCCTTCTCACCCCAGCAATTGTTGCATGTAGTACTGTACTGCAAACGACAAATGCTGGGGTGAGCTTAAGGCCTGGGAACTGGGAACAAGGCTATTGTAGGAGGTGGTGGTTTTCATATAGCGGATAGGCTTGCTTTGCAGTTGCACACACACACAATGCCTTTAATCCTCCACATAATTATGCATGTAAACGTCACATGGCAAGGAACCACATCATAATCAGATGACAGTCACATGATCTGTTCTACAGAATTATGTTGCACAAAACTCCTGCAGGATATGCCTGACAATATGGCATTCATCCCAAGAAGAAGTCCGGAAGTCGTTCAGTCCATCCCCCCCCCCCCCCCCCCTCTGCTGAACTCGTTCATCCTTAGGGCGAATCCGAAGTCATCTGAGCGCTCATTGTGTCCATCGATGCAGTTACTTCTTGTTGGACTGCCAGCTGATCACTGAGTTAGTGTATGCAGAGCATACCATTCACTGAGTTAGTGAATGCGGAGTATACTGTTCACTGAGTTTGTACATTATGCATAGTATACTGCTCACTGAGAATATCTTGCTGATCAGGTGTTCCCCGCTGGTGTTGGCTACATCGATGCTCTTGTGGTGGGATCCAAGCTCCCATTGAAAGGACTGTGGAGCGGGGGAGGGAATGAGGGAGGGAGGAGGGGGGAGGGGGGGGGGGGGGAGGGAGGAGGGAGGAGAGATGGAAGAGGGAGGAGGGAGGGAAGTGGGGGGAGGGAGAGAGGGGAGAGGGAGGAGGGAGGGAGAAAAAGAAGCGGTAGGAGGTAGGGAGGAGGAAGGGAGGAACTGAAAGCAGTCCTACCTCTCCTCGGACAGACTGACAGACCTCCTCCCATTCGCTCTCCAGATCCTGTAATTTCTTCTTGTCAATGAGCACAACTCTGCGTCATGAGGATTCTTGCCTGCTTTTGTGATGACATTCTTGCTGGATAGGTGAGTTCTGGAGAGCCTGGGAGGGGAGGGGGGGAGGGAGGGAGAGAGGGAAAGAGGGAGGGACGGACGGACTCGAGGTACCTGTCTCTCCCAAGTTCCATGCAATTAAATTGAATGCTGTTAGAAGCAGTGGGAGACCTTCCTGATAAACATCGCCCAAACTGCAATTCAAGGTACTCACAAGATAATATTATGGGTAACCTGAAACTGCACTGACGCTCAACATCCTTCCATCACTGCGATCAGTGATTGCGACCCTATATAGCCTCGTACCCAGTCCCACGTCCAGCTTTCTGTCGCTTGCAGTACGGTATACCATACTGCAAACGACGGAAAGCTGGGCGTGGGACTGGGTACGAGGCTAGACCCCATATACGTATGGCGGATGTAGGTGTGGTGTGGGTGTGTATGGTTACCAACAAGAAAGTCACACAGTCATAATGCAACATGTACGGTCATAGACAGTTCAGCAGTGTGGTCGCACTGTCACGGCCAGTTTTTGGATTGTCACATGCAGGTTGCAACTCGACCCCAGCCGCAGCTCTGATTATGGCATGCATTGTAGCTATAGTGACCACCCCTTGATCTTCACTACCTATTCAACTAGCTATACTTCTCCCTCTATTCTCTTCCCACGTACCACTCTCTCAGCATCTCTTTATGTCCGAGGAATCCATCTCCACAGTATCTGCCAACTCTCTCATCTCTTCCTCCTTCTCAGAGACACTGCATGGTGGAGGACAGTGGTCATGGCATTTGTAGAGTGACCGTGGCAGGTATTTCAGCGGGTTTACAGACCGTTCCCCGTCTCCTCTACTCTCATGGGGCAAGCCTCTCGCCACACCCACTACAGGGGTGTGGCGAGAGGCCGGCTTGGGAGACTACGTCCCCTCCTCCAACGGAACAAGGCAGGAATGAAACTAGAGTGCGTCCTGGGGTGGGCAAGCCTCTCGCCACACCCACTACAGGGGTGTGGCGAGAGGCCGCTCGAGAGACTACTTCCATAGATAATATACCTCCCCTCCTCCGACGGTACAAAGGTCTGGTAATCAAACTAGAGTGCGTCCTGGGTACGGGTCTGGGCTTCAGTTACAGCCTACTTGCGCATTCAACTGCTAGCTAGCTTCGTTCGAACAAACTAAATGGCGAAAAGCTGTGCGTGGTGCTGGGAACGATCGAGGATAGTCAACTGCAACGACAGTAACAGAGGGGGTGCCAGTGGCAGAGGACTTACCAGAAGAGCTGAACAGTATCAGAAAACGACAGAGACGCAACCAGCTGGTGTTTCCCGCCAAAATCTGCAGTTGTAATTTCCAACCAATCAAAAGCATTACCCGTTCCCGCGTTAAGGTTTACCGCGGATTCCAACCAATCAAATGACAGCGTCCCCGGGAGGCTTTTGCGGGTATATAAGGAGCGTAAAGTTCGGTCTTAGTCATTCGGGAAGGTTTAGCTCGGATTAGGTTAAAGTTAGGAGAGCCCTAACCTTAACTTAATCCTTGCTATTCCTTTCTCCTATAGGGTAAGTTCAGGTATAGATAGTAGGGGTGGGGAGCATTGGGGGGGTGGGGAGCATTGGGGGGGGTGGGGAGCATTGGGGGGGGGGGGGGGGGGGGGGGGGGGGAGCATTGGAGGGTGGGGAGCATTGGGGGGGGGGGGGGTGGGGAGCATTGGGGGGGTGGGGAGCATTGGGGGGGTGGGGAGCATTGGGGAGGGGAGGGGGTGGGGTGGGGGGTGTGGGTGGGGGGGGTGTGGGTGGGGGGGTGGGGGTGGGGGGTGTGGGTGGGGTGGGGGTGTGGGTGGGGTGGGGGGTGTGGGCGGGGTGGGGGGTGTGGGTGGGCTGTACAGCAGTATGATGCAATTTCCTGTGGCACAATAAATTCCTGAACGTACAAGATGCCAACAGAACAATAAACAATGTGCAATAACAATAAACAATGTGCAATAACAATAAACAATGTGCAATAACAACCTGAAGTTAATGCAACAGAACAATAAACAATGTGCAATAACAACCTGAAGTTAATGCACGTACCAACAGAACAATAAACAATATGCAATAACAACCTGAAATTAATTATTGATGTCTATATAAGAGAGACGAAGCTAGCATTGGGTGCAGTCTCATATATCTATGTGTGACCGAGAAAGGAAGAGAATTAATCACTGACATGAGCAATCCACAGATGCACTCTCTTGCACATAAGACCATGCATGTCTGCAATGTCCCATCCAAGATGTTGAGCAGAAATGTAACATTCCTTTGCTAATTTTTTCTAAACACACCTTCCTCGATATGCAAGCCATCAATGCTGGGCTAGCAGCAATCCTTCCCCATGAGTGAGGCAACAACCCTCCACCATCAGCGACCTAGCAACGAGGCTAGGCTAGCAATGGGGCTGGGCTAGCAGCAACCCCAAGGGTGAGGCTACGCTAGCAGCAACCCTTCCTAATGAGTGAGGCTAGGCTAGCAGTAATTCTCCCCCTTCCCCATGGGCGAGGCTGCAACCCTTCCCAATGAGTAAAGTTAGGCGCCTGTAACAGCAATCCTTCCCCATCACTGAGGTTGGGCTAGCAGCAATCTTTCCCCATGTAGACAAATTAACGTACTTCACAGTGGTCCATGCAGTCAGCCTCCAGTGTCTTCAGTATTATGTTGTAGGTCAGCAATCGCTGAGTTCAGGAACTCAATCTGGAGGGGTAACAGAAATACTAGCTATGATCACACATGCATACACACACCCACATGCATCAATTCCATAATACTGAAGGAAATGGTATGAAGGTATGGAACTCGGAGAGAAAGCGGTGCGGAACTGGCGCAGAAGCAATAATTATTTGGGGATGGCGGTGAACTCTCACCTTGTGTGCCTCCAGCTGTTGCTTGGCTACTTCCACCTCAGAGTGAATGGGTTCCTCTTTCTCCTGTGCCTCACTCAGACCAGCATGGAGGAACTGGTCAAACTCACACTCACCTGTCTCTCCTCCAGTGCACCACTGAGGTCTTCCTCACCTCCCAACCATGCACGTCACTCACCCACCTCCACCATCCTCCCCTCGTCACGGCTCCCCTGAGACTTCAAACCAGCCGCCTTTGATCTGGGAGCGTCAATTGGCTAACGATGATTTTCTTTCTCTCCTAGGCGTCAACTCAGCTCCACCCTAACGAGACAAAAGATGTGAAAGTGTACGTGTTCTTGAAGGCGTTCTTGCTTGAAATAGTTCACACCGCGGGATGTAAAGCTGTCGGTCCCAGGGGACTTGGTTTAAATATTATAGGCTCTGATTCTGGCGATGGAGGTGCGCTGTCACAAGCTGCAGGGCATGACGGAAGCTTTTACGGATACACTGTATAGCCATCCAAAAACGAGCAGTTCAGTTCACCAAAAAGCGGTATTAACCGCTTTTCTCTAGCGAGACAGCAGATAAATTTGCCGAGCACTAAGCTATCAAAAAAGCTTCTGTCATGCCCTTTATATGACCTTGACTATTTTAACACCGTTGACCAGGTCCAATTCGAGTTCCACAATTTTAATTTTGGCTAGAAAATTCAGCATGCACTTTCAATACACTTAATTCGTGCACCGTGTGCACCAGTATGCCGTAACCTTAATTGCTACCTGTAAAGGGGACAATGCGATCTACGCATATACCTGGCGATCGTGATCTCAGCTTCACAGGTCTCCGGCAGTGCACATGGCTTCCACTCAGCATAGGCTTCCCCACATCAGCGAGCCAGTCCACATGTTGCTTCCAGTTGTCGTGAAAATGTTTGGCCTTCTCCAGGCAGCTATCAGCTGGTATGCTGCAAGATCATTCTGTGTGTGTGTGTGTGTGTGTGTGTGTGTGTGTGTGTGTGTGTGTGCATATGGGTGTATACCGGTAACATACAGCGTACATGTAGGAATCCTAAGTTTACTGACATGGATACAAAGGAGAACAGGAATAGCACACAGCAAAAACAAAGAAAGGGGTGAAAAGAGATATACTCATGTGATGAGGTATGTTTCTGCACATATTTTGGAAAACATTCTCTACCAATTTGACATGCCAATTTTGCCTAAATTGGCACTAAAGGAGGTCTACTGGCACATCAGTCACCCTACAGAACAAGAGTGTTGTTTCCGCCAATTTTGGCTTAATTGACAATGTCTCGTGCTGTTCTTCGGATAGCTACAGCAAAGTTTCTCGATCTTGCTGTGTCCTCACATTTGTGGGGTCATATAATTATAGTCGAGATGAATGGGGGGGGGGGGGGGGGGGGGGGGGGGGGGCACTAGGGGGAGACTAACAGTCAGTGAACAATTATCCCAGTCTCAAAGTTTTTTATTGGCAGGGGGTGGCACTTGCGATACTTGTCTAAAATGTGTTCAGCTAGTCACAATAGAAGACACGTATACAGATAGTACGGAAATAATGACATACCATCTATAGCAATGTCAAAACTTGCATTACATATAGTATACATGTACACGAAAAGCAATTTCGTGTACATGTGTGTCGTGTGCATTTGTAGCTGTATCTCGGCAACTGGATGACCGATCACTAGAAGTTACATGCATTATGATCTCCTGAATGCTAGTTCTCCCTCAATGGGTAGACCCAATGTACGGTAAACATGACATGGGCTAGTGTGCATCGGGGGGGATCAACTACCTGGAGACCATCATATACATTATCATGGACGGTTCCTGTGGACCACCATATAGTCCCCGGGGGTCATCATATACAAGAGATCACCATGCATCTACAGTACCATGGATTGTCCCCAGGGATCATCATATATACAGTACCCAGGGACCATGATCATCATACAAGGGATCACCATGTATCAACAGTATATACCATGGATGGTCTCCAGGGATCATACATTGCATGGGGAGACCAAGGAAGGGGGGGGGGGGGGGGGGGCAACATACCATATACGGTAAGCAAACATTGGACATGCTGTGTGAAGTTGGCCTTACTAACAGCATTTGAGAAAATCATTTCATGACATTCTGTCCTGGGGACAACTTGAATGTAAGCTATAGTGCCTATAGACCCTTCCTCATCCCGTGTGAAGGGTCTGGTTTCACAATTTGTGTACAGCACGGCGTGTCTAATCTAGTGAGTAGACTACTCGCAGGGCAGCTCTCCATGAAATGCCATTCCCAGTTTCCATTCCATCCTACATGTAGTCTCGTTGCCAGACCCAAACAACGCCAGCAAGGATCTCTTCCAGCATCACCCATGGGGAAGGAGGGTTTGGTTGCTTGAGCGGGGGTAACACGGATCTTTGGAATGCTGACGATTTTCATTTAATACACGTGACATAGTAGAAAATGTTAAATTTCATCCCGGGATGCACTGTTTGTTGTTCATCTTTTGTTTGTGAATGCTGCATGTTGTCGCTGCATGATGGCTCTATGTCTTGCTTGATGAGATGGCTGGCTGCCTGATGGTCGGATTCAGCACAGCGATCAACCAAGCACCTGTTGTCAGTTCTAGCCACTATTTTATCCACCCGCTTTGAATGTTAGCAAGTCTATGAGCTACTTGCATGCTGTATGCCACAGTAGCATCAATTGTTTTCACTATAGTCTTGGCTGCCATATGGATCTATCCAAACAGAGCCCCTTCACGGCAAGCATAAGCTCCTGATCCAGCCTAGCCATAGTCTCAGAACCAGACCCTTCACTTGGGGAGGAGGAAGGGTCTGGGGCACATGCCTATATTTGAGTTGTCCTCACGGAATGCAATTATGTGCATAGGTAATTAGTGATCAACTGTGATACCACGCATATGATCACAGTCGACCTGCTCATTGCTCTCCTCAACTTTTGTCAGACACTCGCGGGTTATAATGCAGTGTGGCACAGCTGTGTCTAGTCACTGGCGACACTGTACTGAAAGCCTGAAGAAAAATCATTTCCCTGACGTCATTCGCAATCAATGCTTCTGATTCATTAGGTCAACATTCCGACCTGGGGACAACTCAAATGTAAGATGGTGCCCAGACCCTTCCTCCTCCCCGTGTGAAGGGTCTGGTTCTGAGACTAGCCTAGCCATACTTCTGAAAGCACTTGTAAAAAATAATTACGGTAAAACAATTAACCAATGATTGAGTACACCTGCATTCCAGGCGTAGATCCTATTTCCAGAAGTAAAACTTCAGTAGACATATTGTGTCAGTAGCCTCGTGCCCAGCCCCAGATAGGCCTGCGCTAATTATGCGCGCATAATTTGCAGAATAATAGGGACTTACCCGAATTGCACATTATTCGCGAATAATCGGGCCAGAAAACGGAAATAATTATTAGTGGGCGTGTAGTTTCAGCCACGTGGCTCATGGCTGCCTTGTGTGAGTCGGATGCAGAGTGTTGTGGCGACCTTTCGTTGCTTTCGAGCTCCGAAACAGGAACAGAGGCTACAGAGCACGAGTCTACCTCCTCCTGTGTGTCTCTGCTAGACCGCTTACGGAGCCCTAAGCCATCAGAGTTGGCTTGTAAACGAAAAATCGATCACAATGTCAAAAATATTTTGTGAATAACAGGTTGTTGAGGTAAAAATAATGGGCTTAGTTGTCAAGAATATTCGAATAAAATAATGGGGGAAATTTTGTGAATAATTAGCTCAGGCCTAGCCCCAGAGCCCAGCCCACCGCTGTTTGATCATAGTCTCGCCGGCCAGACGTTCGCGGCGCGCGCGTCTGGCCCGCGAGACCACTACTATACTGTCAATATCATAATCCTATAGCAAACCTACCTCATCGGGATTCCACCGTTTCTGGTTGCCTGCCTTCATGAGCCGCAGCTTGATCAGGTGCAGCATAACAGAGCAACGAATCCACATCCAGCGATTGCTGATTTATCTCGTTCCCAGATCCGGATCGCCATTTTTTCCCGTTTGGGAACGAGACAAGGGTCAAAGTGTGATCCAAGGACCTAGCATGCGCGCGCAAGCTAGGTGATAGCAAGCCAGGTGATACGCAAGCCTCCTGCCTGCAACCCGTTCTTGAAGCTCAACTCCAAGAGATTGCCGTCACTTTTCGGTATTTGTAGTTGCACTTATCCCTAGGGCCTCTACCCTTTCTCTCTGATTTCTTTCTCTTCTCTCTCTTGGTTTCATCACTGCTTCCTTGTCTGCTCTCTCCTCTTCTTGTCCTCCAGCCACTCTACTGACTGGGAAAGTATTTACACGGAATCAAGCCCTTGAACCCTCCAGCCACTCTACTGACTGGGAAAGTATTTACACGGAATCAAGCCCTTGAACATCATCTCTGTACAAACTCGGAACCAAGACAAGTAGTAGGTATGCTGATTTGAACGCTTCATGCATCACCAAGATCACAATTTATGGCAGGGAATTGTATTCCCCAGCCGGTATTTTGGAAAATGGCTATGATGGTAGCCTCGTTCCCAGGTCTTGCCCAGATTTTCAGTATGGAAACACGAGAGGGCCTGGTATCTTTCCTCAGGATGGTAGACGGGGTTTGAATATCTTTCGTCACATGAGTGACATCAGGGAGGATGGTAGACAGGGTTTGATTGAATGGTAAAATGAGGCTAGGTAGGTGTCCCATCGCCTGTACCATGTAGCTCTATGCCTTCCACATTGCTCTCTGGGTAGAGCTACCTGGTTGCATAATGGTATGGGCATAGAGCTACCCAGTTACATAATGGTACGGGCATAGAGCTGCTCGGTTACATAATGGTACAGGCATTGAGCTACTCAGTTACGTAATGGTACGGGCATAGAGCTGCTCGGTTACATAATGGTACAGGCATTGAGCTACTCGGTTACGTAATGGTACGGGCGTAGAGCTACCAGCGGTTATGCAAGTGGGCAAGCATAGAGTTACCCGGTTTGCAATGTGTAAAGCAAATCAGAACTATACTTATACCATTAATTACGTAACCATGCAGGTTACCGTATAGCTCTATGCCTATAATGGGTAGCTCTATGTGACATGGTGGCCATATGCATAGTCTAAGAATACTGGCTACCCCACGTGTACGCTTGTAATATCTTCTGTGATTGTAGTATTGCTTGGGAATGTTCATTAGAGCGTGTGGAAATGAATTGTTACATCATTTTCTCTGTCCTCCTCTGCATGCTGCCATCACAGGCATGGAAATTTCCGTTAGGACTTTCGTCATAGTGCATGACCTTTGTCATAGTGCATGACCTTTGTCATAGTGCATGACCTTGCAGTAGCCTCATACCCAGGCTCATTTCCTCTTACCGCACGCGGGAGGAAATGAGCCTGGGTACGAGGCTACTGCAAGGTCGAGAAAGAGCCTGGGTACGAGGCTAACCTTGCAGCTGGTGTTCCAAAGATTGTCAGTGAGATAATCTGGGCCAGCTGCTCTGCTAGCTTGTAGGTTGTCTTATGCAATTATTGTCCTGTAGTACTATAGGAATAAGTATCCACCAGAACTCTTGGTATCCGCATCATGCCTCACGTGCGCGCCGCATGTGTAAAACCTAACCGCGTGCTTATGAGTATGATCGATCTAGCTAGTGTGAATTTGATAGTGTAGAGCTGGAGCTGAGATAAACATGTCGATTACACTCACTGTTCGACTCCACATGTAGCTGCTCTAACTCTGCAAGCCCTGGAGGCCCCACTCGCTTGTACCCTCTGGCTACGCGAGACTATCATGGAGTTGCGGTATAAACAGATGTAGGCTGCGCTGACTGTTTTACTTCATATGTAGCTGCTCCAGCTCTGCAAGCAATTGGAGGCACCGCGTTCTCGTCCACTGATCTGAGTCTCAAGGGTGTACTTGTGTCAGCTCTTTGCAAGGTGAAGCAGCTGCTGTTTTTTCACCCTATACAAGACATATAAGACGGTTTTAATTTGGTGGTTTGGCAATTCGGAAGCCAATCACCTGCTGAGAGAGAGGTCTGCAGAGATACTTCTTCACAGATGGTGCGCCGAATTAATAGCATATACGGACAGAACATGCCGTCATGGTCGACTGTGTACTTGGGTCGTGCATCACTGCCGTAGCGTGTGCATCATGGACATTGCTGAGCTCCCGTTCGCCGACCGTAGGCCTTCAAATGCCACTGAAAACGTGATGGCCATGACAGTGCTCTATGTTTCGTACATCTTCGTCCTGGGACTGGGTCTTCTCAATCTGGTGAAGGCACGTCGTACTCGCGGTGTGCATAGCTATGTCATACTTTTCTGTCGCGATCGCCAAATTTTAAATTCACCAACTAAACCATTCGGGCCATTTCACCAATCTAATAGTCACCAAAATTTTTCGGTATATTATGGTAGTTACCAAAGAACAATTGAGTCTTTAAAAGACTTATTGTGTCTCGGCACAACTTGGTATCAGCTCAGAAACATGCAGAGGACATGGCAGCTGTTTAACCCTTTATGACTGCAAAAACCTGAACATTAGCTATGAGACTTTCAGTAGCCAGCGTCAATATCCTTGGAAGTTCTGTGTGAGCACAAATGGTGAGTCAAGGGGAGGTGGGAATGTTCATCCAAAGGTTGAAAGCAGCATGGTCGTGTCTGAACTTGATGTTTAGTCAGAGCCAGGTGCGCCGTTTTAATTCATAAATGGACCTAGACAACATGCACCTTCAAGGCCAATTCTTTCAGCAGTTATCTATCTATTGAGGGGGGTGGTAACTGTTGAGAGCAACTTGGGTAGTGAGGAGGCCGGAGACGCTGTGCGGCAGGAAAGGGTCTTTAAGTCACTCATGTAAATGTATCTGCCCATGAGGAGGGCTGAATCGCTCACACCTGCAGCATAACAAAAGAAACCCGTCCCGGCATCATGCATTTACTGACTCAACCACCACTGAAATGCCATAGTGCAAAAAAACACTGAGAATGATTATAATGGCAACTCAAACAAAGCCGTCCCCTGCAATGGAGAGTCTAGCAATGGCTATGCACTCTTGGCTAGGTCTTTGTGCCCCGCCTTATGATCAGGGTAGGTGGTGCAACTGACTGCCCTGTGCTCAGCCGAGTGGCACCGTGCACAGATATGCCGATACCGGCAGTATGGAAGGGGACATCGCCCGTCGTTCCACGAGTAGCACACTCTCTCCCTGGACTCTGCTCGCTCCCCCCGCTTGAAGGACCGGGACTCCTCCTTGGGAAATTCCTTCACACTGGGGCGGTTTGGCCTGTATGGTGCCAGAGCACAATCACCAGCGGCATGATCCGTCTCCAAACAGTGCTCGCAAATCCTACCCCTCCCGGCCATTCTGGTTGGCCAGGAAGGTCACCGAATAGAGTGAGTTGTTCAGTTGTGACCAGTCCATGGTAGGGTTGTTCGCCGCTTGCTGGCGGAACATAGAGTCATAGGCCTGCCAGCCTTTACCCCCACACCGGCGGGCTTCCCTAACAATCATGGTTTGGTAAGCCAACAACTGCTTCACCTTTGCCGGTGACTTGGCGACCACCACACTGATATAATATTATGTGCCGAAGCACTGGATCCAGCTTAAGGTCTGGCACTTCCCGCCGGCGGCTCTGTTTGTTGAATGGGGACCCTATGGCCCCATCTTGCTCAGCCCTCCGTTCCGCCTCCATGTTATCCCGCATGAGCTCTGCCATATCAACAAAGTCACCTCGCTGAATTTTGACCACCAACTTTGCTGCTACTGGGGGCAGGCCCTCACCCAGGATGAATGGCAATGAGGCCCCTTCCTTTGGGAGCTCTGATGTGGAGACCCCAAGTGCCGTGGTGCTGGTGTCCTCATCCGGGGCCGATGTTTTTGCCGCTGCAATATCCTGCTCCTTGTCAAAAGTGGGCAGGTGAAGCCCTCTACAACTTTCGTGTCTGGCATTTCTCCCAAGGGGGAACCTGCAAATTAGGGAGGAGCCAGTAATATACATGGCCATGCCGACTTCCCTGTGCAGGGGGTCTGGCCACCACCCACATCCCACAGGACAGGTGCATAACTTGATTGCCTCTGTGCGGCACTGCTCCGGCGGGGCTGCTCCAACAACATGCCCAGAGGGGGTACTGCCACCACCAGCCTAGAGGGGCTGCAACACTGACATGCCCAGAGGGGTACATAACTTTGATTACTCCAATGACCTACACCAGAGGGGGTACTGTCACTGCCAGGCAGCTCCCCTGATAAGCCCCGGCGGGGGGGGGGGGTACCGCACGCAGTGTGTTGCACCAGTGGAACTACCCCCTTGGTGGAGGACGAGGGGGCGTTGCCCCATTTGCACACCTGCCATAAGAATGCCCGTACTGATCTGCACAGAGGGGCCACAAGTTGGGTACTGCCGGAGGGGCCGCAATTTGGGTACTGCCCAGAGGGGCCGCAATTTGGGTACTGCCCAGAGGGGCCGCAATTTGGGTACTGCCCAGAGGGGCCACAATTTGGGTACTGCCTAGAGGGGCCGCAATTTGCCCAGAGGGGCCACAATTAGGGTACTGCCCTGGTGGAAAAAACCCAGAGGGGTCACAGGTTGCCCAAGAAAGGTACTGCCCTAGCGGGGCTACACCGATAGCTATCCCCGAGGGGGTGCTGTAAGGCATGACTTGCCCAACTACCAACACACGATCCGCTGAAGCTGCCCCTGGTACTTTGCTGACAGGGCCGATTTATACCTGGCTAGCCCCGGTAGACAACCCGTCATAACGTACCTTTCTCTTTTCCCTTGGACGACGATGGCTTGCTCGGGCGACTGCCGCTCAACAAGGAGGGCTCTTCCCTGAGGATCTCCCTCAGAAGCTGTTTGACGCCATCTCGGGATGCGAAGTTCTCGGTCCTCTCCTCGCTCCCCTCCGCCTCCCTGCTGCCCGTACCTCGATCGTCGTCCATCGATGAGATCAGATACACTAGATGCGAACGGATTACAAACACCACAAGAAGATGTCGTCTGATTGTCTTCACGAGGCCAGCACAAGAGACCGAGCCTACGCATGCGCAGTAATATCAACCTTTGACCTCCAACCCCACCCAACGGGTCCTGTGCTGTTAACCGCGTTTAACTTCATTAAACTTCATTATGTGTTCATGGATCTATTCAAAATGAAAAACATACCTCAATTTCAATGTCACATGCAATAGCAACCTCGTTGTCACTCAACGTAACTCTGGTCAGTGCTAGCAACCGCGAAGTGTTCAATTGTGTGATTGTTTTATTTTGGAGTTATTTTGGAGTTGTTTGAGCATTTTCTCCAGCGCTTTAGCTTCTTTTGAGGCTACATTATCTGTGCATACGTATAAGTATTGTACATCACGAAGTCGGGATCTTCCAGATCCGCCGGTACCTAGCTTAGGCTTCTTGATCGCCTCCACTCAAGAAAGGATGTACGTACATATGCATGTATTATGCTGCATGCAAACATGCCTCAGATTGTCCACCAGAATTTCTTCTCTTTGTATAGGCTTCCCATTCTAAGTTGCAATGCATACAGAGCCATGATTCATACGTACACTAACGGCTCAAATATTCTGTGTATGCCACTTCGAACACATCTTCTTGCTAAGGACTTCAATGATGGTGGTATTTGCCACCATATGCACTACAGCACACTGTAGCGTCACCCATTGGCGGTTCGAAAACAACCTCCTCTTTGTTGTTGTCGTACTGGAGCTTCAGTTTCACTGATATGCCAAATGGAAAATAGGTGGTAAGGTTAAGATATGTCGGTTGTGCAATCTACAACATGCATGTTCTGTAAGAAAGAAAATAATGTCATGTTTCATACACTAGCTATAACAGAATATTCTGTGCATGCCACTTCGAACACATCTTCTTGCTAAGGACTTCAATAATGGTGCAGTGTATTCGTCCAGGGACAAGGCAGAACATGTCAGAGCCTTGATTGGGGTCGGACTTGAGGTCATGATCTGGGTCTGTGTGCGTGTGGTCATGTGAGAGAACGTGTGTGCATATATGCGTATGATGTGGAGGTGTGTGCATGTGAGGATGTGTGAGGGCATGTGTGTGTGATACGCAGCTGGAAGGGGTTGCCAACTGACTACCCAAGCATGCAAAGCGTGCATCTAACACCTACTTCACTTTCAGGCTGCATCAAGCACTACTGAATAGACTACAAGCACGACACGTGCTGCTTCTTCGGAGGTGGGCCAGAGCAGGTGAAGCCAGTGAAGCAGTTGAAATGTTAAAACCTGTGCAATTACCGCCCAGTGCAAAACATTACTCACTGTCAATTTGCCACCATGTGCACTACAGCCCACTGTAGCATCACTCATTGGCGGTTCGAAAACAACCACCTCTTTGTTGTTGTCGTATCGGAGCTTCAGTTTCACTGATATGACAAATGGAAAATAGGTGGTAAGGATGTGCAATCTACAACATGTACTGTAAGAAAGAAAATGATGTCATGTTTCATACACGATAACAGAATATTCTGTGCATGCCACTTCGAACATACCTTCTTGCTAAGGACTTCAATGATGGTGGCAGTGTATTTACCACCATGTTGCACTACAGCACAGTAGTGCCACTCATTGGTAGTTCGAAATCACCCTCCGGTTCGACGCGTCTTATTTCAACTACCTCCTCTTCGTTGTTGTCGTATCAGAGCTTCAATTTCACTGATATGCCAAATGACAAGTGGTAAGGTACCTATATAGGTATAGCTAAAGATAAGTCGGTTGTGCAAACTGCAACATGTACTGTAAGAAAGGAATATTTTAATCGTAGCATCCATCTACTTACCGTCACTGTGTAGCTTTCTCCACGCCTGCAGAGTGTCTGGCTGCATTTCTTGGGAAAGTGCTGCGTGCAACTTGCATCAATTATCCACCATATGTAGCAACAAGCTCATCCACTGGTCTGCAGTGAATTACGTATTGCAATGCTTGTAACCAACTGTATTTGTGGTGGTTTAGCTAGCTGACTCTGGTTCCAAATCAGACAGAAGTTCTTGGGCCACCACTATGTTTTACTCAGACAGGAGGGTTGTATATTTACCGTCCCTGCTTTCTTCCCATCTTTATGGCTGGCAGCATGGTTTCTCGGTGCTGCTGAAGGGTTTGAGTGTGGATATGCATGTGTTGTACCACGTCCAACTGCAACCTGCTCTCCTTCATGCTTGCAAGCTGAGCAACCAAATTTGCCATTGAATTGGGTGAAATTCAGCTATTTGGCCTTCGCTGGGAGATCACATGTCATCGTTTTTCTCTCTGGGCCAACTTGAACATCAACACCTGCAAGACATAATGTCAGCTGTGATTGATCGTCTGTGTGTGCACTGGTCTTTATACCTTTGATTTGCAGATCTTTGCATCGTTCAAAGATTGGACGAAGGAACTGAAACATGGGAGGTGGCTGTCTGGAGGACCACAGACCAGTCAGAATAGTGTACTTCTTTGGATGATCAACGCAGGATAGTATAAACGGTTCTTATTTTAATTCTCTTAGCCATGCTTGGGTGTGAAGGGGCTAAGACTGGAACAGAATCCATGCCCAGGCTATAAGGATGGCACATCTACGTACAGTGGAATTCACTGCCGGTAACATGCTTTTTCATGTTTTACATTCCTTCCGAGCGGTGATATCTTTTGGTGTCCTTGTGATGGTTTGATGGAATTTAGTCGCTTGTTCAATAAATTGGCATGGCGGCCTATGTAGTAGTTGGTCGATGACGGAGTAAACCACGGCTTGTTCAGCCTTCTACCAATCCCTTCCAGAATGCAATGCATGAAATCAACTGCGACACCACTGACAATGTCAAACGATGGTAGTACATGAAGGACTGATGGGAGGACTTCCTCCATTTTTGTACTGTGAACATTTGGCTCTGCTCGTGTGCAGCATGCACATTCTGCTCAGTGACCAGATTGCCCTTGAGAGTCTTCCTCTTGCACAGAAAATGCTTGATGAGTTTTACTGTCGCTTTGAGCAACTGTATGATAAGCCAATTCTCTAGTAACATGATATTAAGGTACATACAATTGAGCAACTCAGTGGTAAAACAACTTAAGTCCATGGTGTGCACTTTGTAGAAGAGAGCTCATAAACAGTATACACAAACAGACTGTTACTATGGAGGCATACAAATTATATAAGAGTGTGAGAGTGTGTGCCAGTATGTATCGAGGGTGTATAACATATAGGGAGGCATAGAAACCAATGACGGAGCTAGTACAGAACTGTTTAAGTTAGTCAGAGTCGCCATCATCTGTGTCAGATGAAATGCCTGGCCCATCAGAGGGCAGCACTACATCGTAGAATTGTTTGTATTCTTCTGGCACATATTTGTCCACGATATCTGCAGCTTTGGCTTCTTTCACAGGAATGTGGTCATTGTACTTCGTCTGTTCTGGGGTTGGCAGACGAGCAGTGGCCCTTCGCTTCAAAATTGAAAACTTTGTCCACTCCTCCTCCTCACCGTATTTGACCCAAACTTCTGTGACATGGTCGACAGAGTACTCTATAACTCGAGCTTTCCGAAAATTCAAGGATTTTTTGTTCTTTCTGTCGGTCGATTTCACTGTCTTCTTAAACATGGTAGAAAAGTGGTCGTTGTAGCTCAGAAACATTGACTGACTGCCTGGTACAGCCTTGGAGGGCTTACGACGTCTAGCACTTTCAATGATGGACATCCACTGCTCCGGCGTGCACACTCATTCATTTTTCCGTTTGCTAACTTCAGTTCGGCCAAAGTCACGGTCATTGGGTAGATATGAATGACCTCGGACTGGAAACGTATGCCTGATGTACTTGAAGTTGCCCTCTGCCACTAAGGAGAACAATTGTGTGATGAACGTTCATTTGCTGGAACACCTTACCCACTGTGTGAAGCTCTATTGTCCACTGTGGATACACTCCTGTTTTTCCTTTGAGAGCTTGAATGGCCAATTGCTGCAGCTGAGACATGGAACACATGATGTCAGCTTGTAGGTTAGCTAGCTTGCTCTATAGCCCTTGAAAACTGAACTGCTGAAATTGTAATTTCGGGTGACCGCCCTGTGGTGCTTGGCACGGTCACGGTCCTTGCATCAGCTGAAACTGAATGGTCATGGGAGCATGACTCGGTTGTTTCCAAGCAACTGCTGTTGCAACTCAATGGCCACATCCCCCAGTGAGTGACAACAGGACCATAGTTACCCCGTGTGCATGCGCGCAGCGGGGGTAGAGTGATCAGTCAGTCTCTCCATGGAGTTTCAGCATGGATAATATAGTACGCGGTTTTAAAATCGGCAGTTGGCCATAATAGAAAGTAGCTCACAGGGTAGTGAGCAGAGCACCTCTACAATAGTTAAATGGGCCTTTGATTCATATACAATCATTTTTGTAAAATCTTGGACTTTCTCTTCACTAGTTGCTACAGTGTTCGGAAAAAGCGGAAAACAAAGCTGGAGGACCTTTGCACTCAGAGCCGTAAATCTCACATCCAGGAACCATTACCAGTGTCCAAGAGGTCACAATCTTCACCCGAGTTCATCTCCAGTATAGGTATATTAAAATGATTTTGTTGATCTGCGGCTTCAGTTCATTGTTGGACCAATTCATGTATATAACTATTAGTGCAAAACCCTCAGCGTTTGATGCACATTTTGCAACTAAAAATGTTATGTAACATGCTGAAATAGGAAAGGATACAGATGCCAGTACTTAATCAATAATAATGGGATGAGATTGGATAAGATGATAAGATTGATAAGGAAATACTCCGAGTTTGAGTTGACTGTTTAGTGCAGAATTGAGATAATTATGAAATTGCACTTCATGGATTGGTGGGCTTTTAAGGAGGTCTGGTTTCGTTATAAGGTGATGTTTGGGAAGATTTGCTAACTGATAAACTAGATGCCCAAACGCAGAGCATGCAATATCATTGTATTGGCCTTTAACACTTTAACCGATGAAGCCGTCTACAGACGGCATGAGATTTCATCAGTGATGTCAGACTTCCGGCAATGTCCTTGGGAGATAGGCTCTGCGCCAGCAGAGAGGGCGGGGCAAGGGGAGGTGGGTGGGTGCACCCGAAGGGTGCAGACAGCATGGCGGTGTTTGGGCTTAGCCTTGAAGAGCCCTTGGTTGGAGCCCAGCGGGCCACTTCTGTCCTCCTTTGCACAAATGGGCTGAGAAAACAGTCCTCTCGCCTTGTAGGCCCTCCTTTTCTGGCAGTGAAGCATTTTTCTCAGTCTAGTCGAGCGATGGTCGGCCGAGAGCCGTGACTATTGGATGTCCCTTGATGGGTGGGTGTGGTTAAAGTCACGAAACTGTAGAGGATTGCTGCAAGGTCAGGTGTGTGGAGTTTGGGGGCTGAAAAGCTGAGAGAACTGGAGATATGGTAGGTTTAATGCATCCATACGCTACTAGAAACCTCCGGAGAAAAATAATTTATCGGTTAATGGGTTAATTGTCACTTAGATGTCGAAGCAACACACGTGCAGTGACTTGGTCCTGGCAAAGGTCGAACAGTTGTATCGTCATGCAATCATCTTTGGTACATTTCCCCAGCGGTGGAGTTAGGGGCTCCACACGTGCTTTACACTGCAGGCAAGATTTATAACTATCAAGTTGTAAGACACCAATAACTTGGACTTTGTGGACTGTCGTGTATTCATCGTCATTGGGTAGTGGATCAACAGTATTTTCGATATTGTCTATTGGCAAAATCGCTCTTGGGCATTGACAGATGATTTCTTGACTGAAATTCTTTCACATGAAAGTTCTTCAAATTGAAACACCTTCCTTCTTCAAGAGCATCCACATGTTGTTCCCAAAGTACAACCCTGGTGGCAGCAGTATGGTCAGCAACTGAAATAGAACAGCTCACCACAGGTGGAATGCGTGCGCGTGTGCGTACCACCTGCCGGTCCGGGCGCCTATTTTGCAGCCAGGTCAGCAGCGCAGAAAAGAAGCCAAGAAGCTTTCGAGGATAGTGGTGATATTATATAGTATTAAGATCAGTGACAGGTCAGTTGTGTTATAGGAGCTGTCGCTAGCCCTATACACTAGTCTTGTCTTGTTGAAAAGAAGCCATCACGGTCTCATTTGTCTATTGAGAGCTCCTTAAGAAGCCAAGAAGGCTGCGGTGGTCAGTAAATCACGCCACAACTTTGAACGAAGCGTTTTCAGCAAAAGCCACACGACTGAAATCTTGAAAACGCCATAAAAAACCCCCTTCACTGGAGACGTATAAACGGGGTATGTAGCTGCTAGAGTGGTAACACACACACACACACACACACACACACACACACACACACACACACACACTCACACACACATACACAGAACGACTACTGTAATTACCCCTACGGCGCATGCACCGAGGGTTAATTATATACATGAATTGGTCCAACAATGAACTGAAGCCACCGATCATGTTGCCCGCTGAAAATTGCTGTAGTCGCCATATAAAAATGTGTTTACTTACGTACATAGCTAATATGTATGAAAGAGACTAGTATTTTGAACTTCTGCTGAGTAGCAGTATACGTATTATATAGTCCCTGTATTTCATAAGAAGCTTTCTTTTCTTCTGTAAAGTCCTGTGTGGTTAGGTGTATACATACCTAGTATATTAGTTATCCGGTTGGTGCGCGAGCTAATACACTGGGCAATCAAATTCTTATAAGAATATTGAAAACACGTTTTCTTGTGAATATGAAATGGGATTGTTGCCATAAGAAACAATGATAAGATCTTATGACTATTTGCGTAAGGCTACATATAGCCTTTTCTCGGTTTTTGAGTAGCACTTTTTTGCACAATAAGTACTTCTATGAAGGCCCCCTATCACTCTCTCCCCTCCCCACTCCTAATGCCTCACCCTATCTCCCCTCTTCTCCCTCCCCGCTCCCCTCTTCCCTCCTCCACACCCCTGTCTTCCTCTCTAGCTCCCTCCCCCTCCTCTCCACCTGCCTTAGAACAAATACTGTATTTTACATAGGCTAGCTGGTCCTTTTGTGCAACCCTTTCTCTTTGAGGTAAATTCAATTCAAATTGTATCGTTTCCTCTCTCCAGAGTTACGAACCAGATATGTCTACGCGACTGATCAACGCCGTTGAGATGAACCCGATTGCTCTCTCCCTCCATCTTCACCCGCTACTTCACGTGGGGATATCCTGATTGCAGTGGAAGGATAGCTCTGCTGGAGGGAGATAGAGTGACACGAAGGGAGAGGGAGGGAAGTGGAGGTAAGGGGAAGAGGGAAGGTGAGATACGTACGGATGGGGTGGAGGGAGGATAAGGGTGGGTGGGGAGGACAGGAGGGGGGATGGAGGAGTGGGGGTTGAAGAGAGGGTAGAAAGAGTGAGGCAGAGGGAGTCCGAATTGGAGGGGAGAAGGGAGAGGGGAGATTGGTGGAAGAGGGAGGGGGAAATACAGCATGAAGGAGAGGAGTCAGGAAGGAGAGGGTAGATAGGATGAGACAGGGATTGCAGAGGGGAGAGGAGAGTGTGGAGGAAAGGAGAGAGGAGGGTAGAGGAGTGACAGGGGGAACAACGACTAGCGAAAGGAACTCGTTTGTTGCTGCCAACAGCATGTGCATGCACCATTTCAGAGCGAGGAAAGCGTGGAGGAGTGTAGAGGAGGGGAGGGAGGAGGTGAGAGGACTGGCAGGGGAAAGAGGGGAGTGTAGAGGAAGGCAAGGAGGCAATATACAAACATACATGTACCAAGTACACCAATGGTTATGTCTTGGTACATTAGTCTTTAGTCTTTGTTTCATTCCAGTGGTGCGTTGGTTCGATTCCAGTATTTGAGATTTGAGAGTCTCCACCAGGGCCGGATACTGTGCACAGCTGGCCAGTGAGCACACACTGCTGACTGGGGGAGACAGTACGGTGCGTCCATGCATGTGTCTGTTGTAGAAACACATAAACCCATACTTTGTAAAATCAAAGACCTAGACCTACACCGTATTTGTTCTTCGGTTTGCATTGACAATGATACACACATGTAGAAGCAAAGGAGTGCATGTGAGCATTCATCACTTGAGTGCCGTCGGGTGGACATAGGGACTGTAAATATGTTTAAACACTGGCTGAGTGGAGTTGTTTGGTGCCTGGAGTCCAGGACTTTCTGGTGGAGTGCTCGAACCTAGCCGAACATGAGTCAGTACTCACGTGGGAGGCATGCAGGTGCTGCTTCAGTGCTTTTGTTCCAAGCAACGAAAGCTGCATTGGTTGGGGCCTGGGAACACGGCTTCAAGTCGAGGGGAAGTGGATGAATGAATGGGAAGAATACTCAGAAGAATAGGTGACCCTTGCTCCTCCTGCTGTTCTGAGCCCCAGCGCACTCATGCAGTTAAACCCTGTCTACCATCCATTCTGTCCTTACGTTACTCGCATGAGATTTGTACCTGGCTCTCCCTGCTGCTCTGTACTGCATGCTGGGCAGGGGCTGGGAACGAGGTTAACCTGTCGCTTTCTGCTTGGTAAGAACCTTTACAAATTACTATTGCCACAATGTAAATGCATGATGCATACAAGTAGCTTCACTTGCTTCGCTCGCTCAGCTACTTCCCCCTCATTCGCCTACGTGAGTAATCCGGCGCCAAACAGCTCTCTGTGCAGAGCTCCTGCTCCCCAATTGTGTCTGCTTCAGCTGCTGCTCCCCGATTGCATCGATCCGCTTCAACTGCTGCTCCCCGTTTGCGTCCGCTTCAGCTCTGCTGTCCGATTGTGTCCGCTTCCGCCTGCTCGATGCTTGCATCCGCTTCAGCTGCTGCTCCCCGATTGCGTCCACTTCAACTGCTCCCCGATTGCGTCTGCTTCAGCTGCTCTCCCCGATTGCGTCCGCTTCAACTGCTACTCCCCGATTGTCTGCTTCAACTGCTGCTCCCCGATTGCATCTGCTTGTGATTCCAGCCCATGCCCAACATTCTCAAACATTCCCTCGTGGAGTTCGAGGTTCAGTACGTATACGTAGGTCGCACGTCACACACACACACACAAACACACACACAGACGCACATTAAAATCTTAATGTATTGATTATGATATATACCGCAGGTTAACGTTGTATGTGTGTGGGAGATGAAGCAGCTCTGGCCCCAGGGAATGTTCGCGGACACAGCTCCATTTGGAGCACACCCTCTGTGATCACACTATTTGTGTGACTCCTACATGTACCTAGCAATGTCTACCAGTTACAGCCTTGTTGTGGCAGGCTCAAAGGTCAGTTGTAGGTCAACATGAGTTAATTACTTTAAGTATTCCCGACTAGGATACCACAATCATGCATAATTGCTGCTTGTGATTTACCCAAGGTAAACCACAAGTGGAGGGTATCTCATTTATCTTCCTAGTGGGTGTGCCATAATCTGGCTTATGCCACTTCTAGTTCGCCAGCTGTTCCTGCTACTTCCTTGGCAACAACAACTGAAGAATGTTTGTGCAAGTCTGGCAGACCTCACAACATAGTTTATACTCCTCCAACATCTTGCTAGCCATGCAATCATGTTCCATTGTTGGAGAAGTATTAATTATGTCATAAGGCCTGCCGTACTTGTGTTCAACCAGGAGCCCATGACAAGAAGGAGCGCTTCATACACTAACAGAGCATCCTACTTAGCATTGTAGCCATACAACATGATTGTCTAACAGCAGCAAAACTTGCCCTTATTCATTTCGTAACATGAGCCAGCATGCTTGCTGGTTCATGATTTAAATGATAACACTTTAGTGTGACCATGCACAGTAAGGATTCCCCACTTGCCGTATATGGTCAATGGTTATCCTAGTTGAACGCTCCTCATTTTGGGCTCCTGGTTCAACCTAGCCTCGGTCCCAGGCTCTCTCCTCTAAAAACGGGCGGAGGAGAGAGCCTGGTAACATTCGCGTAAAAAGCTGTCGACTTCCGGCGCCTGGATCTGGCGGACCCAATCAGATTGCAGAACAAAACCACGTGAACACGTGAACATTTTGTAGGCGTTTACCTTCACTGCCGTGCTAATGCACGAATTGTAGACTCAGAACTGAACGCTCCGGGACAGAGTACCTCTCAATGATTGGCGAAAAGCAGTTGACAGGGTGTGCAAGAGGGCCACTGGTCTGATCTCGCTGTTCACTGCGGGTTGTTTGCCGGACCAGCTCGTTCGTCGTTTGTCGCCGCTTACTGGATCGATGGTTCACAAGGTGAGCTCTCCTGGTTAGCTGTAGAATTGTCTTGGACTTCTGTGAAGCTGGGGATGCCTTGAAAACGAAGAGCGATATTTTCAATAGCGCGTGACTGATTTGTAACTCACGCGACATTTACCACAAAAGTAGGAGTGTCCTTCGTTAATCACATGGCTGGTGACGCGCCGGAAGTCGACAGCTTTTTACGCGAATGTTACCAGGCTCTCTCCTCCGCCCGTTTTTAGAGGAGAGAACCTGGGACCGAGGCTAGGTTCAACCAACTATATACCTATGAGTAGTCAACTTAGCCGTATGTGAATAGTCAGGTTGCGCCCTGTAACACTGTGTCTTCAGGTTGGCCCCTGTGTCAGTGCTCAGGCAGACTCTGTGAAATGCTGCAGTCCTGGAAATGGTGTGGTGGGTCCTTCCATGTCATGGTCGGATGTATGGCACGCCGTCCGTAACAAAAATAGGTAAACTCGGAAGCTGACATAATATTTATTTGCCGACGTGCAACATTTATTTGCCGACGTCGTGCCTTATTTGCCGACGTAGAAATCTTATTTGCCGACGTGCAACGTTTATTTGCCGACGTTATTTTGCCCGCGTATAAATTTTTATTTGCCGACGTGGAACGTTTATTTTCCGACGTTGACTTCTTATTTGCCGACGTGCAGTGATTGCAGTAGCGGTCAGAATCTTGAGTACGGCGAATAAGAAGTCTACGTCGGTATATAAGAAGTCAACATCGGCAAATAAGAAGAAGTCAACGTCGGCAGATAAGAAGTCTACGTCGGCAGATAAGAAGCGGCTACGTCGGCAAATAAACGTTGCACGAGGGCAAATAAGATTTCCACGCCGGCAAATAAACTTTGCACATTGGCAAATAAGATTTCTACGTCGGCAAATAAATGTTGCACGTCGGCAAATAAATATTATGTCAGCTTCCGAGTTTACCTATTTTTGTTACGGACGGCGTGCCATACGGATGGGCAGCCCAGCCCACAGGGCCACAGTTACCAAATTTCCTAACGCAATGCCACTTTAGTTGGTTGGTTGTTTCTCCCCTCAGGCAAAAAAGTACTCGGAGTGGCAATTGGTACTTGCAGCTGGGGATTCTAGCCTTTTATGCCATCAAAACCGCCTCCCTACCCCCCCCCCCCCCCCCCCCCCCCCCCCCCCCCTCCCCCAGGCCCTCTCGCTACCTCAATTTCAGCTCTGCACACGGGCGCTGCACCACAGGCGTCCTCTTGGTGGACGTGGGCGTCTGCAGCCCACTCGCTGCCTGTATCTTCAAGTGATTCGACCCAGCCAAGTGTTTTCTGACGTGATATACGCTCAGTGATGAGAGATCTGCCCCACAACTGCAGAGCTTCTTGGTAGGAGGACACGCTTCTTCCACGGCCTCGGATAGTCAACACGCTCGTCAACCTTCATTGCACGTGTCCATTACTTGAGCACCTCCGTATATCTTGTTTCTTGGACCTTATACCTCCGTATACTATGCACATGTCATTATGACATCATGCTTCTTCCACAGCCTCGGATCGTCAACACGCTGTCAACCTTCATTGCGCGTGTCCATTACTTGAGCACCTCCGTATATCTTGTTTCTTGGACCGTATACCTCCGTATACTACGCACACGTCATTATGACGTCATGGTTGGTTGTTGGTTCACAGGTCAAGGCAAAGAGGGGGATTGCGTCTAGCAATTTGGTAACTGTGGCCCCGTGGCCCAGCCCATTTAAATTTGGAGTGTGTTGCCAACAGCTACCAGACTGTGACTGAGATATGCTTCATCGTTTTGAACATATTGAGGGTGTATGTTTAGTGATTTGTTTGTATGTGTATGTTTGTATCCCCACTCATTCCCCCTCCCTCCATGCTCATATTGGGCTTTGCGATGATACTTTGACTTCGTATTTCCGCAATTGAAAGTGCTATCTAAATTAAACGTGGGTTGTTTGCAGAGGAGATGTTACTGCAGCAACGATGCAGAAATGACCCATCTCCTGAACCCTACAAGCTAGCTATGGACATGAGACTTGCACCATTGGATACAGCAACGACAGATTTATTATGATGTGTGAAGGTATTGTGACGACCCCATCAGCTTTGGAACTACGTAGGAGCCCGTAAGTTGACCATGTTTCATGGGTTTGGTTCATATGGGTGATTTTGTGCAGATAATATATCTCGTGAACCCTATATCCCACTCAGGTTCTGGAAGAGGTTGTGGATGACACCTGCACAGCACTACCACAGAGCTGGTGCCAGGAGTTGCTTGAACACCTAAACTCCGCATGCAGAGGCTATCATCCAGTTTACGTTGGAGCTGGAATCTGAGGGAGAACTACCTTTTTTGGATACCAAGGTCTGCTTCAGTGTCCTGTGTGGCCTCAGCAGAGTCCTGATCTGTAAGACCCTCTTCAGGGGTTCCGAGACACCCTTGATGTATGGGAGGCAAACCGTTGCCTTCGGTTTTTCAGTGACTGTGGTACGTGGGGGATGGGGGATGCTTACACTCTGGTGGATGAATCTCTTGGGGTACCCATTCTGCAACAGGGCATCCATCACATGAGCCTTCTTCTCAAGTGCTCCTAATGTTGATGAATGGGGGCCAGCCCTATGTCTCAAGTGTGTGGGCAACTGCAGCCTTGCGGTCCGACCCAGGGGTGGTGAGAGGTGAAGTCCAGGTACTTGTCCGTGTGGGTAGGCTTCCTGAACACAGAGGTGGACATGGACCCATCACCATGGTGCTGAAGGAGTACACACCCAAAAGATGCCATCCCAAACATGCAGAAGTCAAGCGTGGTCTACTGCATCCCGTGTGCAGAGTGCCCAGCCACCTATACGTAGGAGAGACAAAGAGGAAGTTGTGTAAGAGGGTGGACGAGCACAGGAGGGCAGTGAGGATGGCTGATTTCAACTCGTCAGTATTGGCGGAACATGCATGGAGTGCAGGCCACAACGTTGACTGGAGTGAAGTGACCATCCTCGACCAGCATGAAAACTTGCACATGAGGCTCTCACTGGAGGCATGCCAAATCACCCTCCGCCTCAACAGAGACAAGGGCTCCCTCCCTCCCACCTATGACCACCTGCTCAAGAACTCATAGTTGCACCTGCATTTAATTTTTCCCGCCATTTCCCGCCCATTTTTCCCACCCATTTTTCCCACCGTTTCTTTTGTGGTGTTCTGTACTCAAGCTTGCCCTTGAGTGTTTTACTGTTTATGCATTGATGATGGTAGCTCTCTACCGAAACATCTGTTTTTTTAAAATCAGATATTTTTGACTAGTGAAACTGAACAAACCCAGAAAAACCACATGGACATGAGACTTGTACCATTGAACACAGCAAGGATTCAGCTGCATTTATGTAGAGTGATATTTTGCCAAATTCAGCTGGTTTGTTGTGTAGCTGTACTGCTGGTGGAGATGGAAGTGCAGAAGCCTAATTGCAAACAATTAAGTCTTTGAATACCAGACTAACTCATCCAGGAACAAAATAATGTACTCATTATTTTGCTCACGAGGTGCTGGCCTTAGAGTCTCCATGGTGCTTGCTCTAAGCATGCATGCAAAAGAATATTGCATGCATGCTGCATGGTTAATTGCAGCCACTATGCAGATTTCCTTCGTGATAGGAGTCGACTCAGCTCTGTAAAAGAAATGAGTATGTGTATTCTTTCAGGCGTTTTCACTTGATCTGGTTCACATCGCATCCTTTGGAGGGGATGTAAAGCCATTGGTCCAGGGAACGTGATTTAAATATGCCCTGCTGTCTCCAGGCCCTTGTTTGCCACCATCGTGGTAACACCTTAGAGGGCAATAAAAATAATTATTGTCAAGGTTGAATTTGGATATGTGTTTAGAGGCCCAGGCTTCTATGCTCGCATCAACATCACAAGGAAAGGCAAATGGTTGACCATATAGCTATTGCAAAAGCGAGTGCTATAATATTATAAGCTCATGCAGTAGACTTGCTTATTTATCTACCCAATCAGCTGATAGTTTGAAGTCTTCAAATGCTGCATTAAATTTTGAACAAAATCCGTGAAACAGTGCTTAGTTCAGGTGTGCATAGCTCCAAATCTGAGGCGAAACTTCCAGAAAGGCAACACCTATAAATGCTGAATACCGGAATACTTGCTGTGTTCAATGGTACAAGTCTCATGTCCATAGGGTATAGGGTTCACGAGATACATCTGCACAAATTCACCCATACGAACCAGGAACATGCATGGTTGACTTTACAGGCTCGTAGTTCCAAATCTGATGGGGTTGTCACAATACCTTCACACATCATAATAAACCTCAATCGTTGCTGTATCCAATGGTGCAAGTCTCATGTCCATAGCTAGCTTGTAGGGTTATGGTCGCACGTAAACCAGAAAATGGTTGACTTTATGAGCTCATAGCTCCAAATTTGATGTGGTTGTCACACTGTTTCCACAAATCATAATAAACCTCCATCTTTGCTGAATCCAAATTATGTGTAAGTCTCGTGTCCATAGGTTGTACGGTTCAGGAGATATGGCCACACGAATTCACCCACGCAACCCAAACTCATGAAATATGGTTGACTTCAGGGGCCCATTGCTCCAAATCTGATGGCCATGATGCGGCTATACGTTCTGAAAGTACAGAGATGGGGCTTTCATCTGCATGGCGCAGGTCCTGTCTTCGCAGCAATCTGCGTTCTTCCACTGGGGGGGGGGGGGGGGGGGGGGGGATCAGTTGGAATATACGGCACCACGGAAATTAATTAATTATTCGAGTGGGCGGGGCTAGGCGAGTCACGTGGTGGTGTTGCGGGGTTAATTAAGAGCATGCGCGCGGTCAGGAGCGCATATTCCAACTGATCCGTCTCAACAGTATTGAGACTCTTGACCATCACATCATGATCTCGAAGGAATCGTTCGCACGATTATATTAGCCTCCCTCACGCGTTCCGCGTGAGGGCCTGGGTACGAGGCTACGATTACATCTTGGTGCCAACGGATACGGACGAATACGAACCTCCGTAATCCTCAGGGGGTGGGGCTGAATTAATTCCTTCTCGAAGCTTCGATGTCAGATTCACAGATCATAGTTCAAAGACCACGTGGAAGAACGCAAAGAAGTCAACCCAGTGCACTGTCAGAAATCAAGCATCAAACGATGTCAAGCACAGTCGAGAAGATTATGCCGAGGATGCAGGTGCGTATTACTTATTACTTACGAGTGCAACGGTTAGTCTCGCGGGCCAGACTCTCCCCGTAGCGGGTGTGGCAAGAGGCTGGCCCGCGAGACAATGCAACGGTCTCAGTGCTATTAAAGTCAGTACCTTGCTAGTCTAGCTGCTTAGCAGCTAGACTAGCAAGTCTGCTAGATTAGCAGCAGCTAGTCTGCTAGCTTAGCAGCTAGACTAGCAAGGTATACGTACTGACCTTAATGGACCCACTCTCTCCCCCCAAAGAACGAAGGCAAAGAAAGGGAGAGGGAGGGTATAGCAGCTGGACTAGTAGGCCTACCTTGTCACCGCTAGTGTATGGAGACAAGGGTAGTAAATACATGTACTCTTGTTAGCTGTTGTATAAACACACCAGTAGTGTGTAGTTGTGGTTGTGGTTGCACATTCTACTGGACTACCATTGTACTCTGTAGTGATCCTTGTCTCCTAGCCAGCCCACTTCTGGTTTTGAAACTAAGTGGTCTCTTGTCTCAGCTGATTTATAACTCAATAAGGTGTGAGATTGCACTTGGCTGAAGTCCTTGCTATGGTGCATGTAGATCCCTAAGGCAATAGCCTCTAGTAATGAATAGTGAAGGACTTCCTGTACATGTGCTCTAGCCTATGTTTTGTCATAGGCCACCACTCGCTCCCCATCCCGCCCGCTAGCGAAACTCAAACCCGAACTTGAACTCAACGTTTAGTATTACCCTTTCACAGTATAGTTTTCTGGTGTGTAGATTCATCACAACCCCCAACTACCTTGCTAGAAAGTAACTCTACCAAAATTTGGGGATGGCCTCTCCCAATTGGGGGGAAACAGCAAGAAAAAAATGGCAGAGATACATGTAATATAGCATTCTGTGTGCTGCAAGCAGATCCTCTGAGGCAATGCTGTAGTGATCGAGTGACGTTTCAACACCTTTCCATAGTTAT
This sequence comes from Axinella damicornis, assembly GCA_963931865.1. Taxonomy (NCBI): domain Eukaryota; kingdom Metazoa; phylum Porifera; class Demospongiae; order Axinellida; family Axinellidae; genus Axinella; species Axinella damicornis. The sequence goes on from OZ007508.1 coordinate 6,835,401, forward strand.
AGCAGATACAGATCTTTTGGCCTTTATAGACTAGAATGTCGGTGCATCGCTAATCTACAGTATGCAGCAGTTACTGTGGTGCAGTGCAAACGGAAGGCACAACTGTTTACTACACTTGCCACCTCATAACCTTATTCATAGTACTGTTTACTTGACGTACAGTAGCAGGCTCTTCACCCAAGAGGAACCACTTAGCCAAGTACAATTCATGCCTTTTACAATGTTTTAACTCTGTTAATGGCATTGGAAAAACCAGCTGAAATGTAGGATAGCAGTCAAGAGATAGGCAAGCTGAAGCTGAACCGAGCACTGAATATCTGTCCAACTGACCCTGACTGTACCTCCGACAGAGACCATGGTGGGTCTCATTATGTAGGTCATGAATATCATTAGCAGCCTAATTACTATTCTGTTTGTTGGAAGGTGTCATTGTATGCCGTCGGTATGGCCACTGTACCTGTGAAGCCAACTGTAGCTAACTTTGATTGTATACTGACACTTGACATGGTCTGACCCAAATTGCTGCCAGAATCCTCATGAATATCATTAAATAGCTCCGTTTTTAATTTTATTTACATCCCCGTTAGTAGGTAACGTGTATAACTCATGTATGAGGATGCACACTTCCGTAACTCTCACTACTCAGTTTGGCGAAGCCAGGCTGGAAGCTGCAGGTCACGTGACCACCTCTTCTACCTGAGCTTTCTTCTGGTAGGTAGGCGGAGCCGGCGCACGAGGTGGTCTCTGCGCATGCTCCAAGGTGTTGCCTGGCATTGCGTCATACCACCGATGTGCTGCATGCGCCAATTAGTCTAGACCCTTCCTCCCGAGCCTTCTGAAGCGGACTGGGAGTGACCACGATGTTAACTACGTTTAACTTAAACTACATAATTGTATCACCTGAGAGAATCCAAATATATAACATGTGGACAGAGGTGTGATTATGTTGCTATGGTGAGACTGAGGCCAATTTCATAATCTTCCCAACCTCCGTGGATGTTAACCCTTTCCCTGGTGAAGGCGCTTATAAGCGCCCGAGGTAATGCCCCTATTTCCGAAAATCATAATAAATCGAAACTTTGAATTTAGCGCTAACTAAAGATATCAGAGCATGCGCAATGGATTGCTCTACAACGGCTTACGTCTTAAAAAATTCGGCTATTTAGGTTGCTACGTTCTGTGTACGTTTTAATCCTGACCGCAAAAATGGCAGATCGACTTTCCGTGATCGAAGTGTTCTCTCTACTTGAAGTCGACCGCCTCGGCCTCTCTGAAGGTGAAGAAAGTGAGTTTGAGGGGGAAAGGGTCTGTGGCTACCTACCTGAAGGCAGTTCGAGCCGTTTTGCTCCGGGGTAGTCGCCAGGGGGAGGCACTCGAAGTCGTCGACGAAGACGGTGAAGAACTCGATGAAGCGTTGGAGTTTGGCTGTCTCTCTGGTCCTGATGACGGGACAGTGGACCCTGGTTTGAGTAAGTCTACTCTTTTAGAAGCTAGAAATGAAATTTGGAAGTCTAAATATAATAGCAAAAACTTGATATAGTGGTTTATGTACAGATGATTCAAGTGTGGTCTCGCTGGGTTATTGGTTTCATCTCTTCCATCAGGACCCTAGCGCACCGTGATGACTCCTGGAGGGTTTCTGAGGGATCTAAGCATGTTACAGAAGATTTAAAACATCCCATTGTGGCATTGGATTGTTTTGTGTGTGTGGAATAATAAATTTTATAATGATGTTGATACAAAATCTATAAATAAACGCCTATAAATAGTGCGTGCATGGTTGCTAGGCAACGTGAGTGACGTCATCGTATTCAGCAACTCCCTGGCAACCTGGAGATATATGGTTGCTGGGGACTTTATAGCATAGTCGCTGCACAACAGATTTTTATAGATGAGCTGGTTATTATTGATTACTGACTCCTAAATAAACTTACCAGGGAAAGGGTTAAATGTAAACCTGCCTACAGTCATACTGTCTTGAACAGATGAGCACCGACATATTTAGTCACATGAGTTCCAACGAATTAGATATCTCAAAAGGGTACACACACTCCGTGTGGAACAGTAATGCACTAGTGTAGTCCCATACTATGAACATCCATGTTCTCTTTCTTCCACAGATCCACACCCTGTGGATTTTGCTGTCAGCATCATCGGTGCTGCTAGCACTAGGTACGTGCATGTAACTATTCATTGTGGTACAGGTTACCATCTAGTATTGCTTATTTGCACTTCCCCAAAGCAGCTGCTTCAGTTATGTCCTTGATCATGTATGTACAGTAGCGGTCAATAGAGAGTTTATGTTCCGTTCATTCTACGGTGTGAGACGGCTCAGAAAACAGTGTGAAATTATTACTACGTCAGCATTAATGCGCATGATTTTTACGGTATACAAGTGTAATAAGAACTTATGATGCTTATAGCGGATGCAGCCTACGTGGGTTATGTTTTAGGTCCTGGATCTCTCTCCCTCTAGTCTTTTTCAATGTCCACAGCTTTTGCAGAACCAGAGATACAGTGGCAGTGCAACCGATCGCTGCCGAAACCCCGCCCACCAAACGAAAGCTCTTGGAAGTTGCACATCCCCTGAAAGTGTTAAATATGCCTGGCGTTTGTCCCTTGTCTGTAGCTTTTAACTGGAGATAAAGGTCGACGAACTTGGCCGCCTGGCCGCTTACTCACGATGCCGATAATTGCTGACTCAGCAACCGTAGTACGGACAGTTTGCGTAAGTACGGAACGGATCATACAACAATTGTAGACCGATCGTTGTATGATTACGGAACGTAAACTTTATATGTGTGTGTATATGACGCCAATGATGTGCGTGTCTGCTTCAGTCTGTCAACTCAGTTCCTGTGTTGTAGCTATAGTTCCTAGCCTGTTGAGGCATTGTCTCCTCGATTTCTGAGAGGTCGAAGGTCCCATGCATATTATAATAGCTCCAACAAAGTTGACTATGGCTGTGGGTTTTATACCAGCTTTGAGCATCATGACTTGTATCCACTGAATGGAGACCACACAGATTTGTTGGGAAAGCACCTTTTATCAAGCTTGAACTGAGCTCTGGTTGAATGCTTTGCCTGCTAGGACTAATTTAGAAGAGCAGTTGCTTTCAGCGGAAACAAACTCCACGAAGTGCAGAAAACAGAGAAACATTCCGATGTCATCCCTGACCCATGACTCATTGTTGAAGCTTATTGTTGACGCTTATTAATTTGAAATATGCACATGAACTTTGAGATGATGCCTCAGCAGGCTAGGAAGTAACTTGAGACAGAGTTGGAACAACCATTCATAGCTTTCAAATTGGTGGCATTTGCTGTCTGTATACGACAGTCCAGAGTCCAGTCCAGAGTCCACAGTCCTGGTTACCCTACCTAATTGCACATTCCATGCATACAGCATGAATTGAACTGTGCCGCAGGATTGCACTTCAGTGCCTTCATTCAAAATGCAGGATGCCTCCCCAGCAGGTCACGTAGTAGGCATTAGGTTTTTTCCTTCTTTTGAGGCACTTCTTAGAGATAATTATAAAGAGTGAATTATTGAAAGTACATGTATGTAACTGCTTACTGCTGTGATACATACATGTATATTGTATCCCTTACATCCACAGGTCAAGTACAACTGTCATCCAATACCAAGGCACAGGTGTGTCCAGGAGAAACGGTCGAATTCAAATGTGTTGTGGTGAATGCACCGTACCTGCGGTGGTTTGCTGATCCTGAAATTCCCGTTGTCAACCCCATAACGTATATTCCAGAAAACTCAGCTGGAAGAGTTGTGCATCGGGGAAACGTTTCAGCAAACCTAACGTCTATACAAAGACATCAGGACAACCCCTTGTTTGCGAACATGACCTCCACCCTGACATATCCAGTTTGGAGCAGCGCTGAAGTGCATTGTGAAAACAAGTCACTATCCCTCAGTGTCTCTGGTAAGTCGTATCTGCCACTGTTAGACTAGTACTGACCTATCAGTGCTACCATACGTACCCTTGTCTATGCCCTCATCCCCACACACCCTCATCCCCATACGCCTTCATCCCATATATACATGTATGTTGTCATCCTCATACACATACACCCTCATCTCCTACACCCATCCATCCACATCCTCATGTCGTACACCCTCATTTCCATATGACCTCATCCCCATACTCCCTCATCCCCATACCATACGCGCTCATCCCCATGTCGTACACCCTCATTTCCATATGACCTCATCCCCATACTCCCTCATCCCCATACCATACGCGCTCATCCCCATACACCCTCATCCCCTTACCATACTCCCTCATCCCCATACCATACTCCCTCATCCCCATACCATACGCCCTCATCCCCATACCATACGCCCTCATCCCCATACACCCTCATCCCCATACCATACTCCCTCATCCCCATACCATACGCCCTCATCCCCATACCATACGCCCTCATCTCCATACACCCTCATACCCATACACCCACATCTCCTACACCCATCCATCCACATCCCCATGTCGTACGCCCTCGTTTCCATATGACCTCATCCCTCACCCCCACACTCCCTCATTCCCATACTCCCTCATCCCCACACTCCCTCATCCCCTACTCCCTCATCCCCATACTCCCTCATCCCCTACTCCCTCATCCCCATACTCCCTCATCCCCTACTCCCTCATCCCCATACTCCCTCATCCCCACACTCCCTCATCCCCACACTCCCTCATCCCCATACTCCCTCATCCCCATACTCCCTGATCCCCACACTCCCTGATCCCCACACTCCCTCATCCCCACACTCCCTCATCCCCACACTCCCTCATCCCCACACTCCCTCATCCCCACACTCCCTCATCCCCACACTCCCTCATCCCCACACTCCCTCATCCCCACTCTCCCTCATCCCCACTCTCCCTCATCCCCACACTCCCTCATCCCCATACTCCCTCATCCCTATACTCCCTCATCCCCATACTCCCTCATCCCCACACTCCCTCATCCCCACACTCCCTCATCCCCACACTCCCCCATCCCCACACTCCCTCATCCCCATACTCCCTCATCCCTATACTCATCCCCATACTCCCTCATCCCCATACTCCCTTATCCCCAGTGGCGTAGCCAGGATACTGAAGTTACCCGGGCAGCAAGGAGGCCTCGAGGGTACAGAGGCGCGTAGCGCCGATCAGTCCGCGCAAAGCGCGAAAAAATTTTCACCTTCATCTTTCAGTTCACTGTTGTCAGGCCGGATGGGCTCTCGTGGCGCCTTCGTGCTTTGCACTTTAGGTTCCAGATGTAGGCCTACGAGTAGCAACACGAGTTCCAGGATCGATGCTGCAGAGAGATGTCGAGCTAGCTATAGCTACTATCGAATTTCCCCGGTACGCTTCGGAGACGTAGACACAGACAGCCCATGCCATGTGCTCATGTAATAATAATTACTTTCGGAATGTTTATTGCCCGGGCCTAGAACCGAGTTGCCCGGGCCTGTGCCCGGGCAGGCCCGGGTGTGGCTACGCCACTGCTTATCCCCACACTCCCTCATCCCCACACTCCCCATCCCCACACTCCCTCATCCCCACACTCCCTCATCCCCACTCTCCCTCATCCCCATACTCCCTCATCCTCACACTCCCTCATCCCCACACTCCCTCATCCCCACACTCCCTCATCCCCACACTCCCTCATCCCCACACTCCCTCATCCCCACACTCCCTCATCCCCACACTCCCTCATCCCCACTCTCCCTCATCCCCACTCTCCCTCATCCCCACACTCCCTCATCCCCATACTCCCTCATCCCTATACTCCCTCATCCCCATACTCCCTCATCCCCACACTCCCTCATCCCCACACTCCCTCATCCCCACACTCCCCCATCCCCACACTCCCTCATCCCCATACTCCCTCATCCCCATACTCCTCATCCCCATACTCCCTCATCCCCATACTCCCTCATCCCCACACTCCCTCATCCCCACACTCCCCATCCCCACACTCCCTCATCCCCATACTCCCTCATCCCTACACTCCCTCATCCCCATACTCCCTCATCCCCACACTCCCTCATCCTCATATACCCTATACACCCACGTCCCCAAACGCCCATGTCCCCATACGGCCATGTCCCCATACGCCCACGCCCCCATACACCTCATTGCCGTATGTCTCGATCCCAGATCCCCATACACCCTTATCCCCACACTCCATCCTCATACGCCCTCATCCCCACACTCCCTCATCCCTATACACCTAGTACCTTAGAGTAAGCTACAGACAAGAGCTAGTTGGAGGGTTTCGGTGCAGGATGTTATCCAGTCATGTGATATTCATGGTGCATACCATAGTCTGAGGGGGAATCCCAGGGAATCTCCCACCCTCTCAGAACTCAGTTCAGTTCAGTTCAGTTCAACTCTCAATGTAGGACAGGATATGATGTAGTGTATGTGTTATTGAAGAGTTAATGATGTCCTTTCCATGAATTTTTGTGGTCTGTACTGAGTAAACAATTCACATGATTGCTGTACACCTGTATGGTAGCGTATGTCATATCTCACTCTCAGACACGTTATCTGACTTGTCCTGAATACTAAACGGAACTTTCTCCAAGACTCGAATATATATCTAGCTTCTGGTGACAGTAAATAAGTAGCGAAATCCCTTGACTACAGTGAGGTACTCATAGAGCAGAGCAAGCCTTAGGCTACTTCTGAACAGTTACATAGCTTGCTAGCTATACTTGTAGCTATAGACTCGAAGAAATCGCTGCATAGCTAGTCTCGTTCCCAGACCGTTTATCCGTGCTGGAGTTGGTTGGGTCTGGGACCGAGACTACTGCATAGTTTGCTAGCTAGCTCCAGACTTGAATATTCAACCCGCTGTAGTGGATACGCTTATCAACCCGGATGTCACAAAAAGAGTGCATTACAGGATGTGGTCTCAACGCTGATACAGCACTCAGCTTTGCCTTGTGCTGTATCAACTTCTCAACCACACCCCTCCCGCCATAAATCACGTTAACACACTCTACCGTATAGCGGGAAAATTTGGCGGGGGTTTTAATTTGGCGATTTGGCAGTGCAGGAAAAAATCGCCAAATTAAATTCCGCCAATATTAAACCCCACCCCAGCCGGCCACTCGGGTATGCGCACGCACATTAGTAACGCCCATACGTACGTACGGTATACGATCGATTATGGCGCTGTACCAGTAAAGACAGTTGTATACTCCCAAGAGAACGTCACATCAGGGATTCCTCTCTCTCCGGGAAGGAACTACAAGCCGCTAACGAGAGTGTGAGGCACGTTGCCCACGATTGCGCTTGAGCGCAGTGGGGCTCCAAACTGTGTGGAGAATGTGATAGCCTCTGACACATCTCTCTACTTCGAAGGTCTCCATGGTTAGCTGGTAACTATTAAACTGGTCGCACTCGATCGATACATGTACAGTTCACACTGAGCGCGAGTGCCTCGCGCTGAGGCTTACGTCATTGCCGTTACGTCATTTGTGCCGAGGATCGGTCAATATTGCCAAATTTAAAATTCGCCAAATTTAAATATACGGCGTTTTGGCTGAAATCGCCAAATTTAATGCCCGCCAAATTTTCCCGCTATACTGTATAAGGTTCATGTGGCAGGACTTACAATGCGCAACCTCAAGAGTTATGACGCTCTGGCATTCAGCCCTCCGACAGACATTACAAGAAGGGGCTTCAAGATCCTTCATCAGACACCACTCCCCGTGTATCGATACCATCTGTGTACCTGTGACCAGGCCTTCCCCTCTGTATTTGCACACTGCAAAGACTGGAGGTGGGAATGGCCAGGGAATGAGTCTTTGAATTTCATGATCCAATGAAATTCAATTCTTGGAATTTACCTCAAGCGTCTCAAATTGTTTTTCCGCTTGAAATGCTCTCAGCCCCAATTTGTGTTGTTTTTTCTTCAGTTATTGGCTAATTTTATCATGTACATATACTGTTCATTCTGAATTGCTTAGGTCCTCCTGCTGCTCCAGCTCTTGAACAGACATTTCAAGAAATGGCTTCTCTGACTTGTGATGCTGACCAGGAGTCACTGGTTGTCAACCTGTCATGGGAAGTACATGTACCATCTGACGCTAACTGCACCAGCTGTACGGTAATCTCCATGACAACAGGACAGACACGTAACCAACTGGTCTGCAATAGAACAACTGTAGCTTTTGAACTGAACTGCAGTGAGACATACAACATTTCACTTACGGCTGTAAATGATTGTGGGCTACAAAGTGACCAAACGTCTGTGGAAATCACTCTTGGTATGTACATGTACAACACACATACTATACATAATTATAGTTGCTGGTATATAGTCTGTATGTTAGTCTGCCTCATGCTTAGCCTCGTTCCCAGGCCTCATGGGAGGAGAGAAAGCAGCCTGGTATCCACTGCTTGAGCATGCACAACCATTCCCAGAAAAACCTGAGAATTCGTGTTAACTTGGTATATATATAATACAATTTCTAGTACTATAGATTCCAGGCCTTCGTTTGTCGTTTGCTAAGTACCAAGAGCGCATAAGTAGATCGTGCCGCGTGACCTACTTATGCGCTCTTGTAAGTACTAATGCAAGGGGAGGCCTGCTAAAACTTCTCATGTGCAGTGTTGTACCTGGATGTCTGGTGGACATCTGAGGTCTGAAGCCACTCCCCCAGCTGTATATACACCCGACTTCCAGGTATGTCACTGCTTGTGACCAGGTTTACCAGGCCTTCCACCACACTAGTTCTGCAGGCATCAAACGCTGGGGTGAGAAGGCACACTGTAACAATATGACTCTCTCTCTTGCTGTATGATTGCACAGGTACCACTACACGAGCCAGGCCTGAGGCTGCCACGCCTGAGGATGCCACGCCTGGGGATGCCACGCCTGAGGATGACCCACCAGACACACTAAGTACAAGTAAGCTACCAACCACCCTATCCTCACATTCCTAGGCCTGTATGGACTCTGGGCACGGAATCCCTGCTCGCAGATACGTGCACCATATACTTAAGCGCTATTTCAAGGGGGGGGGGGGGGGGGGGGGGGGGTTGTCGCCAAAATAAACTGTGTGATCCGACTTGGACTTGGAAGACCGTATTGAAATAGGCACAAACAGTGTAGAAAGGGCCGGACAAAGCGTTTTGTAAATACTGACGACCGTTCGAAAGTTATATGGCATTGTATTCCAAAGAGGGGAGTCATGATGGCGGTTATTCGCACTCAAGGGTTGTTCTTTCAAGGACTGTTCAGCCTAGCCATAAAATGCTTCCATCACGCCCTAGTGCTTCCGATGGCGTGTCTCCAAACAGTAGAATTGGGTTACTGGTAATCTTCACACTGGAGATTTTTGGCGAATAGTTTTCTGGAATTGATGTAACCAGCGTACCACGGCTACAGCGTGAGCTACTATAATGACGTCTAGTCTGCATGTTGACTACCCTCCCTGCTTTGTGTGATCTAGCAACTTTGATTTCACTAGCTTAATTTCTGTGCGAGAAAAATGGGGTTTAACAAGTTGTCTGGCCACGCCCACAGCACGACTAGCCCGTAACCTTAAGGCAGTGCCCTGTTAGCAAGCAAGGAGGTTGCATAACCTCGCCCTCCCTCCTCCGGTCTTTGATCACTTGAAGTTTGGGAATGGGGCTAGTGGTTGCATGGACTCAGAATACCTGGTGATGAAACCAAAGCATGTGGTATAGCTGTTGAGTCGGCTCTAGCTAGTGCACATACCAAAGGTGGACAAGCGACCTTACTAAAGTACATCAACCAATAATTGGTTGGAGCCTTATTGACTGTGTAAGTGGTGTTGGCTTCTGTGCTGTTACATGTATGTAAGTTGCTGTTACCGTCACCATGGATACTAGAGTGCGTGGATTGGAAATCCGGGTTCACCATGCAGACAGCCCAAGCATGCATTTATCTAAGAGTCAGGAGTAAAATTTGCTGCTTTGGCAGGTCCAGAGTAATTCAGCGGTACAAAGAACAGTTCCTGTATGGCGCCAGAGGTACAACAGTGACGACATATGGTAAAAAAACATGATTGAGCCGCAAAATCCGTTTTTGCCCTCTGAGAACACCACAGTACACAACTAAAAGCTTTTTGTGATCACTCCATTGTTGTCCCCCAACCACTTCGGTATCAGACAGCCAGTAAAGTTGGCCACACCATGGCCACATGAACCTGCATTCAATCAAACTATTAGGAATTTAGGAATAGGGCGGCGTGCGTATTTCCAATCCAGTTCCCTGTTCTTTCTTATCGATGCTGTCATCGATGCAGAAACGTACAACAGTGTGAGGTCCCCATCTTACCCCAAATTTTATGACACCAAAGTGATCACATTGGCGAATGGGGGGACAGTAGCTGAGCAATTGAAATGACCAAAGCTACTTGTAGGCATATTAGGTTGAATGGGAGAGGATGTACATTAATTTTGTACTGTAAGTAGGTAGTTTCTACCATGCACTCACCTCAAGTGGCCATAACAAGATTACAGAACTGGCCCTGCCCCTTGAGTTTCTAATTATTGCTAACCACAGCAATCTGGTTGTAGGATGTGGAGTTGTGATGTGGTCATTGGTCATGTGATGCTTTCTATTGATACAGATGGAACAGGAATCCCTACACACCCACCTGGAGAGAATAATGAGCATGATGTTGTAATAGGTAAGAGGTGTTGGGCTTTCCCTGTTGGGCAAATGGATGCTCAGTACATACACCTGTGCTAGTAAGCTTGGGATATGTGAGTGCTGTGCCTCACTCAGCCAGTACAAGTACATTCATGCAACATGTAGTCTCTATGTTACAACACAAAGAATGTTGCAATACTGGATGCTATTGTGAGATTAGCCTCAAATGCCAGCATGACTTGCCTCCTGGGGCCAGGGAAGTGTAATCCACAGATACAAATGAGCTAACCTGACATTTCAGGGACTTCTGTGTATTATTGTGAGCAAGAACAAAATTGGGATAGCCCATTGCATTCATAATTGCTCAGCAATTGGAGCTTTGTGAGGGGCAGTGCTAATGTGAATGAAGAATAGCTAAAATGGGCATGCTATGATGTTAGAGGATGCTAAAATTTAAGCTATAGAGTAAGCCATTGATTATCAGACAACATGTATAATCGGACGTGTTAGCACCGAACGCGAATATGACTGATTCAAGCACTAGGGAATATCACTGAATATTGACCAGGGTCTCCATGCAGGTCTATATTGGATATTGGGAAGTGGAATTTTTCATATTTGGCGTTGACACTCACAGGTACACTCTAGCACTGGATATCAGTAGAAATGTGCTGGTCCTCAGCAACACAATGGTGCAAGTCCCATGTTTATACGTTGCACTGTTCCTGAGATACAGCTGTTTTCCCCAATTTGTTCCTGTAAAAGCGGTCCACAATAGCAATAACAGAGTTTCTGAGGCAAGCGAGCCACGGTGACAAAAAGTGAGTCTTCGGCAGAGGGATTACGAGGCTTCCCAAAAATGTTAAAAAAAGTTCCTTCAGAGAAGAAGCAAGGAGCATCGTCCGATAATACATCAATTTTTCCAATCGTACCTTCGTGATCGTCTGAAAATGAGCTTTGGCTGGCTGTAGTTCCAGAACCTAGCAACAGAGAATCACCAAACTTTCAACTCAAGTGCGATAGGTCCGTAGTACCGACTGAAGGTCCCGCCCACTTCCGGTAATATATGTGTTCAGTGCTGATGCGTCTGATTATACATGCCATCCGATAATCAATGGCTTACTCTACTGTATAGTGTGATGACTGTGTTTGATTATTTTGCAGGTGTCGTTTTAGGCATTGGTGCTTTTGTGTTTGCTGTGATTGTGGTCATTGCATTCAGAGTACATTTGGTAAGTGATGGTCTCCCCATGGATTCATATAATTTGGCCTTGTTTGCATGATGTCACTGCCTTCAGTGATCTTCCATAGCGTGATTGCAACATAGCCATCATTTTGTGATCTGTCCTGCACAACTGAGTGGCCATCCCAAATATGTGCATACCGTATAAATTCTAATTATTCGTACACCCTATTAATTCGTTCGTACCCCCCCCCTTCTAGGAAAAACCGTAATTTATGTACTATAATCAATTCAAAAATGAAATTATTCCAATAATTCTGCACCTTGATTGCAGCTCAAGCGCACGAGGTAATTGCATGACGCATGCGCCTAAGATCCGTTTGTGTGCCTGTCTGTATCTGCTTTGCTGTTGTTTTTCTGTACTTGCCTGCCGTGCCCCATGTAGGGCTTCAGCGATGAACCCTGTACAACACATAGAACTGCGCCCACTCCATCATTATCTTACTGTACAAAACAAGTGGGTGGCTATCTATACAGAGTGTAGACATAACAAAATCAACTGTATAAACTACTGGTATGGCTCCTCCTTGGCCTCCTCTGCTGGAGAGGTCAACAGCTGGAGACAGGAAATGCATTGTCAATAATTAGGCTTTGCCAAGCTGCACTCTAGACAGTTGTGTATGATAACCATAGTACAGGCTACATAGCTAGCTAGCCAACATAGCTAGGTTACTTAGCTAGGCTACATAGCTAGGCGACTTAGCTAGGCTAGTAGACTTGATATGTAGATAGATACCTAGGTCGATTGGTTTCCTAAGTCTTCCAACCGGTCGCTTGGGGGTCAGTAAAGCAGCCTCTCTCCGATGTGCTAGCACCATTGATGATGGTGATGGCTGAGCCGGAGGAGGTGGTTCTGTTTCCACCTGTTTTCTTGGCCTGCCACGGGTCATTTAGGTGTTCACACGGTTGGCGATGGCGACGGAGGTGGAGGGCCATTTCACTTTCGTGTGGCAGTGTAGCAGTGCCATGCCTCCTCACCTTCTAGCACAGAGACACCAGAGTGTTGGAGAACTTGTAGCTAGGAAGTTTGTACTAGCGTAGGAACCGGTACCCTGCTTACGTGCTGATGGTTCTATTAATTTTTGTGTAATTCCTCTATTTAGTTATTCGTACAACCCCGTTTCTGGTAATTTGCGTACTCTAATCAATTCGTACAGCTAAAAATGAAAAGTGTACGAACAATTATATGGTACGTGAACTGTGTGGGTATTCCAAAGGAGTAAAATAATTATTCACCTTGATGACTTGGCAACCTAGCACTCATCAACAGAGCAAGTCCACTCTTCCACAAACTGTGGTACCCGGTATTTGTAAACAGAAGCACTAGCCCCTCTCCGCCTGGCTGGTCAAGTGGGAGGGCAGAGAGGGTCTAGCAAACATCACTTTTCTCTGGAATGCCAATTAGTGAACCGATGAAGTGCCAGCTAGAGTTGAGGATGAGTTCTCTATCCTTAGAGGCACCAGTTTAGCTCAAGTGTAGGCTTTTAGACATTCTCCGCTTGGCTGATCGCACACAAGCGGCTCGGTTTACAACAACGAGAGTCATGAATAATATTGGAACAAATTGCTTCAGTGAGATCTGATTGAAACAGAATCAAGTGCAATGTTGCCAGACCCTCTCCGCCTTCCGTGCACGGCTTCGCTGCATGTGCGTGTAATCGGCCTGGCAGAGAGGGGCTAGTGGCTAGACTGACAGAAGGTCCAACGTTAGTGTAGATGAGTTACTATATTTGTTTATAGGTACGAAAATCAAAGAAGAAAACCTCCTTGGAGGAAGGAAGGAGGAGAGAGGAGCATGAAGAAGGTGAGTGGTCAGTGGGTGAAAGTTGGTATCTGGCAGTACTTCCTGCAGAGGAGGGTACATAGCTTATGCATTCCAATGACCACATCAAAGGATATTAGGCTATGATGTTCATGTGTCTGTTTTAATTTGTATGCTGCTGTTTGGACACGGTTCTGGGCTCTTGAGCATGATTTATGCATGATGCCTTTACTAAGTAAACTGGTAGAGCTAGAGTGAATTACTGATGGTCGGACACAGTATGCTCATGATCAGAACTTGAGTGTAGAAGAGCCACCTGTGCTATGTTGGCTACCCAGTTCCCAAGGTGGTGTAGGAACGGAACAGAACGGAAGCTGAAGTAATTATTATTGTAGAGCGACGTATGTCCCCAGGCCCCCTAAACTCCTCCAAGTTAAAGAATTTACACTCTAAGCCATTTATCGTGGGTGCATTCCTTGTCTTTGGGTATAATTTATACAATTTCCTGTTCTTTGTTAGTCAACTCAGGTTCTGAGTCCATTGGAGATTTACTTGATGATCTGCATTTCTCCTATAGGACCAGGACTGTTGTACATGAAGGTTCTTAGGAAATTTGGTAATTTGGTGGTACCTGTTGATTTAATTTATCATAGCAAGTAGCTCACAGGACTATCACATGTAGACTTGGAAACTCATCAAATGTGTGATGTCAAAGCTGACATGTTATTCATCATCCACTGTTGATTCAACCACATCACCTCCACCCACACCACTTTGCGTGATTCTGTTGTGATTGTAACCTGTACCACCATTAGTTTGCCTTCTTATTATAGTAAAGAACTATCTCATTGCTTTTCCAAACAACATCCTAGAAGATATGCCGACTCCCCCCATGCTATAAGAAACCGTCACAACCACTCCTTACTTGTGCCATAATGATATCATGCTGCTTTAGACATCTTTGTCAGTTTTTATATCATTCCACACCCACATATATAGCATTTACACTGTTACAGTACTCCTATTACTGTTTTTATCTACGGAATGTAACCTTGAATTATTAGCCTAGAGGTTTACTTCCTGTACCTTATTATATGTACGAACATCGTCAAGAAAAAGATTATAAGGAAGAGGAGTGACATGCGTGCCTGCCAATTCACACCACTAAATGGAATCTCTTTCCAAACCAGCAAATTTGATTCCAATGACCTGACTAGCTCCTTCAATTGACGGTTGAATGGACTGAGGGAGGAGGGGGACCGGACGTACTGGCTGGTAATTTTTTGTCTCACATGATCACATTTCGGCAAGTGACCAACTTCATCAGCTAGCCTGAGGACAGCAATTTTTGCTACTGAGAATGATCTGGTCTGTACATGTTCTCTAGTGACTATTATATCACTAGATACCCTATAGCTATACCAGGCAGTAGTGTGTATAAATGTATAGCAGAACACCAATTTTAACCATGCATTTAACCCTATTGCGTCCGCTTCAGCTGCTGCTCCCCGGGCCCCGATTGCGTCGACCGTCCGCTTCATGAGATCAGCTGTAGCCTCGTTCCCAGGCTCCTCCCCAGCTTTTTGGCATGCGGAGCCTGGGAACGTGGCTAATCAGCTGCTGCTACAACGTAGCCGCTTGTCAACTGCTGCTCCCAGATTGCGTCCTCTTCAAATTAATTGGTCCCGCGTCACTATAGTCTAGTCCCGCCCCACTTCCGTCGCGTCACGCACACAATTAGTACGCGTACACTTTTGATCAGCTGATCTAACATTGTACTTTGGCCTGGCTTCCGCTATTTGTACAATCCACCCACGCTCTGGGCGAACTTTCCACCTAGCCTCGTTCCCAGGCCCACACGCGAAACGCGGAAGTTCCGCGTGAGGGCCTGGGTACGAGGCTATGTACATAGTGTCCGGTCGTACATTAAATTAACCATAAGTGCATACAAGATCGGCTACCCTCGCAAGTACAAGATCTACACTAGCGCGCGGAAGAAAACAACTGAGATTAGGAATGGTAAGTCAATCCGCGGGTATAAAGTATTATGGTAGCTACTACACGTACTTTGCGGGTAGCAGGAGCCTACCATGTTAATCAGTGGTGTGTTGCTCCAATGATGCCGTTGGTATACCCTGCTAGCTCACAATTTTATTATTGTAGACCAACTTCGAATGAGTCATTTGATTGCTGTAGCCAGCCCTCTTGAAATAATTATTCTTTATGCCGAAGTTGCAATTCAATACTCAGTAACAGCTAACCGGACAGCCATGCACTGGGCTGGTAGTAATTATGGCCATGATTGCTCCACTGTGCAGAAACCCAGCTGCCAGCCTGCTGAGGTTCCCATGTGATCGATTGTGAGTAGGCCTGAGCGAATTATTTACACAATCTTGAATAATCTTGGCAACTAATATTCTTTATATTAACGCCTGGGGGCCCTATTATTGTTTACATCCAAAGGGCTTCCAAACGATAGAATCAGGTTTCTTACATTTGGAACTCTAGTCTTGAAGAGCACTGTATTGTTCGGATGACCGTTCCCGTTTTGGAGCTGCCAGAAGAAGTAGAGGATTCAAACTCAACCTGGTCAGCCATCACTTGCAATCATGTGGCTCGAACTACAAATAATCATGCTCCTGACTACTGAATTATCTATTATGATAAGTGCACATAATTAGCTCAGGCCTAATTGTGAGATGCCAGTCATGCAGGATGTAGCTATACATAAATTAGGATATTACTGTACCAATGTCCTGATTGCCAGTCATGTAACCTATAAGTGCATTTCCTGTGAGTTCAAGTCCATAGTCCACAGTCCACAGTCCACAGTCCACAGTCCACGCACATGCATGAAAACAGGAAGAAGTCAAACTGAAAGTGATTCACAGGTTCACTGCTTACTTAGTATTATTATTGTCAATAGTTCAACAAAGGTCGAAACATATTTGTGGGATTAAAATTATTGCATCTCTGTCATGAACTACTAGTCGAGCTCAGCAAGCCAGTCGTTGTTCGGCCCCCTCCCCCCTACTTTACTCACAGTTCAACGATTGTCATTACTATGGAAACCAAAGTACCATGAACATGTTTCACACGAAGGTGAAGGAGATCATAATTGCAGTTTTCACCTCAGAGTGATCAAGTGGAACTTCTCAATTTCTTTTGGTCATTTCTATCGTATAATAGTTAATCACTGGAGGATGTAGACTTGTGCCCTCCCCACCTACTACCCCACTAGCCTTGTTCCCAGCCTCCACCCAGATCTGTGACTGCAAGATTAAATCTGGGCGGAGTTATAGGAACCAGGCTAACTCTCACTTCTCTTTTGAACTGCCTAAGCAGGCCCTTGACTGTAATGTACCTTGAAGTTAGTGCTTGCATGTTGTGAATTCCAGTAAACAGGCAGATGATATCATATTATCCTGTCCTTTCACTGGTATATTATATCCTGTCTATTTGGTTACTAGGTACAGCTGAACTACAACTTGCCTTCCTTTCCATAGACATCTGACTTTACAATAAAACGTCCATTTCATTGTGTGGTCAGACTGCTTAATTACTTTCAAATGAAAATCACCACTTCTGATGATAGTAATTTGGTAGTAAACATGGGTACCGCGATCTCCAAAACCAAGTTGATGGATAAATGGGCAGCATCAAAGCGTACACAAGTTTCAGCAATACTTTGCATCAAACTGCTCCCTCTGCTTGAAATGCCCTAAAACTCAATTTTAAGGCCCTCTACGAAACTGAAAATTTGGAACCTCTCCAAGGCCCCACCCACACTCTGACCCCATCATCAATACACACACAAAACAGGCCCCAAAACTACGGATGGATTTACCACCTGCTCTCCTCACTTGCAGGCTACAGCCCAAAACTCACTGCCACCCTCAAAAACAGAGGTTTGGCTACCCTAGGCTTTCAAAATAAATTCCACGCACACCAACTAAAACCGACTCAAGCCAAGGGCACTCTTCAAAAGGTCAACCTACCCCCTGCAAAACTAGGGATGCTTTTCCACGTTCACCTCTCGGTTACCGAGTTTTGGCCACATATCTACTCCCTCTCACCAGCCCAGTCCAGCTACCAAACCAGCCAAATTCGCCCTAACACGAAAATGGGCGGGGTCTGTAATGCCGAAAGGTCAACTCTCTAGAGTACCTTGGCCAGGGAGCTGTCGGATGCTGTTCACTTTCCAGGCTGTTCTTCGGCCACTTCAGCTGACCCACAAACATTCCTGCTCACTCCACCTAGCTATTCACACTCAGATAGCCCATCGCTACATTCAATAAGCCAAAATAGCTCTTTACTTAAAAAAAAAAAAAAAAAAAAAAAAAAAAGAGTGTTCAAACAAATCTTCAAAGTACCGCACGGCCACATGAGAGTACCGATTTGAAACTTGAAAGGGCCGCTAGCCGCATCAAAGAGAGAAGCCCCCCTTGTTTATTCCGGTTGCCGCCATGGGAAAACGTAAACAGATTAATAACTCTATATAACCGTATGCGAGTGACGTCATCTCATTAATTATTCATGAGCAAAATTGTGCGATTTCGCCAATGCCGTGCTTCCTACCTTAAGGGAGTTTACTCACAGTAGCACTGGCTAAACATACCCTGAAAGAAATCTCTAACATGCTAGCAATAATCATTCAGTGGAGTTTCATCCTAATAATTGTTATCCGTTTCACAGATGTTCAAAGCGTTGGTTATAGTGCTAGTGCTCCATGTTCTTGCACAAAGACAACTAGCAGGTACTGTATAGCTATACAGTGTATTTGTAACTCAGGAGCTTGCGTTGTATAGGTAGTATATAGTAATAGTCATGGTAGAGCTAGCACTAGGGTCAAAACAACGTCAGCAGTTTCTAAGCAAGGTTTGCTTAGTACCTTATAGCCTAGTTTTAATATCAGGAGGGCCAATTTGTGAGACCACCACCAAATTTAATTCCAGCCATGGTTATTGCACAATGTCACAATGCAATCATGTTGGTGGAATTTCATTCTTAACACAACAATGCCCAGCTGTGTATGCTCCCCTGGAACTATTCTTTAGGTAGCCTGAAATCATAACTTATAGAACAAGAATTGTTGTTGAGTGCTTGAAGGTCGAATTTGTCCATTCTCTTCCGGCATCAAGGATGTCCATGTTCCATCTATCCATTCATATTGCGAGAACTAACACCCACACAAATCATATTTTCTTACTTTACATAGCTGCAACACTGACCTCAAGTGTGGGGGAAGATGGACGGCAGGCTGCCTGTCTTGGGGAGGTAGTGATATTCAAATGTGATATTCCGGATTCTCCAACTCTTGCATGGACATTAATGCCATACATCCCATCCTGGGGCATTAACTCCATTGTATTTCGTCCAGTTGATCTGGGAAAGCCGCCGATTGAACGTGACATGAACATCACGGCAACACTTACAAGCGTTGTAAACCATCCTAGCAATGCGCTTGTTGCGAACTTTAGTTCCATCTTGACAGTACCAGCAGCTACAGAACTGAATGGATCTATTGTTGAATGCAGTGGCAGCAGTGCAGGATTGATTATATTATCTTGTAAGTCTTTTAGTTTCTCAATATTAATGGACACTGAGATGGGTCACCCCGAGTATATACGCCATCCAGACCTCCCTACATACGTAGAGGCACTACATTCAATGTGCCAAATGTTTTGGGTAAGAGTGTAGCTACATACCTCTTCCTATAATTGAATTGGAACTTTCGTGGTATTGTATTCATATTACTACAGCATAATTATCAGTATGACTTGCTACACAGAGTTTTGGTCCACAGAAATTCAGTTTGTTCCTGGATGTGACCTTATATGTGTTTGTTCTTGTTACTGCAGCAGGTGAGTGTGGCAGCTCCACTGAACCACCCACTCCCTCTCCAGACCCACCATCAGGTATGACTGTAGTCAACCCCATGATTTTAGCTATATGTGACCCGCTACAAGAAAACCGACCACTCGCAGATTTTCGCAAAATCAGCGTTCTTGGTGTCAATCGACTCGAGATTTACCGTAGAGTTCAACGGTCAAGTTATCGGGCTCAAAATAGGTTCATACGCCGAGTTACAGCCTTAAAATTGTACACGGGTAGCCCGTCCCTCAGAATACAATTATACGAGAAACGGAGCATTTTGTGTGCACGTGATGTTCCGTATACGGTCCGTGTCATAATGAATTTGTCGACAAAGACAGCGAACGGAGTCGAAGACAGAGCGATAACCAGTCCCGTTGTTGGCGAGAACGTTTCCAGAAAACGTTGGAAGATACACCGCGTAACGTGTCAGTGATAGTTCGTGTCAGGCTGCGTGTCTTACTATCGAGCGACAACAATACTGTAAGTCCGTTCATGCGCTAGCTAAACTGAACTCCCTTCTTTCTCCCGAGTGTTACAGTAAGCAAACAACATTGTATTGCAATGAAATCTTATGAATGGACAGAGAGAAGGTTATACTTTCACAAAATGAAAAGAAAAAAATGTCGAAAAAAAAAATCTTCCCAGTGTAGATCCCCGTCCTCCAAATTCATATTCAGCTGCGAGTGGTCGGTTTTGTCATAGCGGGTCACATATATGTATGCATGTTGATTGCTATAGTAGTACATAACATGCTATATAGTCATGACATTTTGCAGTCATGACGAATTCGTACACCCCCCCCCCCCCCCCCCCCCCCTTTTTTTCCCCAGGTAAAACGGTAATTTATGCAATTCGTACACCTAAAAATGATTCGTACAGTACAAAATCAAGTGGGCGGCTATCATTACAAGTGTAGACATAACTAGTGCAAGTAGCTGAGCTCGCTTCGCTCACTCTATACTTCCCCCTTGTTCGCCTACGTGAGTAATTCGGTGCCAGACAGCTCTCTGTCAGAGCTGCTGCTCCCTGATTGCGTCCGCTTCAGCTGCTGCTCGCCGATTGCATCGATCCACTTCAACCGTGCTGCTCCCCGTTTGCGTCCGCTTCAGCTGCTGCTCGCCACTTGTGTCTGCTTCAGCTGCTACTCCCCGATTTCAACTGCTCCCCGATTGCGTCTGCTTCGGCTGTTGCTCCTCGATTGTGTCCGCTTCAACTGCTGCTCCGGCTTCACCTGCAGCTCCCAGATTGCGTCTGCTTTGACTGCTGCTCACCGATATTGCATCCGTCAGCTGTTCTAGAAGCTTCCAGCATGAATAATATTTACGTAGTCTATATTATCCATGCTTCCAGCTAGCCCATGCCCAACTAATGTTCTCGAACATTCTTCGCGGAGTTCGTGGTTCAATGGTACGAAGGTCGCGCATCACTAGTCTAGTCCCACCCCACGAACATCCCACTTCCGTTACACACACACAGACAAACGCACGGTTAAAATCTGATAAACTACCAGTACAACTCTAAGGCTCCTCCTAATATATGCCTTCCTCTGGCCTTGACAGGCAGCTGTAGAGGTGCAGCTTGGCAAAGCCTAATTATTACCCCGTGCGCGCATGCGCGAAGCGGGGTTAAGCAATCGGTTTTGTCCGTCAGTCAGTCAGTCGTCTGTCAGTCAGTCGTCTGTCAGTCAGTCGTCTGTCAGCCGAAAAAAATTGAAATCTCGCGATGTACATTGTTAGACAATTGCTAAACCCGACAAAAAGATTGCAATAGAAAATTAAAAAGCGTTTGTGTACCTGATAGCTACCATACCGCTTGAATTCGTTGCATACTCCAGCTCTTTCTTATTAAACGTCGGCCATTTTTACGGTCTGCAACTCAAATAGGAAGTGCGCTTCAATTCGAAATATAGCTTTTCCTCACTTCGATGGCAGGCTGGTTTCTGGAAGAAAACTGCAGTGGGAGTACCTGGAACGAGAGTTGAACCCTCGGTTGAACCTGCCCCTAACACGGTGAATATGTGCCGGTAGCTAGCTAGCTAGCTATTCATTGGCTAGAGCGATGGGCGAACCATGAACAGTCAGTGACCTCTCTAGCTACGTCCTCGGTGGCAGCAGCAAAGATGGTGACCCGCTCGTGGACCTAGCTACCTTACCCATTCGCTGACCTCAGATCTGTACATGCTACCCTGACTCACACTTCTTGTATTCTATACATACGTATATACTTGATTAGCTATGTGTGTAGTAGCCTCGTTCCCAGTAGCCTCGTTCGCCATCTCGGGCCTGGGCCCGAGTGTGTGTTGGTACGTACTTTTGGTGTCATTCTGTGGCCTGACATTGTGCTGTGGTCATGCAGTCACATTCTGATGACAACAACTGTTCCATGTCCTGCACTTGTACGTACTCACTCAGGCTCGTGCATAGTCTGGTTCCCAGACCCACTCGGGTGGGTCTGGGAACCAGACTAGCTTGTGCATAGCGCATTCTAATTACGTAGTTTCATTTGCACATGGGATAAGCAGGGCCGGCGCCATAGGGACCCTCTTTAAAAATGCCAATACCTTCAAGCCTAGATACGTATGTACCTCAATTCTCATGGTCAGCACTCGACTGTCGCTATGAGAGCGCTTCCTGAGTGCTAAAAAAACACGTGAAAAATTGCTGAGACGCCTCTGTGGAGACGCAAAGCACCTCCGGCCAACCCCTTCTGCGTTGCCATCGATTATGACCGCTGCCCCAGTTCAAAACAGCTGGCGCCAGCCCTGATAAGCATGCAAATCAACACCCCAATTTTAACAGTGCATTCTCTTACATGTACATCAACCTCTACCCAAGCACGTGCATGAATCTAAAGCTGAACAACTTACCTTTAGTTGTAGCTAGCCTACTACAAAGTGATTGATGTGATTAAGCTAAGCAGTTGCCGGCTAGTCTAGTGTTGCCAAGTCGTATAATCATCTATGGGCCACAACTACTACCAATGCACTGCAGCACTGCAGCACAGTGCGCACGGGGTATGTGCTCTACAGAGCTCAACTTAGTTGACTATATGCATTTCCTGTCTCCAGCTTACTATGCATTTCCTGTCTCAGCTGGAGACAGGAAATGCATAGTCAATAATTAGACTTTGCCAAGCTGCACGCTACACAGTTCTATATGATATACAGGCTACATAGCTAGCTAGGCTACATAGCTAGCTAGGCTACATAGCTAGGTGACTTAGCTAGGCTAGTAGACTTGATATGTAGATAGATACCTAGGTCGATTGGTTTCCTAAGTCTTCCAACCGGTCGGTTGGGGGTCAGTAAAGCAGCCTCTCTCTGATGTGCTAGCGCCATTGATGATGGTGATGGCTGAGCCGGAGGAGGTGGTTCTGTTTCCACCTGTTTTCTTGGCCTGCCAACGGGTCATTTAGGTGTTCGCATGGTTGGCGATGGCGACGGAGGTGGAGGGCCACTTCACTTTCGTGTGGCAGTGTAGTAGTGCCATGCCTCCTCACCTTCTAGCACAGAGACACCAGAGTGTTGGAGAAAGCTAAAGAACGTGTAGGTACCGGTACCCTGACGTACGTGTTGATGATTCTATTAATTTTCGTACAACACCCCCCATTTCCGGAAATATTTACGTACTCCAATCAGCTAAAATTGAAAAAGTAATTAGAAATTATACGGTATGTACGTACAAAGCAGTATTACAGAGGTTTTATGACTTCTTGCAATGCCTGTGTCAAAACAGGCTGCTGTCAATTCACTAAGTACTAGGGGAATGCAGGACATTGTGGGGCGAGCCTGAGCGAGTACATGCAGGTGCTGAATTTGCATGGAGCAATTGCATGTGCTGAATGTGCATGGAGCAGTTGCATATGGTGAAATGTGCAAGCATGGAGCAGTTGCATGTGCATGTCATCAGAATGTGAGTCTGACGGAGAGCATAGCACAACTTAAGGACACAGATCACACCAGAAGTTATGACACTAAAATATACTCGTGCATGCACTTCACAGCGTTGAAGCAGACTGGCAGGTAGGTCCAGGAGCGGTCTCTGTCTCTGTTGTTGCCACCGAGGCTGACTTCCTCGTTCTCTGCTGATGCCAGATCTGTCATGACTGGTCACAGTGAGTTTAGTGTTCCCGTGTGCAGGGCAGTCAACTTCCCATCCTCTGGCGATAGCTGAAGCAGTCTAGCAGGCACATCACATCATGCAGGACATGCAATGGCTTGAAGCGCTCTCCCCGTCTTTATGAAATGCTTTAGCCACTCACCGCCCCACTATAGTCTCCATCCTTGCAAGGTCTTGTTGAGGTAGACTGTTACAGTCATAGTTCACGTCTCAGTTAGACAGTCTCTGCGACATCATGACACGGCAGGAAGTGAACTCAGTTTGAAAATAACGCATGACGCAAGAACACGCAAAATACGAGCAGGAAGTGATTTACGGCACGACGTACGATATAAATAATATAAATATACTAGGGGAATGCAGGACATTGTGGGGCGAGCGTGAGCGAGTACATGCAGGTGCTGAATTTGCATAACAGTTGCATGACATTGTGCTGAATGTGCATGGAGCAGTTGCATGTGCATGTCATCAGAATGTGAGTCTGACGGGGAGCATAACACAACTTAACGACACAGATCACACCAGAAGTTATGACACTCGTGCATGCACTTCACAGCGTTGAAGCAGTCTGGCAGGTAGGTCCAGGAGCGGTCTCTGTCTCTGTTGTTGCCACCGAGGATGACTTCCTCGTTCTCTGCTGATGCCAGATCTGTCATGACTGGTCACAGTGAGTTTAGTGTTACCGTGTGCAGGGCAGTCAACTTCCCATCCTCTGAGCAGTTGCATGGCTTAGCATTTGAAAGGGACTCCGGCGAGTTATAGGGGATTGTGAGTTCAAGGAGGATCACCTCCCTTGGTCTCACTGAAGCGCTCTCCCCGTCTTCATGAAATGCTTTAGCCACTCACCGCCCCACTATAGTCTCCATCCTTGCAAGGCCTTGTTGAGGTAGACTGTTCATAGTTCGCGTCTCAGTTGGACGATATCAACGCACGAGCAGGAAGTGAACTCAGTTTGGAAATAACGCATGACGCAAGAACACGCAAAATACGAGCAGGAAGTGATTTACGGCACGACGTACGATATATATATAATATTATATATATATATATATATATATATATATAGAAAGAAAATTCACATTGAACTCGTCTATGTGGGGCTCGCTCACGCTCGCCCCAACTAGGGGAATGCAGGACATTGTGGGGCGAGCCTGAGCGAGTACATGCAGGTGCTGAATTTGCATGGAGCAATTGCATATATATGGTGAAATGTGCAAGCATGGAGCAGTTGCATGTGCATGTCATCAGAATGTGAGTCTGACGGAGAGCATAGCACAACTTAAGGACACAGATCACACCAGAAGTTATGACACTAAAATATACTCGTGCATGCACTTCACAGCGTTGAAGCAGTCTGGCAGGTAGGTCCAGGAGCGGTCTCTGTCTCTGTTGTTGCCACCGAGGCTGACTTCCTCGTTCTCTGCTGATGCCAGATCTGTCATGACTGGTCACAGTGAGTTTAGTGTTCCCGTGTGCAGGGCAGTCAACTTCCCATCCTCTGGCGATAGCTGAAGCAGTCTAACAGGCACATCACAGCATGCAGAACATGCAATGGCTTGAAGCGCTCTCCCCGTCTTCATGAAATGCTTTAGCCACTCACCACCCCACTATAGTCTCCATCCTTGCAAGGTAGACTGTTCATAGTTCGCGTCTCAGTTAGACCATGGTTAGACAGTCTCCGCGACATCATGACACGAGCAGGAAGTGAACTCAGTTTGGAAATAACGCATGACGCAAGAACACGCAAAATACGAGCAGGAAGTGATTTACGGCACGACGTACGATATAAATATATAAATATATAAATATACAGAAAATTTGCGGCAAACTCGTCTATGTGGGGCTCGCTCAGGCTCGCCCCAATAAATATACAGAAAATTTGCAGCAAACTCGTCTATGTGGGGCTCGCTCAGGCTCGCCCCAATTATTGCTGGTGAGAATCTTCTGATGGCCACTTACACAGCTGTTCACACCTGCAATTATCTATTCAGCTAGCACTTCAACATCTCAATTAGCCACGGTTCACGCTTTACGCTTTTGACTTTGCAAGGAGGCATAAAACCTCTGTAAATGGCATGCATACTCAATGGAAGGAGGAAAGTGTTAACAGGGGGGGGGGGGGGGGGGGGGGGGGGGAACAGTACTTATTATCTGAACAGTCCGCAAATATATCTTGACAGCTGATGATCAGCATTAATTAGAAGGCACAATTAATGATTTGCATGGCTCATTCTAGTCTCGTGCCCAGACCACCCCCTCGCGAGGGGATGTGGTCTGGGCACAAGACTAGCGTATTTGAGCAGTTTGGTACGTACCTAAAATGATGGATAACATCAGTATCCATGGCACCTCTGCCTCCGTGATTGATGGCTGTATCTGTCCTCTGTATTGCGGTGTTTCATTCAGTTGTCTAATCCGTGGTACGTACATAGTCTTGTCGATAATGTGAAAACCAATAACACCCATTGAGAAGGTGAGCTACACACTTTCAGTCATGCTTCGATCTAAAACTCTACAAGTTTCTATTCACCGCCATCCGTTCCCAGGCCTGCGCTGTTTTCGGTTGCACGAAGAACGCAGAGGGCCTGGTACATTTCCTATCGTGAGTGACGTCAAGGGTAGAAAGACGGTAGAATTAAAATGAACATGGGCGTACTGGGTCTCAGAACAGCAGGAAGAGCGAAGGCACCAGGTAATGTATGTACCACGTGTATCTAGGTCACTGTCATACTCACCGAGCGTTGAACAAGTAGATAGTTAAATAACACTCAAAACATAGCATCTTCGTTCTGCAAATTTGTTGATTACATCATGCTCATGTGAGGAAATGTACCGGGCCCTCCCCGCTTTTCCGTACTGCAAGCGACTAAAAGCTGGGCTTTGGACTGGGAACTGGGCTACATCTACACATTACCTGTCCCAGGTTAATCGAGATGTTTGAATAATGAAAATGTTCAGACGAGTACAGTAGTAATTTAGTCTTGTTAGTTGTTGTTATAACATTCAACAACTGAGAATGTATAATCTCTTTCTGGCTACAAGGCTGAATACGTGCGCAATAAGAACATTGTGCAGGTGTGCGGAGCATAACAAGAATTAAGTGATACAATTCACATTCAATGTGTGTGGGATATTGCTACTATCATGGCATGCTGAGCTGCCAAAGTCTTCACAAGAGATTTGGGTAGCTGTAGCCCCTCTGTAAGTGGCGGAAAATTGGCCTTGCTCCGGCCTCTTCTAACTTCCCAGGCTCCCACCCACCATCTGGTGGTAACCGGCCTGGGAGAGAGTAGCATAGTGTTTCAGATGCATATCTTCTTGTTGTTGTTGGTGGCTCAATATAGTATACGTATGCATTTGCTGCATGATTTATTGTTAAGATTCAGGTATGTTTGTCCACTGTACCAACAGGACGTAGTGAATCACCAAGTCAGGAACCTGGGGCAGCTGATCATGGTACCACTGGTGATGGATTTGAATTCGTCCCTTCTCAAGATGCAGCTGCAACAATACGTGGTCAGCTATGTAAGCCAATTTCAATGCTACACAGATCTGAAATGCTCGAATTGTATGGGGCTCATCATATATAGCTAACTCACTCTTTCCATGTACAGTCTGCTTATTGTATTGATGCACCCACTTTGAAGGTCACTGTGAGCCTCAAATAAGAGAACAGAATAATTAGTAATCCAGTTTGATGGCATTGATACCCTGCATTGGGTAGCCGGCATGTTCCCATATTTGTTCTTTGGTTTGCATTGACAGTAGCATACATAAATAGTGAAAAATGGGAAGACCTGGTGTCATTCATGTTAACACAAGTAGATAGGTATAGGTATGCGAGGCGATATGTGGGACAACCGTTGACACTGTAAACCTGGCCTCATGAATATCAATGAAACTCACTAACATTGATCCTATGAACTTATTACTAGCAACTTGACAGACACTTGTGGTTGCCAAACCTCAGCAGTTCCTGTGGTGCACCAGAGCCCTCCCTCTTTAAGTATCCTGATTTTATGAAGGAGCTTCAATGATTCAATTAGCTATGACTTTTCTGCATGCACATTGTGGATGCTAATTTTGATGTTTGAATCCTCCCTGCAGGTATTCTAGCAGCACTTACTGTTGTCGCTACGTCTTGCATATTCCTGTAGTGTATTTCAAATTCATGCATGCACTATATTATTTTCAGCTGCATGCATGGTATCACCACACCTCATTCTTGGGTGTTTAATTTCTGTACTCTGTTTCTATTGCATGTTTTGGTTATATGTGTATATGTGCTGCAAAACCTCTAAGGTTACATGGTGTGTTTATATATGTGCTGCATTCATGATAGGAATCAGAACGGAGAATGGACATAAATTACATGTAGCTAGTCTACATTCCCAGACCGGAACTAATCGAGAACTGACAACACGTAGCTACAGCCATCCATGGACTATTGCAGGCTCGAATGCAAGGTACAACAGTTTAATACTGTACCGAGAGGCTGCTTGTGCAGTATATATGCACTGCACGTAGGTGCGTACGAATTCTCTTAAAGATTCGTACTGCTACTAGCCTAGTGTGGCGCTGGTCCAGCATTGATCACTATTTCTGTGTACTTGATCATAGCTGTATAGTATAGCATAAAGGAGGTAAGCTGGTATTGTTCAGAGATAAAATTTGCAACAAGAGAGATGGAATTAACACCCAAACCTCGCAGAGACTTACTAGCTCTTGGATACGAGTTCCACAAACGGTCCATAATACATGATTGCTGTGGCACTCTTGACGCATACTGGCAAATGCCTATTTTAGCCTGCACTTGTGGGAAGCAGTAGTTTGCAGGTCGATCAAGCTACATCATTGTGATCGATTCATGCTATATATAACACAGTTGTCACCAACCGGACAGACAAGAATTGTGGTTGTTTCGTGACGCATTCAGCTGTCCTGCCTCCAGTAACTGATGCCATGCATGGTACATGAATTATAGTGATGCTAGCATTATTGAATATAGCTAGCATGAACTGAGTAACTCTCAATCATTGCTATCAAACTATGCAGATATGCTGGTGTTTTGCAGCTGTATTGAACTTGTATCTCGTCACAGCTGAATCTACAGGTACATGCATATCCATTTTCACATATCGCATACCCGTACCCATGACAATGTATGAGGTCGTTCCTTAGCCTACCAATTACTGTATATTGTCTACCCAGGCTCCTGAGTCTCGGCGGACCAAGGCTAAAAGTACTGTTGCTGATGGGCAAATGATCTTCAGTGTTATAGACTAGCGGCTGTACATTGTCAGTGATCATCGCTGGAAATTTTTGTCTGCCTATCGACCTACACTCTAAATATCCAGTTCCTTTTGGTGAAAACAAGTGGCGGTTATAATTCCTTTTGCAAAAGGTGGCTGAACTGCAAGTAAGAAGCATTACTGCATGGAGTGCCTATAGTGAACTGAAGGTAACCTACAAGGGAGTTTTGTAGTGGAAACAGCACTCCACCAAGTGCTAGCCACAACAGGTGTTTATCATCTTTGCTCTTCACTGTGGCTTCAAATGCAGCCCGTGGCCACTTGTACTTGTGATGGCAGTATATATTTGTGATTGTAGTGACAAGTCCTGTGTACTCTAGTATATATGATTATAACAGTCATGTAGATCGATATGTATAAAGTTGACTATATGCTGACCTTCAGTTTAGAGCTTTTGACAGCTGCAGCTAGCTATACACATGTAAGAATGATACAGTACCCGCAGTGTATTTGTAAAGTTAGCTCACACCTGCATGTATGCTAATCCAGTATAGGTATATACACTACAAATGTTGATCAGCAAGGTATGACACAAACGGCAGATATAGACTAGAACTTAGCCTATAACCATCAAGGTGAAGGAGTACAATGTTCAATGCCATCAGTTGCTGATCGATATCAATTAAAGACCTAGCTTCATGGATTCCCACCTGTGCATTATTGTGATTGCAGGCAGTGTCATCCTTACATCGAGTGTGGAGGTTACCAGATTAGCTTGTCCTGGTGATTTGGTGACATTTACCTGCAGAGTAATCCAGGGAACCACTCTTACCTGGATCAGTGAACCTTTCATCCCCGAAAATGACCCTCTAACATTTGTGAATTCTCAACTGTCAGTTGTTGGGAGGTCAATTGGTATCGGTGGATTTGAAGCCACACTTACCCATATTGCAAACACCACAGAGAGTCCTCCGATAACAGTAGCGGACTTAACATCAACACTAGTAGTTTCTGCTGCTGCCAGACTGAATGGGACTACAGTGGAGTGTAGCGACCAGAGGGAGAGGGTGGCAAGAGTTCTTACTATAGCAGGTGAGGAATGCAAAGTTTATCTAGCTAGCTGCAACTCTTTTTTGGGAGGCACACAAGCTCTTCAAGTATGGACAATGTAAACAAGTAGTGGGGCAATCATAGAGGGTATTTGAGTGACAAGTCCTTATTTAATTTTGAGAGCTATTAACATTCTCCTCGGTACTGTCTCCATAGAGAAATGGATATGAAGTGTTGCTGTCTGAATTCACATTGGAGCTGCAAACCTTAACATGTAAAATTTGAAGCCTGCAGCGGAATGTTCTGCATTTGCATGTTGTGATTGCATTGGGGAGGGGGAAGGAATGAACCCCATGCAGTTGTGCTTAGTGATTACCATGGTAATGGTACCTTTCAATATGATACAGCTAAATCCTTAGTTGTGGCATATTGACACTCTCACAATTTTCATTTCTGCCACAGTTGTTCCAGTGCAACCATTGAATGTAGTGTACCACATCCAGCAATACAACTATATGGACTTCATCATAACACTTCAGTGGGGCTATCCCAGTTGGCAGCTGGTGGACAGATTCAGCGTCAGCATCAATGACACTGGTAGAGTAACTGACTCCGTACAACCCTTGCTTGTTCCTGGGTCTCAAAGAGAAGTGAACATCTCACTCACTTACAACATCTTGCATAGCATTAGCATTGCAGCTGCTAACTGTGCCGGTACCAGCGATCGTTCGGCTGCACTGAACATCTTCAAAGGTGAGACACAAATTACGTACTTGTGTGAACATTAGTTTAGCTATATGCATGTATAAACATATCGATTGGCTAAGTGTTCCAATTTGTTTGTAGCTACATGCTCAGGCTCAGCCTGGGACCGAGGCTAGTGCCTGTTACCATAATGATTTAGTTTGAGAATGAATCGGACTTGAAACAGTGCTATCCATCATCCCTCTCGGTGAGCATTAAACCAAGCTCTCCCTTCACATACATAGGCTTCATTGTCTGTGCATGTTTAAAGTGTGATGAAGGTTGGAAGTGGAAATGCTTTTGGAGAACACATTTGTTGTATACTGGTGTAGAAGACTATCTGTTGCATTCTCTCGCTGCAGCTGCATGTGCTGATCCCATTCCACCTCGTGGAGGCTACATCCATACTCACACAAGTACAGTGGAGGGTTCAGTGGTACGTTACCAGTGCTACCCTGGCCTGTCTCCGAGAGGTGTTACAGTACTAGAATCCATTTGTGGTGAAGATGGCAACTGGAGACCAAACCCAGCAGATCTTACCTGCAGAGCAGCAGGTAATGTGCAGTTTAGTAGCAGGATTGAATATGCATATTCGGCTAAGGATCCGGTTTTCAGGATTCAAAGAGAAATCAAGCTGTGGAGGAAATAATTATTCTGACAGTATACGTATTCATGCATGCACATTGGTTCACATGCAGCTACCTGCAGAGAACCACTGCCTCCACAAAATGGATCCGTGGATGATCGCAGCAGTACAAATGATGGATACAAGGTCGTCTACTACTGTAATCCCGGGTTTCTTCCTGACGTTCAGATGATTGCAGTCTGCAGTACAGCAAATGGAATCTGGGTACCTCAGCCTGCTGACTTGGTCTGCACCAAACAATCACATGATCTTCCAGGTAACAGCATGGGTAGTTGTTGCATCAAGGTGTCAGCAATGCGAAGAGTACTGGTCCTTAAGGTTAATTCCCGAAGATTCAAGGAGACATTGAACATAGTGAATCTACTAGCTCTACTTTTTATCACCTTTTTCAGTTTGGCTGCCTTCCCTTATGATATACGTATTATTCGGTGCAGTTGGGTCTTCTTCTGCGAATTACCGTAGGTCTCGTTTTGGCTGTACCGGTATGTACATGTAAGAAAATATACTGTGTTTCCAGGGTGTGAAGGCAAATGCTGTAGCTACTATTTGCTTTTTGTGTGTGCATAATGTAGCACATAATGCATATCACTTGCGTTCTAATTTTGTGGACTCATCATAAAAAAACTAATTTCCCGCTATGAAAATCCGTCCTATGGTACAGCAGGTAAAATCGATCATCAGGCACCACACTTGTAGAAAGGATACTGCAAGACCTTTTCACTCACAAGGAGCCTGGTGAAGATGACCTGCTACAATTATATGAAGGGTTGTAACCGAATCGAATCAGGTTTTGTGCACTGTACGGTTGCTTAGATCGACCTTTGTGTCACAACAGTTTCAATGGTTTCTGGCTGGTATACCTACACTTGTTTACCATCTGATAGGAATGGATTTTGAACAGATTGGCTTATTATTTTGGAGCATACTTTTAGTTGGACCATCTTCCATGAAAACGCGTACACCACTTTGAGGAATGTACCACTTCACAAAATATTAACGGGTTCTGAGAGAATAGACACCTTCATAAGGTGTACCCCCTCTCCTAAAATGCAGAGTGATATACATTGATGTGCATGGGTACTTTCAGATCGTGCATGCCTGGTTGTGGCACAGTGTGTACAGACCAGAATCAGTTATGGGAATGGACTCAGTATGGTTTTGAACACGAGAGAAATGAGGACTACTCAATCTGAGCTTGTAAGTCGAACATACAGGCAAGACAAAGGCACAAAGAAGGTAGCATTGAGCAGAGCAGAGGCGTGAATCTGTAGGGTACATGAACACACACTTTTGTATTACAAAGTCATATTCGTTGTGAACTGAATCAAGTCTACGTTTATGGTGCATGTAGAGTAGACTATTGTAAGTCTCATTTCATGCAGTCTATATATCTGTATACACAGGAAGTCAAGCTCATGATAGAGGAGAACAGATCGTTGATGACTCTGTACTTGTAGCGATCGTAGTTGTAGTGGTATTTGTGGTGTCCTGCTCCGTTGGGATTCTGAGTTTTGCCCTGCTGCACTACTGCACAACAAGGAAGCAGAGACGAACAGGCCAGCAGCAGCAGAGATTGGACTACGTAAACGTGACTGGCTTCACTCAGCAGACTGAACCCATTCAAGTGAAGGACAATCCTGCCTATGGACCTGTGACCATTCCCCGTTGATGCTGTAACAATCATGTCCCTATAATCTTGTAGCGTGTACATGTACTTGATGCTAGTAGGTCCTCATGTGATTGTGATTGTAATTCGTGTTCAAGTGTATATTACTTGAGTATTGGTCATGGAAAGATTTGTGCTACGGTCGTGACTTCTTACCTTACACAATTTGCATGTACTTTCTTGAGTACACCTTATTCTAATAGCTACAGTATGTGTCACATTTTATCACTAGATCGTTTGGTCCACACTACTACTGTGCATGGTGGTTGAAATTCTCATGTTAAGGGGGTGAAATTGAGGTTGCAATAATTATTGAGGGAAGTACTAGGAGCTGCACTGGCCTCGACTAACACTCAAACTGGCTGCAATTAAATTCTGGATTGTGTTTCAGGTCAGTCCGCTCCATTGCAGTCTATACCAACCCCAGACAAGTTTGGCACAAGCAGATATACCCGTACTATACCGGTATAGCTATACGACTTCACAACGATACACACTATATACAGATCCCATGGGAATCCCTTACAGATCCCATTGATGTGGATATCACATTTATTCTATATGCCAATCTCGCATCATAAATGGATCCTCTGCAATGCAGACCTTTGCAGTTGTTCACACAATCATTGAAGTATGCTACCCTTGCAAACAAACTGACACAAGTTGGACGACATTCAAAATTTGCTTGAAAAATTGCAACTAGAGGTCTATAGTAATATGGGTATCATGCAGGAGCTCCAGTTGACGGATATTCCCTCCCACCGGTTACATCTGAAACCATGTCCACGTACATGTACATTACACAAAATTGTTCATAATGATAGTTGTGCTCCTTCCCTTCTGGCATTTTCCCCCAAGCATCTATAGTCAGCGTACAAGCCACCCTCTTTCATTCCATCAGCCTCATGCTTACACTATAGCTAGTTCTTTCCACTACTCTTTTGTACCCCACGCTATTCCATGTTGGAATTCATTACCCTGGTCTACTGTGTCATCTCAAATCTATATTTAAATGCTATTTGTGTATTCGCTGCACCTAATATAACAAAACAAAATCAGAACCAGTACTAGGTCTACTGTACTACCCCACACATTTTTGATGACATGCCATGCAGTAACATGGAGATCATCGATACAGGCCACTCTCCTGACCTCTTCAGGGCTATAGCAGTCCGATCCCTGTGAGGGTAGGGGTGGGGTGCATGTGGTAGCACAGCAGATGAAGATGGCAGGAAAATGCTTAACATGTACATGGCCAGATGGCCCACTTCCTTCAGAAGTTTGTCTTGCAGGCCGAAAATCAAGATTCAGAGTTTCAATCAAAAGAGTTTATACAAGGTCAAAGTATAACAATTTGAAAGTGAAATAATGCAATTTTGTGTAGAAAAAAAAAAGGAATTGTTAGACCAATTATAACACGAGGTCTACTGCGTAGGAACAATATAAAATCCTCAGAATGCAATGTAAGACATACAGCAAAACCCCAAAGCTCTGTATGTTCAGACCTCGATATCGCTGCTGCCTACACCTTGATAAGCCATTGCCCAGTCAAATGCCACAGTACTGCTCTGTACCTAGTCTCGTGCCCAGACCCTTCCGTGCGTATTGAGGGTCTGGGAACGAGACTACTCTGTACCAGGCAATCTACAACTGAGGTAATAAAGATAGTAAAGAATAGTGGTAGCTAAATGGTCGGACGATTGCCAAATATTGCTCCTGATTCACCAATGAGGTGATACCTCTTTTCTGAATGCAGCAGCAGACTAACCATTATAATAAGGGGCTGACAACTCTCGTACAAGCCCAACATCTTCGTGGAAAAATATATTCCCCAGCAGGGCCAACACTAACAAACTTGAGTCAGGGGTTACAACAAAATAATCTTCTGTAGTTCAAAAACTCAAAATCTAGTGAAAGTGTAACAAAGTAATGTTTATTCAAAGTCAAGCTATAATTGGAATTGAGACGACAAAAAGCTGAACCAATTGCATGTACATGCGTTATTAACAGTTGCTAAACTTTCAAACTCCCAAAGCTAGCACAGCTACTTTCATTTGGTAAGTTGCAATAGAGTTCCAAGTCTTTCATTGTAGCTAATAGTCAGCAATTAGCTATGAGTGATGAGCAACAATGAAATATTTTTTACATGCTGACTACCATCAGTAACTATGTTCATAGTTCAGAAAAGACCATACTGACAGAGTGCATGTATAGACTTCATCGTAAAAGAGGTACGTGGTTGGTGTAGACCTATAAGCCATGTTTCAAAGTAGGAGGGAAGACACAGCTGCATGCAGCTGTGCCGAGGAGCCAGTGAAAACAAACTCAACTTCTACCAATGTCTTGTTTGCTGTTCCTGTAGCTACTCACACATTGTTCCTGCTCACCAAGAAACTCCGGGAGTTGTAGTAGTTAAGCCTTGCTAGAACGACTGTTGCAGTATGGCACTCGTATATTTGCTGATTTTACACAACGTCATGTACTTGGGTGGGCCTACTTTCGAGTCAAGGGTGGGCCTATTTTCGGGAGAGGGGTCCTCGAAAATACGCCCATCCCCTTCTTTGAGCAGCCACTAAGTTCATCGCCCATGGGCGTATTTTCGAGAGACTACGGTACAATGAAAAGGCCATTGTTGCCTGGCTTTGGCAGCTAGTCAACTTTAAGATTAAGATAAGAAAAGAATGTTTCACCCCAGATCTCTGATCCCTTCCTCCTACCATCTTCCTCTTGCTCCCTCCCTCCTTTGTTTGCATGCAGATATATATTTCACCACTGTGAGCACATTAATTTTACACATGAATTGGCTCCTCATGATAACATTGTGTGATAATCAACCAAATTCTTACCTTCATTGGTGTAATTTGAATTACATTATTGTCCTGTGAACAGTGTGAAGATAAATAAAGGCTGTGGCAGACATATGTACTAAATTCTGACAGCTAGATGAGCTATGGGAATTAAGTCAATCTTGAAAACTGTTGCAAGCTGCTGTACACATAATGCTGTGTGCATGGTACCTACACTCAGATCCATCGTAACAATACCGGGAATAGTATACTCTGTATACAACACAAGTTACTTCATGTACAGATACACTGCATGTGTTTACAAACTATTGAGCAACAAAACAACTATCACAAATGAACAAAGGGAACCAACACTAATGTACTTTGAAAACAATCCTCCTACATTGTTTCCAGAAAGAAGGATACAATATTATGTACTCCTACTTGGTCACTTCACTAAACTAAAGATAAGGCAACACTTTACTTAGTAGCTAGTTGTTTCAAAAGTTCACAATGCCTTTATGTTGGTGTTTGAAGCTCAGTCTCGTGGAAATGGTTCCAAAAGTTCTACTATATGAAGCGAAGTTATTAAAAAATTCTCAAAATCTTTCAGCATCTCTTCTGTGTTCCATTCACTTTGCTTCTGATGTCTGGGCCTCATATGACCATCAGATATTATGTGGGGATCGTACTCAGTGAGACATCTATCGTGCAACAGCTAGGATTAAAGAAAAAAATGAGTTAGTCCATTTAATTACCTCACACAGGATCAGGATTACACTCAGCCATCCTAAGTATACTTGAACCACACCTACTTATTAGCAGGATGGGTTATTTAAATGGCCCACCTGGCTCCAACGAAGATAATGGCATTGCTGTTTTTAGCAATGCCATCCCTCCCCCAATGAAACCTCCCCCATTCCCCCCCCCCCCCCCCCCCCCCCCCCGTACTCCCATGGGAAGTGACAAAAAGGCTCATAGCGCATGTACGCATCACCAGTTGTTCTCACTGCTTCTATGAAGTGCTGTACTCGAGTAATGGTTTGCAGTACATAACTCGAAATGTAGACTATCTCAAGCATTCGAACGCCTTCCTCCATAGCCGCCTGCACCATGCAGACACTTTCACGGGAACACCACAGGCTTGACAGTATAGTGGTACACTGATATACCTCAGCCCTCCGGCCGCAAGCTTGATAATTTCGAATGATTCAAACCAGGATATTTATTTACTTGAGTACCTCACATCACAGTCGCAAGGAATGTAACACACAATTCAGTATTCTATCCTAAATATCGTTGTCAATCCTGGGAATGAGGCCTCAATTAAAGGGAAGCTGAAACATTAAAGCAAAACATGCCAAATCCCATTGGTAGCCGCAGGAACACATCTCTCCATAATGAGGCCCTTAGATTTATTAACTGGAGCAGTTCCACTCAACCATTTCTACAATGTTTGTCTCATCATCCCAAGGTCCTAGAATAGGATCCAACTTGGAGAAAACTATGACAAAATTGGAGGTGAAAATGGCTCATTTTCATACTGCATGATTGTTGTACAGTAGAAACCTTACACCTATTGTACTTGCTCTGTATTTGCCAACAGCATAAATTATGTGGGTGATTCCAGTGAAATATTTCAAGGTGGGTGTGGCCTTCAGTCTGTGTTCACTAAATATATATGCACGCTAACTGCATAGCTGCACATTCATAGGTGAGGAACAGCCATTTGGTAATTATTATTCCTGGTTCAGTTTATACCACCCATGTGCTTTATAAACGGGACAGACATGCATGGGCATGGCTGTGAAGTGTGTAATGATTTCAGTACAGTATATTCCTGAGAGCCCAAAATTGTAGAAAACTCTGCAGAGCAGTAGTTGTGATCTGCTCATTTACCCAGTTCAAAACCAATCTAAGCTAAAGGGCTATCCATGATTATTAGTCATGACAAGGGCTTAGGTACACATAAAATTACCATACCTCGATCTCAGTCCTTGCTTTCTTGAACTTAATTGCTGTGGGTAATTCCTTCTGCTTTGGCCGCTTCTTACACTCTTCCCGTGGTGTATCATTGGTTTCCAGGACATTTTCATACACAGCAAGCACCCATTCACTCAGATCTGTTTCCATCGATACAGGGTTTGTCTCCTGCATCTCACAAACTTCACACAGTAGTCGTCTCCTTTCCATTTCATGAAAAGCGTACCGTCATAACTATTGAGATAAAGATGGATACTCAGATGATGGTACAACTTTAGCATCCACATAATACTTACATGACTGTACAAGTGCCTAAACATTCAAGGTACGCTTGACTATCTGACGGATCATGCATGAGACTGGTGGCTGGTGGGCACTCATTCCAGTAAAGTATATATACCCTGTACAGGCAAATGAGCCAAAGTGGGGGTGGGTGATCTTTGGGAGGTGGGCAATCTATATATGTGGGTTGGCACTTTCATGGGTGTGAGTGACAGTATGGTCGGTCTATCATGCTCACTTATAGCTAGTGTTAGGCTGTACATTGTATTTGTTGTGTACGTATAACTTGGTTACTTGGATACATCCTTCACATGTATGTATACATAATTGCACTTGGAAATTGTCATAGGAAAAATTCCAGTTTCCACAGCTCCAGTGCAGTATGTCTTCTCAGCTGCAGGTGACTCAACAGAAAAGGAACCATCTTGCCGACCTTAATGTTCAGCTGAATAACATTGTCAACCTTAGTACACCTCAGATTCCGCACTGAGTATTGCTAATACTTTGTTACTGACAAAATATGTCCATTGTGATAAACATGACTCTAGTTCACCATCTTATTATGTGAGGTAGCTGTGTGGCTTACGCAACAGGTGTACCTTCTGCTCAGGGTATTCAGAGCTCTTTCAACAATTGCATACGTTTCACCATCATACTGCTTCACAGCTGGGAGGAAGTTGGGTGCAATTCTGACATCATAGTGCCTAAACAAGAAGCAGGATATCTGATTATTTCAGCAGCTGCAGTTCAGAGCTACGTATATATTAGATTTGCAGGGTCTATGTATCATGACTCTGTCCTTCATGATGTTGCAAGCTCATGGGCCCATCCTTGTTTTCAGGCCAATGCATTTCAAGTTACCATACAAGGGGGTGGATGCTTTTCAAAGTACGGGGAGTGTTGTTTCAGCTAGCTACATGTAACTCAGGCTATATATATAATTATTAGCCAAGTTACAGATATGAGACTATAGTTATAAATACTAGTCCATGCAGTCTATTATGTGCTGCTTCCTAACAGGAGAGATCACTTACTTCTCGGGGAGCATGATATTAAACTGAGGTATGCCCTTTGCTCTTTGATTCAGGAACACATTCTCTAGCTTAAACTCGTGATCTTCATTTTCTTTCACTGCTGCGACACATTCATCAAGAATCGTGCCATCTGGTGCAGTGATATAAAATTTCAGTGGGTCAATGAGGTTTGTCGGAGCCTTAAGCTTCTCCAGGTGACGTAACACATTTTGGAGGTTTGGATTAACCCTGCAAATTAATATCAAAAGAGAATAATGATATGAGACAAGTAAAATACATGTGCATACTTGTATGAACAGAACAGGCGACATGTGCATCATGTGGCAAAATGTGACATACAAGTATTTATACAGTGTAGCTCACACTTATTAAATGTGGTGCCAAAAGTGTCACATTTGGAACAATTTCAGGGGGAAATTGCTAATCAACGCTGAGTAGCACTCCATTTTTAATTGGATGTACAGTATCTGAATAATATATCTTCACCATTCAAGTCTTGATTTTGGAACACCATGCAGTGCGTGTGTGGTACAAATATACAACCTGCTTCATGATTGTTTGGTGATGTTGCTAAACTTCTGAAGGTACACTAGTTTGCTAGGCAGCATGCTATATAGTTTAATACAACTCTATTTTTTATTTCAGTTCCTTGTACGTAGACACCTCAGGCTATAGCTTTAGTTTTTCTGGCGCAGCAGCAAATTCCCAAGATCCTGACGTACTCTGTAGCAATGTGGCTTGTCACTACTGCATGGTGCAGCATGTGATATTACTGAGACCAAGATTTAGAAACACTGTAGTTTTGCAGTGCAGAGTCAGCAAGGTCAACGTTCAGCTAGAACAATCACCAAAAGGGTCTAACTGGCCAACAGAGTGGTAGTCATGTATAACTCAAATACTTCGCTACTGGGATTGTATATTTTTTCGAGTTGTACGTACATACGTAGAACAGAAAAGACCCAATTGAAAACTGGACATGCAGTGCATGGTTGTAGCTGCACAAAGTTACATGTGTATGTGCATACCAAGTACATGCATATAGGAATAATCCTTTGGGCAAAACATACATCGGAAGGAATTGTGACGAAAACTTCCTCTCATCTTGACTATCCATCTCATCTTGACTATCCGGCTGTTTGAAGTCACCGAGTGTCAACCCTCTCTTAATTTGGTTTCGTTCAAGCTTCCAGAATGTCTGGCCAAACCTGTAAGTCAACAATCAATCACAGTTTTATTGTCACCTACAGAGAAGAGCTAAGCCCATGAGGGCTTCTGGGACATTAATTTGCTGTCATAAACTGATACACAAGCTTCAGTACCTCTTTAACAAGCTGATGGCCTGCATGTGTAATCTGTAGGATGAGGTGGAGGCAGAAGAGGATACTTGGTATCGGGATATGTTGGGGATCAGAGGCAGTCAGACTTTGTTAGCAATTGCAGCCATTGGGTTTCCTTAAGACACCATTCACCATGCAGGAGCTTATGAGCTTTGCGGTGGTAAGCTCCTGCATGTGTAAAGGGGGAACTTACCTGAATGGCCAGCAGGTAACAAAGCCTACAGTTATACTAGTGACAAGTACATATTTGACCAGATGTAGACGTATCAATCTCACCTGGCTTCATAGCCAAATTTGAGATGGCCTTGCAGTGGCTGAAGTTTCTCGAACAGTCTTTCCAGCTCCACATGGATGGGACGGGTGTACCACGGCTGAAGAAGAACAATTCGAAATAATCCGCATGACTCCTGAATATGTTACTATCTGCTGAGCTACTATGATTAGCAAATGAAATAGTGTAGTAATCTGTCTTAAGTGCACTAGCTATATGTATTATGCAGACTTGAGTAGATGAATTTATACATCACTAGCTGTATGAGTTTCGCATATACATCAGATGAAAATCTGGAGTGTATGAAGTGATACATCTGGTATTGCTTACGTACTACATAGCTTTACAGGTATAGGGGCACAGCTGTGCCTTCAATATCTTTTGTTAAGTTCTATCGCCATGCAAACAGTTCAACAGTCATACAACTTTACTAGGCTTACAGTAATCCACCTCTTGGTTACACAGCAGCACCAGCAGTGTGTAACCTCCATCATCAGGGGTTCATCAATTCCCTTGAAAGAATGCAGAAGTTTGCACTAAAAGTATGTATATGGGCCAAAGATTGGAACGCTTGGCACAATTCATTGTTACAGTCCGGCAACCTACCTACCCTTGCCAACCAAAGAACTACGTACTTGAATTTATTGCACCATGAAGGTCATCCATGATTATTTAATATTTCCAATGTACTTATTGAAAGGTCTCGAGTTCTGATAATGAAGGGTATGAAGTAAAAGCATTGTCAGCTCAAAGGCACCAAAAGAATTGAGAGGATTTGTACCAGTGAGGCGAATACCTCTGCAGAGAATGAGTTTTGGTTCTAGTGGG
Organism: Axinella damicornis; assembly: GCA_963931865.1. Lineage (NCBI taxonomy): Eukaryota > Metazoa > Porifera > Demospongiae > Axinellida > Axinellidae > Axinella > Axinella damicornis. Next base: position 6,876,926 of record OZ007508.1, read on the forward strand.
AGAGGCCTGTTAGTACCACTGCAGAGAAGTGGTCTAGAACCACTGGTGACAAGGGGTTCGTGTTGGCTACATTTGGGGGGAGGCCTGTGGGGATAAAATTTATTGATTATTGTACACAATATATATTCGGATGCGCTTGTGTGGGAGTGTGTACAATTGCGGGAGTGGGTCTGAATACCATTGACAGTGTGAATCCATCTCACTGTGTGTTCTAAGTTTGGTGCTGCTCTCTTGTTTGGCACTGGAGTTATAACTTCGGCTTGTCAAAGACAAAATTCTACAATCGGAATACTGTATACATTATCGGATGCTGCTCCCTGTTGCTTCTCTGAAGCAGTTTTCGGCAAGGTTTCTGCAGCTTAGGGAACCCCATTCTTCTATTGTCTACTGAGCATGATGCTGATGTATCAGATGGACAGACGAAGAATAGAAAACACAACGAGTGAACACCAGGCTTGTACTATGGTGCTGCTGAGAAGCTGCACATTCCAGTGATTTCTGCATCATGAACCTAAAGAGGTGTTGGCGGTGTCCTGGCTAAAACTCGGTGAAATCCACTATCCAATCAAAGAGTAGAAGACACAGTCCATTGGTAGAGACATTAGCATGCACCACATCCCTCATCAGTGCCTGAGGCAGCTACAACAGTAAATATAATGCGTGCAGCAGAAGGGTCTTGGAGCTTCCCCAAGCTTCGCTGAAACCTGTTTCAGAGAAGCAATGGGAGCAGCGTCCAACAAATACAATTATAGCTGTTTCAGAATGTTATCTTGGACAGGTTATAACTCCAGAGCCAATAAGAGAGCAGCACCAAACTTGGAATGCAAGTGAGACAGATCCACACATCGATGGATGGCCACATCCACTGTACACCTTCTACACTAGCACATCCAAATATTAATTGTGTACAGTTATCAATAACTTTCTCTACAGCCTCATTTGAATCGCTGCAAGAACAATGGTGATCCAGCTGTTAATGTTAACTCATTCTGAACGTTCCCATTTCCCTACTCCAATTGCGCTTAGAAGCAGAGCCAAACTCGATGTGTAATCTTGTATTATGTATGTACCAGCATGCCGCCTTGTTGGCGAGACATAAAAGGTTTTATCTACGTATCATTGTGTAGCAAGCAACATTCTATATGGCTTCTCACCTACCAGCAGCAGACCACCTTGAACAGGCACTGCTCCTGGTGGCTTGTTAATTGTTAATTATAAGTGCCTCTCTCTATTACAGCTGCACTATAAGGACACCAAGTGTCCAGAGTTGGGAGTTGTTTTGGTCAGAAAAAAGTCCACCAGCACAAGTTGAGCAAACAGTAAAACTCAAACTCCTTATACCACTTTCATGTTACGTACTAAATAGTTGTATCATATCATATGTCGTGATATCAAACTATGATTATCACTCAGCCCTAGTATCTATATACCATTTCAATAAATTATTATCCGTTATTCAGCTTCATGCAGTTACTTGAAGCTCCACGCGGTAGTGGCTCTCATTAGACTGCAGGTATGCTGCATTGAACATGTCATCCATCTCCCTCATTTTGACCGGAGTTGATGAACTACATGGAAAGCCATCATGCGCAGGACTGATGTGAAAACCGTAGAAACAGCGACAGTATTTTAGTCCAGTGAAGTCAAGAGCCTGTAGAAAAGGGAATATTTAAAGGGATAGTTCAAGAATACTATAGTGAGGTGCTTCCCTAGCAGATGTGTGCTGTGTGATGTACATGTATAGTGCGTCTGAGGCATTTGGGGGCCTCACAGAGTGACTTTATTGCATACATTAACACACATCCTCTTGGAGGCAGATATGCTTATTGACTGCTTTTATTGCTACAGCTGCATCACTAAAAAAGCAAGACCGATTTCTCTTGCACAGGAAGTTGGGGGCAGGGCATAGGGAAGAGCTCTCGCTCTTCCCTGCAGAGAACATATACATGTTACATGGACATGCAGAGATAACAAAATGAGAAGCTGAAAAAGAATCATAATAGCTACAAGCTTTATGACGAGAAAGCCGGCAAGCTCATGTGCTCCTGCTGGCAATGTAATAGGAAGAATACAAGCAGTTGCATTATTATTACCAATTGAATGTCCTGGGCAAAGGAGAAATAAGTTAGAGTGTGAAATCCGTTTGGTGTTTAGCACATCTGTGGGCTTCCTTAGTCAGACAGTTACTTGAAGCTCCACGCGAGGGGGAGCCAAGGTCAATATTACTGTCTGGCTGAAGCCACTACAGGTGGCCCATACATAGGTTGAAAAAGCATGTTTAGCTTCTGTCCTACATGCACTGAAAAAAGGCCTCGTCCATTAATCCTGTCCAGTGAATAGAGACACCATGTATTAGTTATGGAAAGATGTTATGAGGGAATATATCTTGCGTAGTTGGGATAAAGCCAAAATTATGCGCTTACGTACATAAGTATATGCACTTGCTTTCATCTTCTCAACAGCCTCTTCACACATCCTGCTATCCTGAGCAGTGAACTCTAGCCACCTTCCCTGCAAAGAGAAGTGAATGATCTGCTATAACTGCAACATGTACACTACTAAATCTTGCAGTAACATCTGGTCCATAAGCATTATAGTTCTCAAGGATATGACTAGACCTATATCAGGAATTACTGATGTCAAGAAATAATGATCCTTTGACTGCAATTTCAACTTCAGAATCAGATAATTCTGATCCATATGTAAAATCTTCAACCTTCTTTGTCTTCACTTTAGGAGAAGGCCCACTTGCCGCTGTGTCTTCCGGCCGAAACTGCATTGGGCACACAATAGACAAAGATACATACAGACTTGTTAAAAGATCATTAGCAATTGCAGCAATGTCACAGTAACCACTTTTCCTACATAACCACCTATTATTTCACCTCTTTTTGTGTAAAAGCTTCTGATAAGATTTTTTCTCAGAGAAAATTGCATGCAACATCAGTCAATCCACCTGTTGAAGATGTCAATTAGAAATTCTCAATAGAAAATAGAACACGTTTAAAGTATAATATTATGTATACATAGGTGGCGGAACCGGGGGGGGGCACTGGGGTCCCGTGCCCCCACAAACGCGAAGTACCTTCCTGGTGCCCCCACGAAAGTTTGCGCCACGTCTCGTTCCCAGTCTGCGAAACGCTGCTGGGAATGAGACACGGTCAGCTAGGCAATCCATAATCTGGAGGCCACGTGGCAACAGCTATGAAGAGACAGTGAGCGATTTCGAGCTTTTTTACCCCACCAGCGAAAAGAACCGACAGCTAGTGAGTGTGATAGCCTAGTGCCACAGCCCAGACTTCTTCGTCGGTGCAGCCCCTTGAAGCTGGTAGTGATTCGGACGGTAGCAGCGACAACGACGAAAGGTTGGTGCCCCCCCCCCCCCCCCCCCCCCCCCCCCCCCGTCCATTCAACAGCCTCCCCCTAAAAAAAAAAATCAGGATAAGCCAGTGCCCCCCCCCTAGTTGAAACAGCTTCCACCGCCTATGGTATAGTGAGAAAGAAAAGGACAATCCTTTGCATGCCATGTATTTTAGAACAACAATGGTATTGGAAAGAAGGGGCCAAGCCTCCCCAGCTAAAATATGCTAAAATGTTGGCCCGGGTGATATAGCCACAATAGTAGTGTTCAGCTGAGTCTGTTCAAGCTTCCTCTGTAATGTTCATTGCTGTTGTGGCCACTTCAGCAACTCTGAAGAAGATGATGGTAGCCTAGTGCCACAGCCCCGCAGCATGTTAAGAAAATGACAGGTGGATCATCATCCATAGGACAACCAGTACATGCTGACAGTACCTGAATCTCTATGCAATGCTGAATGCAGCCAGAGAAGAGAGCGAAGGTTAGGGGTGCATGAAATGCTAGCTACCTGCTTGTTGTTGAACTTCTGAATCAATGAAAGTGCTTCATGACGGCTGAAAAAAAATTATTGGCACACTTTGCATGCTGCTGGTCAGCAACTATTATAACCCTCCTCTGCATGACTGATCACTGCCTCAGCTACCTATGCATGGCGCTCAAATTAATTTTAGTATAGTAACTTCATACACATGTACGTACTGATTCTTCCTTATGGAAGGTGACACGAACACCTGGGTTTTCCGGCTGACATCGAACGAGGTGACTTCAATGCAGTCATAAATGTAGTCTGGAAGCTCCAACTTTTTTACAACTTTCCAAGACTCCTGCATGGACATGAAAGTAACATAGCAATACAACTATGGATGCAGGCCCACTGGAAACCACAGCGCCAACACCAAGACTGCAATAGCTTCTAACTGTCTACATGCATCATAGTACGCACATGACATCACACGCCATTGTACATGCATTATATATAGCCTGCATACTTACAGTTTGTACCATGCATGCACCTGCATGATGAGGCCCACAAGCCCGAAACCAGCTGGTCATGCATTACAGTAGTGCATCTCAGTCAAGAACTTTTGGCAGATCTCTGACTACTCCTATACCTACTTTTGGACTATTGACCTACTTATGAACTATTGACCCAGTAGTTGAGTGCAGCAAGCTAGTCGTTGTTCGGCACCCTCCCCCTTACTTCTCAACATAGCAATGCAACGATATGGTACGTATACATAGCACACCTGTATAGTCATAATTCAACTGTAAGCAGTGCATGGACTTCTACCCTGTACTTGAACATATTTAGTTGCAGGTGACAGAGTGGCATTTATTTTACATGTACAGCATCTTCAGACCCTGCCACTACACAATATACCTTTCACTGCATGCATGCAGCATAACAATAAAGTGGAGGTAAGGAGAGTCCGTACCAATACCTTTTCAGCAGCATCATATGATTCCTGTACTCCTCCATGATCATCTGTGACGCTAGTGACATGGTTTGGATTATCTTCAAAAACCTGCGAACCTATTGCAGAGAAAGGAAAGTTCAGTGTATCTAATCAAGAAAGCAAAATTCTGCTTAATTCTGTTTAGGGAAGGATTCGTGAGATTGTCAAATATAATTGAAGAGAAGGTTGAAGATTTTTGAGGAGACACATCACTTGCATTTGGTCAAAAGTAATAATACAAGTAATAAAAAACATTTAAAATGTAACAGGATGTAGGGATACCAGAACCGCAAAAAGTAAGGAAACAAGGTAGGGATGATCACACAAAACAGTGAAGTATACAACCCCCTACAGAGATCTTTTTCCATATAATGAAAAAAGATATGTAGGGGGATTGTATACTTCACTGTTTTGTGTGATCATCCCTACCTTGTTTCCTTATTTTTTGCGGTTCTGGTATCCCTACATCCTGTTACATTTTAAATGTTTTTTATTACTTGTTTATGTCATTTTTTTTAGCAGCAGGCGCATGCATACTGGACTCTGGCATTTACACTGCCAGCAATGGCTGAAGAATCAGACCCAAGCATCTCAAAAGCCAACCCTTTTCTGGATGGATACTAAGCCAGTGTTCCCGGTCCCTGAGCTGAAGACCATAGCTAAGTATAGTGTAGCTAAAATAGCTATTCCAGATAGTAGTAGCGACACATTGTTGAGTCTTTAGATAGGCATTCACCCCTCTCACAGAACACAGTCTAGTAACCTACATAGCACAGAGAATTTACCTCAGTCTAGTTATGGTACACAACAGCGCAAGGCACTTCTAATTCAGCGAACTTGAATAATAATTACGTATCGTTGCTAAGTGATCGTTTAAGTGCGCATGCGTACAAACATGAAAATGGCGTGACAAATGAAGCCATAGTTATTGAGTGGGCAGCTGTAGCCGCCAGGTGAAGACTTGGAGGTTGCCAAAAAGCGATGGGCTGGTGCACTGCTCGGTGTAAAGTGCTGCTGTTTCGTGCGAAAACCATCATGGGTGATTGAGGCGACGACGAGCTAGCCCGTCTGAAGAAAGAAGAAAGAAGAAGAAAGAAAAACAATTTGCCCGTTTTGCGAGCGCCTGGTGTGGTACTTTCGCGACGGGTTTTCGCGACGCGAGGAGTCTTGTTGGTCATGAAAACACTCGAAGATGAACGGTATGTGGTTATAAAGGCTTATAAGTGTACCGTTTCTGAGATTTGGAGAGATTTTTTTGTATTAGCATATATTGCGTGTACGTCGTATCCCTACATACAGAGTCTACCGACTCTGTGATTATGTCATAGGTATGTACCACACTATTCTACATAACACATACACTTATGCTCGAAGCTGCAGAGCCACACACTCCCATTAGCTGCCAAACCTCATTTCTCTAGCTGATGGTAATCATACAGTGAGCTCTCAAATCATAGGCATGCATGCATTTCATCTCCCATATTCTGCATGAAGATCACTGGATAGAAGTGGGATTATTAGGAAATTGTGGTTTGCAGCCATTGGATCAGCATTAGTCAAAAGAAGCTGAGGAGATATCCATAGTTAGTTAGCTACTTAGTGGGTGACATTCAGTCTGAGATAACTCATTGTGAGTCCACACATAGCTGAAATCTTGGGAGGATACTAATTAATAGTGGACAAAGCACTGTGAATGGAGCAAGGCACAAAAAATACTGGAGGTTGTCCGCATTGCCTTACCTGCTTGGCTGTCATGGCTATGGCATATAGATTGATGGCTATCACAGAGTCGGTAGACTCTGTATGTAGGGATACGACGTACACGCAATAGCTACATGCTAATACAAAAAAATCTCTCCAAATCTCAGAAACGGTACACTTATAGCTAAGCCTTTATAACCACATACCGTTCATCTTCAAGTGTTTTCATGACCAACAAGACTCCTCGCGTCGCGAAAAACCGGCGCGAAAGTACCACACCAGGTACTCGCAAAACGGGCAAATTGTTTTTCTTTCTTCTTCTTCTTCTTCTTCTTCTTTCTTCTGTCAGACGGGCTAGCTCAACGTCGACTCAATCTCTCGTGATGGTTTTCGCACGAAACAGCAGCATTTCACACCGAGCAGTGCACCAGCCCATCGCTTTTTCGCAACTTCCAAGTCTTCACCAGGCGGCTGCAGCTGCCCACTCAATAACTATGGCTTCTTTTGTCACGCCATTTTCTCAATTGTACGCATGCGCGATCACTTAGCAACGACACGTAATTATTACTCAAGATCGCTGAATTAGAAGTGCCTTGCTGCTGTCACTGCACTCGAGGTAGCTACTTCATAAAACTGAGGTAAATTCTAAACTCTGTGCGTATATGTTACTACCTACTGTGTTCTGTGAGAGGGGTGAATGCCTATCTAAAGACTCAATAATGTCGCTACTATCTGGTATAGGCTATAGCTAATATTATGGTCTTCAGACAGGGAGCGCTGGTTTAGTATCCATCCAGAAATGGGATGACTTGAGATGCTTGGGTCTGATTCTTCAGCCAACGCTGTGAGGACACTGACTTCTGCTCTGTGATGGCAAATTTCAGCTCAAACATGCGCCTGCTGCTAAAAAAAATGACATAAACAAGTAATCAAAAACATTTCATAAATGTATCTTTTTTCATTACACATATATGGAAAAAGATCTCTGTAGGGGGATTGTATACTTCACTGTTTTGTGCGATCATCCCTACCTTGTTTCCTTACTTTTTGCCGTTCCGGTATCCCTACATCCTGTTACATTTATGAAATGTTTTTGATTACTTGTGTAACAAGAGTTGTGGTGGTAGACAATCGCAACCGTATAGCTGCAGATCCACACTTCAATGTTAGTATAGGCCTGCAATGCAGGTTTGCTATAGTGACCATGTGTGACATGACGATTGACAACTCTGTCACTCTCGCTCCAAGGTCCTCTCAGCAAGTTGGTATAGCTAATCTACAGTCATCTCAGTTGTACTATTAAGAGTGGAAGAGATGATTCGGGACAATAGGGGCTGGGCCGGTGTGCAGTTATGAAATTAATTGATTTGTTGTATTCTAAGTTTGCATGCATGCAGCAAAGTGTATTTGTTGGAGAAATGACTTCAAAGAATTTAGCGCATCACTTTTCACCAGAAATTGGCCCGACCCAGGTAGCTACAACCGGAAAGAGGTTGCACATGTCATGCATGCACGTGCACATCTTACACAAAAATCATAACTATGCACTATGGCAAATCCAATTCATATGTTGTATATTGTTAAACCTTCAGGGATGAGCACTATGGACTTCCACTACATGCTGTAGCTAGCTACACGTAGCTATGCCAACACTCACCTATTGTCTCTTGTTGCTCTTTGATCTGCCCTTGGAGTGAGTTCCGCTGTTTATCATACTCACCTATAAGAAACCGATATAACACAGTACTGTGCATTGCATTTTGCAGAATAGACCTTTGCATCATCACTGCAGATTTGATCATTATCAATTTAATACTTTAGGGCCCGAATTCTTTCCTAGGGTGATTTTCAGTCTCTATAGACCACTTAAGCATACCTAGTCTTGGTGTTACTGGGCTCAAAATAGCTCCAACGGATAATTTCAGATACGTGACTCTATAACCACACCCACTAATTAACAAACTAATCAAGGTTGCTGGTTCAAGTCCCATCATTGCCATAGGAGTCAATGGTGGGACTCCAAGGGCTGACTCAGCTCTACCCCCCAAAATGAGTAGATATGTTATTTCATCTCAAGTAGTTCACACCACATCCTTAGGAGGGGATGTAAAGTCATCAGTCCCTGGGGACCTGGGTCAATAGGCTCTGCCTTCTCCAGGCCCTCATTAGCCACCATTGCCCTCAAGAATTTTTTTTTTATTAAATGGAGGCCTTACAAGGCAAAATGGCTTGTTTCTAACTTATCAACTGGAAATGGCCCTCCCGATCAGTGCCAACCAAGTCCTTTCTACAGACACGACCATGCTGTTTGCATGTGCCCTTCCGGTGCACCAATCCACCTGCCCTTGTCCCACACTTTCTGCTCACGCAGAACCTAAGTCTCAAGGACAGTATCAGATGTGACATCACGAAGCTGAAAGTCTCACGATGTAAAAATGCACTATATGGGCCGTAAAGGGTTTTACTTAACAGTGCATGTATGTTAGCATTGATAGCAGTGAGGGAGTAGCTGCCGAGTCTAAATAACTGGCAGATAGGACAACACAGTCATATCATATGGGGCTGTATACCAGCTGTTTTGCATTACGTTGGATGAGCTAAATGTGAAGTTGAACTCACTTTGAAGATCTGGCACAAGGTATTCCAAATGTTGTTGCTTTCGGAGTATGTCCAGAAACTTCTGGTAGGCTCCTTCACTCCCATTGCTCATGAGTATATCAAGTAGCTTCCTACATCCCATATTTGGACCTCTCTCGTGCACGGCACAGTTGATTGCTTGCATTTGCTCTAATGAGATTAATCTACTAGAGAACAGGGAGGGTAGAATGTCATCAGGCTGCAGCACAGATCTCAGGTAGTGGTATTGAATCCTGAGAGACTCGTACGCAGCTCTGTCTTTCACCTCCATCTTGAAAGGTTAAACAAGCTTTAACAGCGCTAACTTTGTGTCTGTGGTCCCACTCAAGGCCTAGGGACGTAGGGTAAGGAACAACACTGGAGCAGACAGCAACCACTCGATCTGGACCTTCAGAGAGTGCATACCGGGGGTGTGGCACTTAGTCACTCAGTGAGAAATGTGGAGTCCTCTCCTTGTCTTTGACAATCAACTGGGAAGGAAGGTATGCAGGAACCTAAACATATATATCACTGATCAACATCTTTAGGTAACACTATGAATACAGTTTGGGCTATTCCAGGCTTCTCATGCAGTGGGAAGGAACAGATTCAATCTCTCCTATAATCCCCCCCCCCCCCCTGTACCCCCTGTATACATCTAACCAAGTTCTGACCCCTAGATTTTATACCCTCAGGATCCATTTAGTTACACTGCTCCAGTACAAACTTCATCGACAACTGACCTCGCGTTATTAAAAGGATGCCAGTTCGAGCAGCAAATTTCAAGCGCCGCCGTCGAGATACGCCCACAATATGTAGCAAGTGACGAAATTTATTGCATTCCAATTGACCCACTTGTGTGACTCGAAATGTAGGAATCCGGTCATACATACTGTAATATTGCACGTAGTCTGGACCCTCGCCCGCATGCGAGGGTCTGGCTGCGCCAGACTATATATAGCATGCGGCACAGTTCGATCACCACGAAGAACAGCATGAAATTCAAAGAGGTATAAGTAAATGTGATTCAGTTGTGTCTCATAACGGGTATTGTATATACAGACTTATAAATTGTCAACCCTACTTTATGCTGATGATATTGTTCTATTAGCCCCCTCAACTGAGAATCTCCAAAGTCTAATAAATGTAGTGGCAGAATGGTGCAAGATATGGAATATGGGCCTGAATCTCAAGAAAACTAATATTGTGCATTTCCGTAGGAAATTGCGCAGTAAGCCAAGATCCACCTATCCTTTCACTTTCAATGAAGAGGAAATTAGTTATGCATCGCAGTATAAATACCTGGGGTTAATCCTTAATGAACACTTAGACTGGAGTGCCTCATTAGAGGTTGTGATCACTAAAGCTAACAGAGCACTTGCCCTCCTTAACCACAGGATGAGAGCAACAGGAGGTTTTCATTTCAAAACCTATTCTTTACTCTTTAACCAACTGGTACAACCCATTATTATGACAAATGCATGCATCTGGGGACACAGAGAATACCCAAAGATCACGAATATCCAGCATAGAGCTTTGAGGTACTTCTTGGGGGTGGGGAAGACGTGTCCTATAGTAGGTCTCTTTGGGGAGACAGGTTGGATTCCCTTCAGAGCTCTAATCAGATTCAACATACTTAAATTTTGGCACAGAGTTACCTCAATGCAGAGTCATAGGCTAACACGTCGAATATATGTTTGGAGCAAGTCCCTTGCAGATGCTGGCACACCAAACTGGGTAAAGCGCACAACAGACGTTCTGGGATCCTTGTACAAGGGAAACCTCCTCCACCAAGGGCATGCTGTCAATGACATATGGGATGCAGTGATGAGTCAAGAGCTACTGGCATGGAAATCTTCAGTTGGCACAATCCCAAATGACTCTGAAACTGGTGGCCGTCTTCGCTTTTACCGATGTTACAAGTCAGAACCAGCGCCAACCCCATACATCTACCAAACCATTTCTACAAATAGAAGGCGAATCATCACTATGCTAAAGTGTGGCTGTCTACCACTTGAAGTCGAGACTGGCCGTTACAGATATCCAAAAACCCCTATCAACCGCAGAACATGCCAACTTTGTAATGGAGACATAGAGGATGAAATCCATTTTCTAAATATCTGCCCAGCCTTACAAACGCTTAGGATACAACTTTACAAAGTTACCTCAGAATCAAACATCCATGATCGGGTAAATCTGTACTCCCTCCCAGTTCATCAAACGACAATCCTCATCTTGCAGTTATGTGCAGAAAACCCGGTCATAAGCAAGCTTATCTACGACATGTTCCTCCACCGGAAACTTCTACTACAGCGCTAATATTCAAGTCAGTACCCCCTAAATCTGCATACCCATGGCCAGCTCTATCTGAACCCAGACCCCCTCTCTACCTGACCGGTAACCCTCCTTCACTATGCTTGCCATTGTTCTAACAGGCCAGAAGATCATACTAAGTTGTGCTACAAATTTGTGTTTTAGTATTCGAATTACCCTGTCTACTGAAGGTTTTTTACTGCAACAAATTAAAAGTTGCCCCTCGCATTGTTGTGTAATCTGTGTACTTGACTCTGTCTACCCCTCCCTCTCCGTACCTGCCCCCCCCCCCCCCCCCCCCCCCCCCCCCCCCCCACCTCCAGTTTGTCTACAAACACCAAAAAAAAACACAACAACAACAACAACAAAAAAAAAAAAAAAAAAAAACAACAAAAAAAACAACAACAACAACAACAAAAACTGGCCAATCTGACACCATTCCACCAGTTCTGTTTGTTTTCTGTGTATTCCTTTCTGCCTGCTTTTCACCACAGTGATTTTTAGTTTTGTATTTTTGCACTCCTATTTGGCTTTTACTGCTGTCACGTACATGCAAGGCCCTCCACCCAAGAAGCTAATCTGACAGCCCATGCATCTGCACAACTATAGCAGAGAGAAACTCTGAGGTTCAGTCTCTGTGACTTCCCACCTGAGGACCTACTCTGGTCAATGGCAGTATTTTATGGATGCCAGAACTGAAGGAAAGCACTTTCTGTTACCCCAACCCTCACCACACCCGGACGAACCCAAAAACCTTACCACTTTTTTAGCTCCAATCTCAGGTCCAGGCAGCATCACCCACATCTCAGAGTCCAATGTACATATACAATGCCCTACGGCCACTGCAGTCCTTGCAATTGTTCACACAGTGGTTTCTTCTTGCTTTCCATGTAGCATTGTACACCTGTATTGTTTGTTTGTTTGCTTTTCATGTTGTATTGCATCAGCCCAACCCAATTGCTTCCACCAGTTCTTTAATTTTTTAATTTTTTATTTTTTGCACCCACAAATTATATTCAGTGCCTTTTTGCATACCAATTAGTGCCAGATATATTGCCAGAAAGAAGAAAAAAAAAAAAGAAAAAAAAGAAGACAAACTCCCCCCCCCCCCCCAAACCCCCTCCTACCCCAAATCTTAATAAGTTGACAATCTCATCTGCATTATGACTGTGTCTTTATCACAATGTAGCCTCCATATACATGTATTAACTCAGTTTGTACTCTGTGTGGTCCCATAGGTCAAACTTTATGGCCTGCCGTCATGTGACGAGACCGAAAAATAAAATTCATTCATTCATATACTATAGTGATGATAAATGATCATGTGAAATATTGATATCGATCAGTCCTTATTATACCTATCACTCCTGAAATAGGTTGAGCCATAGATAATGGCTTTTTTATCTATGGTTGAGCCCAGGGTTTTGTCAATGAGTCTCTAGCAATATGCATGCATGGTGAGTATGCTATGTTGTCACAGACAGTGCAATTGGGTTCTGGTTGGAATAACAGGGCAACAAATTAAAAACAAATTCTAGGATATACCACATGCCTTGACTCCTTTTCACGTACAGGCTACATGCAGGCACATGCAGGCACATGCAGCATGACAGAGGAAGGAAATGAGTGAGTACAGCAAGCTTAGTGGGGTGTTGGTGGCCAAAACCAGACAAAATACTCAGCAATTGCAAGAACAAATGTGTTGCTCCGGCCAGCTGTGCACATGCTGAGCTGTTTCAGTTAGTAGTCATTAATTGTATGTAGATATTATGCAGTTTGATTTGTGTGCTGCCTCTCTTGGAGAGGTAGTGATATTCACATGCAGTGTTCCTGATTCTCCAACTCTTGCACGGTATATACATTAATGCCATACATCCCATCCAGGGGCACTAACTCTGTCGTATGTTGTCCAGTTGATCTGGGAGAACCACCAACTGAAAGTGAAATGAACATCACAGCAACACTTACAGTGTTGTGCCGAGCAATGTGTTTGGTGCAAAGTTTAGCTAGTTCCACCTCGACTATTGTTCAATGCAGTGGCAGCATAGCTGGTTTGTATTTTTATTTTTTTATTTTTTATTTTTTTTTTTCTATGACAATTTTATGCATTTTGCAAAGGTACATGAAATAGCAAAAGCTAATGTGAATCATGAACCCAACAATGTATCATAAAGTATTAAGTTTTTGGACACTAAAATGTGTCACCACATGGGGACATACACCATCCAAATCTCCCTATAATAATTATTGTACGTAGAGGTAGTACCTTCATGCCAAATTGATAGGAATGTGGTGCACCTCTTCCTATAGAAATTATTGGTGCTTTCACGGTATTGCATTCATACTACTGCAGCATATGAGTGCAGTCACACTTTGCTCTTGGAAGTGGCCTTAGTGATATATATAATCATACTGCTATTGCTGCAGCAGGTGAGTGCAGCAGCCCTATACTGAACCATGCACCCACTCGATCCCCTTCCAGACCCACCATCAGGTACATGTAGCTATGAATAGTCTATAATTCCATGATTTTAGCTGTACATTTACATGTTGATGCTGCTCATGACATTGGACAAGCGTGAGTGATCATGAGATTGGTTCCTTATAAAGCGGTGGATAGCATCAGTATCCACGGCACCTCCGTCTCTGTGTTCGATGGCAGTGGTGGAAAATCTGTCCTCTGTATTGCGGTGATTCCTTTCAGCACTCAGTTGTCCAATCTATGGTAGCTACCTAGTGTTGATAGCCAGAACATCGTTGGGGAAGGTGAGCTCCACACTTCGATCATTGCCAGCCAAACACTGCCATCTACACATTAGCCGTCAAATCTACTCTAAGTTGTTTGAATATTTATTGCAGCTCCAATCAGATTGCAGAACAGGCAATTGGTACCCATTACTTCCTGTGGTTTGAACCAAGCTATGCTGCATATATAACAAAGTTACATAATTATGTATTCATGAAGTAGCAAATGTATTCACAAAGTAACGTAACCACTATGTGAATTCCTTGTGTACAAAACTTGATATAGGCCTCAGACCAGACCCTTGCGCTAATGTGCTCGGTCTGGCATTGCCAGACTAGTAACAGCCTAGGAGAGAGTAGCATAATATATGTTGGGGGCTCAATATGCTTTTGCTGCATGATTAGAATCAGGTATGTATGTCCGCTATACTAACAGGACGTCCTGGTCTACAGTGTCATCTAAATCATTGTCTATATTCAAATGCTATTTGTGTATCCACAAATAGCAAAACAAAAAACAAAAATCTGTCAAAGAGAACCAGTTACTGTACTACCACATACACACATCTGATGATGTCCTTTCTCACGCCATGCAGTAACATATGGAGATCATCGATACAAGTCACTCTCCTGACCTCTTCAGGGCTATAGCAGTCCAATCCCTGTGAGGGTGGGGTGGGGTGGAAGCACAGCAGATGAAGATATGGCAGAATAATTAACTAACCGTTCTGCTTAAGGACTGCATGGCTAGATGGCCCACTTCCTTCAGAAGTTGGCTGAAAATCAAGACATGATTCATTGAAAAGAGTTTCGATCAAAAGAGTTTATACAAGGTCAATGTATAATAATTTGAAGTGAAAGAATGCAAGTTAATGTATATAAAAAAATTGGAATTTGAAATAGTTTTCAGTACTAGACCAATTACACCACGACTCCGACCTGTCTACTGTGTAGGAACAAAATAAAATCTTCAGAATGCAATGTAAGGCATACAGCAAATCCCCAAAGCTCTGTATAACTCAATATCGCTGCTGCCTAGACTATTCATAAACCATTGCACAGTCAAATGCTATAGTACTGGTCTGCAATAGGCAATCTTCAACTGAACAATGTCTGGTAATAAGAAGATAGTAAAAATAGTTGTAAATGGTCGGATGATTGTCCTGATTCACCATTGCATGGCAAAATATATTCCCCAGCAGACCAACACTAGCAAAACTTGACTCAGGGGTTATAACAAATATCCTGTAGTTCAAAAACTCAAAACCTAGTGCAAAGTGCAACAAAGTAATGTTTATTCAAAGTCAAGCTATAATTGGAACTGTTATGACAAAAGGCTGAACCACTTGCATGTACATGAATAACAGTTGCTAAACTTTCAAACTCCCAAAGCTAGCACAGATATATACTTTCATTTGGTATATATAGGTTGCAATAGTCTTTCATTGTAGCTAAATGTCAGCAATTACGAGTGAGCAACAAATAATTATTTTTCTACATGCTGGCTACCATCAGTAGCTATGTTCATAGTTGAGAGAAGAGCATACGTCTGACAGAGTGCACGTATAGACATTATCATAAAGGAGGTGGTTGCTGTAGGCCTATAGGTCATATACTTCAAAGCAGGAGAAATTGAAGATTTGAAGGTAGCTGTGCCAAGGAGCCAATGGAACAAACTCAACTTCTACCCATACATTCAAAAGCCCATGTAGTTGCTTGCCAGCTAGGCTCTGGTAACTATACAGCTGCAATTGCATGTTTTACAATTGCTTCACTTTTCACCAATAAAGCATTGAGTTTTCTATCCAGATAGTATAGCTAGCCCTTTCTACAACCTATATATGCACAGCTGGATACAGATTATTAAACATGCCACTAACTTCCACGAATGATCCAATGATCTCATGTTTTTTTTGTTTTTTTTTTCTATAACATTTTATGTGTACATGCAACTTTGTGACACAAAGGACACATGAATAGCCTGAGGCTAATCTCAAACACGTACCCTGCTACTAACTATTAACTGAGTTCTTAGTTCTGGCTCGAGTTCTCAAAGCAATTGGAGTCCAATTAAGTGCGTATTCTATTGGTGGCAATGCTGAGCCCTGTTGGTGGCAATGCTGAGCCCTGTTGATTGGGCATCAGTTTCACTGAGGAAGGTCTGGGAACGAGCCTGTTTCGTATTATGCTATTGTTTTTGTCTGACTGATTACAAAAACTGCGGCCTAAGTATACAAACTTTTCAACTGGCACTTTCTCCATGTCACTGGTGGCAATGCTGAGCCCTGTTGGTGGCAATGCTGAGCCCTGTTGATTGGGCATCAGTTTCACTGAGGAAGGTCTGGGAACGAGCCTGTTTCGTATTATGCTATTGTTTTTGTCTGACTGATTACAAAAACTGCGGCCTAAGTATACAAACTTTTCAACTGGCACTTTCTCCATGTCACTGGTGGCAATGCTGAGCCCTGTTGGTGGCAATGCTGAGCCCTGTTGATTGGGCATCAGTTTCACTGAGGAAGGTCTGGGAACGAGCCTGTTTCGTATTATGCTATTGTTTTTGTCTGACTGATTACAAAAACTGCGGCCTAAGTATACAAACTTTTCAACTGGCACTTTCTCCATGTCACTCATACACAAATTTAAAAGAGCATGCATTTTCCTTCTGCTTCTGATAGCTTTAGGTAATGCTGTGATATATACAGCAGCACAAAGAGACTCCATCATTGAAAGTCACGCAGTGAGGTAGGTGGATGAAGAATTACCTTTCAAGTCTGATGGTTGTATTATTTTATCAGTTGTATTGAATAGTTAGGTACATCTCAGTGCCATTGGGAACTGCTAGTTTTCAGGAGTTTGCATTTTCTATTAGAGTAATGTAGATATTGATGACATGAGCTATAAATAATAGTCCAGATGTTTGCCCAAGAATTAAGCTGGCCTCTTAAGCTATAAGTTGCATGTGCCTATATAATTATGTTGCTGGTAATAGACCTGTCTGCATGGCCATCAGAGGCCTACTTGTCATTAGTGACCTTATAACCTTTACTACTTAGCTACATATGCATGCATGTTGTTGAGTCAAAAATTTCAGAACACGGTCATGTCCTATTATTGTTGATAGCTACTAATGAACTATACTGTTACAGTAACTCTTCTTGGATAGCTATAGAGACTCTGACACTGTTTGATGATGCTGTACTCATATCACACATTTATTTTGTTACAGAACATTTGAGCTATTCAGTAGCTAGCTACAGAATCATCTCAGAGTTCCAACTACTTACACCTTAAAGGAGCCTCTGACGTTGGTTCTTCGTGCAATAGAAACTTAATTATCTGCAGGACGGCAAACTAACTACATGCTGAGTGACTGTATTAAACTGAAGCACACAAGACTAGCTGGTCAGGGATACCCCACTATACAAGTGTAGGGAATTTCAAGGAGGCAAGTGCATGCTTTGAATTTGAAACCCGTTCCAGTTTCTCTAGTTGCACACCTATACTGCAAGATGGGAAGTGTTCACAAGTGTTCTGCTGTGGCAACCCTGCTGCTGTTCCTTGCCATCACATGCTCTGGCCATGTCCACTACTACATCAAACCCACACCCGACACACCATGTCCTGCAAACCCCTGTTTCACCCTATCAGAGTACGCACAACAACCTCACCACTACCTCACCTCCAATACCACATTGCTATTCCTACCCGGGGACCACATACTCCATGTGAACTTTACAGTGGAGAATGCCAGTACTTTTGAGCTATTGTCAACCACAAGCAATCATCCAAAAAGTAGAGTTGTTTGCAAAGGCTTGGTGGGTTTTACATTCAGAAATGTATCCAGTATGACATTGAATGGTTTGACATTTAAGTCCTGTGGCAAAGATGTATTTGGATATGGCCCAGTCCCTGATTACTATGGAATATCAATAGCTTCAGGGAAAGACAATCTGATTGTCAATTGCTCCTTCCAGGAGAGCATTGGTACTGCACTTGGAGTGTTCTACAGTAGGGTGCACCTTCAAGGAAACAGCTTCACAAAAGATTGCAATGGACATTCACGTATGAGTCATGGATTACGAACAACAATTTTAACAAACAGCAGCGCCACATTCGCCATTGGAACTAAAACTTGCCATAATAATTCAGCTGATTGTGGTGGAAGAATCGGAAAAGCAAATAGTGTTCTAAACTACA
Organism: Axinella damicornis; assembly: GCA_963931865.1. Lineage (NCBI taxonomy): Eukaryota > Metazoa > Porifera > Demospongiae > Axinellida > Axinellidae > Axinella > Axinella damicornis. Next base: position 6,895,313 of record OZ007508.1, read on the forward strand.
CACTGACAGGGAACATTACAAGCCCCTCAGCCACATATGGTGGAGGTATCCATGCCTATACCAGTAATCTGAACTTGACAGGAAACATTCTCTTTGGAGACATCTCAGCAGATTCAGAATATGGAAGTGGAATCAAAGCAATCAACAGCATTATGAACCTGATTGGGAACATTACATTCAGAAACAACTTAGCCAAATATGGTGGAGGGATCTATGCTGGCAATAGCAATATGAACTTTACAGGAAACATCCTTTTAGGAGGAAACTCAGCTGAATATGGTGGAGGAATCAAAGCAATGAACAGCACTCTGAGCTTCATTGGGAACATCACTTTTAGAAACAACTCAGCAAAGTATGGTGGAGGGGTCTATAGTTATAATAGCAATCTGACCTTTACAGGAAACATTGTTTTTGAATATAACAAAGGTGAAATTTATAGTGGAGGAAACAGCATGTTTCAAAACAACTCAGCTGGGAATTTTGGTGGAGGAATTAAAGCACACGACAGTACGCTAAGAATCACTGGAAGCAGTATTTTCAGAGGTAATTCTGCGGAGTATGGAGGTGGAATCTACTTACAGAATAGCTTTCTGATCTCTACTGGAAACACTGAATTTAGAGACAACTCAGCTATGTATTTTGGTGGAGGAATCAAAGCACATGAAAGCACTCTGAACTTTAATACTTTCAGAAGTAACTCAGCTGTTTTGAATGGTGGAGGTGTAGAGACAATCTCCAGTGCTCTGAACTTTGTAGAAAGAATTGTTTTTGCGAACAACTCTGCTGCGCAGGGTGGAGGAATCAGTACAACGGGTAGCACTTGGACAATTACTGGAAATACAGCTTTCCGACACAAATACCATCATGATGGAGGTTCAGTCTGTAAATCGACAACCATGAATATCAGTCGATGTAGTACAGAGAACAACAGCAAGAAGGATCATGGAGACTGTAACAGCTTACTCTTCATGCACAATTCAGCAGAATTTTTCGGAGGAGCAGTGCACGCAGCAGACAGCACCCTAAATATTGAAGGATGCAACATACTTAGTAGGAATTCAGCACGGTATTGCGGTGGTGGAGTACACTCTCTGAATAGCACTCTGAAGTTTAGTGGAAACACCACTTTCAGCTGGAACTCAGCACAGTACAATGGTGGAGGGATACATGGAGTGGGAACAAATCTTTACTTCAGTGGAACTAGCAGCTTTACCGCAAACACTGCATGCAGAGGTGGGGGAGAGTACTTGTCAAGTTCGTTCATCCTCCTATCTAAGAATTCAACAGTCATTATGGAAAACAACAATGCAACAGAGTATGGAGGAGCTGTGTATGTGGAGGATTCATACCCAATCACCCGTTGTGCTTCCAATACTTCAATATGGGACAAGTGTCTCTTTCAGATTTATGAATTGTTCGAGATTCCTCACATTTCACTGTCCAACCTTACACATGCGGTTACTGCCCTCATGTACTACAACATCCACTTACACTTTCGCAACAATCATGCACAGAATGCGGGCAGTGCAGTGTATGGTGGCTCATTGGACATCTGCCACATTAATGTTCATTGCAAATTTGCTGACAGTCATACAGAGTTTAAGGCATTAGAAGTGTATGATGTATTTAGTATGGAACTGGAAGCAAACAGTGTTTCTTCTGATCCATTCCGTGTGTGCCCTTGTGAAGACGGAAAACCAAGCTGTAATACTTCCAAAGATTTCAGGCAAGTATATCCAGGTGAGCTGCTCTGCATTCCTGTTGTTGCAGTCGGGCAGAATAATGGAGTTGTTCCTGGTGTGGTTCGAGCATTCTTCACTGACACACATGGAAATACCTCATTAGCTCAATTTCAAGATACTCAAAAAGTGAAGAAAAACTGCACTGAACTCTACTACCAAGTGCATTCTTCAATTGACAATATCAATGATACATTAGTACTGTACGCAGATGGTCCATGCTCGACTGCTGGTAAACGTCTAAGTATCTCATTACATTTTCTCCCATGCCCACCTGGATTTAGCTTGAATTCATTTGATAGTATCTGCGGGTGTGAACCAAGGCTGCAGACGTACAATGCCAGATGCAATATCACAGAGAGAACGCTAACACGTGAAGGAGAGTTTTGGGTGGGATACGATGATTACTCTGAACTAATAATTCTCCACCCACACTGCCCGTTTGACTACTGCAAGCCAGCCAAAGTCCCCATCAGTTTTCATCTCAACAACACTGACTTACAGTGTGAAAACAACAGGTCAGGCGTCTTGTGTGGAGGGTGCAAATCTGGTCTTAGTCTTGCTCTTGGCAGCTCCAAATGTTTACAATGCACCAACCTTCACCAATTGCTGCTCCTTCCATTTGCACTGGCTGGAATTGGTTTAATCCTCCTGCTGCTCATCTGTAAGCTCACAGTTGCAGCAGGAACCATCAATGGCCTGATCTTCTATGCAAATGTTGTCACAGTCAATCGTGCCATCTTCTTCCCACCCAATCAAACCAACATTCTGACTGTGTTCATATCTTGGGTTAACCTGGACCTGGGCATTGAGACTTGCTTCTTTGATGGGATGAATGAGTATAGTAAGACATGGCTGCAGTTCATCTTTCCATTATATGTGTGGAGCTTAGTAGTCCTGATAATAATTGCAAGTGATTACTCATCCAGACTTTCAAGGCTCTTTGGCTCCAATCCAGTTGCAGTTCTGGCAACCCTCTTTCTGCTCTCCTATGGGAAGTTCCTGCGTACGGTCATCACTGCAATGTTTTCCACCATCCTAGACTATTCTAATGAGGTGAAGGTTACTGTGTGGTTATGTGATGGGAACGTCCGATACTTTCATGGCAAACATATTGCCCTCTTTCTTGCTGCTTTGTTGTCACTTCTACTCTTCCTTCTTCCCTATACTCTCCTCCTCACTGTGGGGCAGTGGCTTCAAGCAAACTCAAATCGAAAGCTATTCCGTTGGATTAACAAGCCCAGGATAAAGCCTTTCCTGGATGCCTATCAAGCACCATATAGAGATCAACACCGTTACTGGACTGGACTACTACTTTGTCTACGCTGTGCTCTGTTTCTGGTGTTTGCCTGCAACACTCAAGCTGATCCAAGCATTAATCTTCTAGCTATCTCTTCAGTAACAATCGGACTTACAGTAATGGCACGCTACACTGGTGCAGTTTACAGGAAGTTGCACGTTGATGTCCTTGAGACTTCTTTCATAGTCAACCTAGGCATTCTGGCTGTAGCAACATACTATGTGAAACTTGCTGTAGTACGAGATAATCAGCTGCAGGCTACTGTTGCATATACCTCAGTTGGTATAGCATTTGCCACCTTCATTGGGGTCCTTCTCTACCACACTTACCTCCAAGTGTGGCCCAAATTACAACGGAGGTTTCGCTGCTTGCATGATTACATGAACAGAAAACGTTCCAATGACAGCAGTTCCGAGGAAGAGAATCATGAAATTTCAACACTGATTGCTCCCACTACAACCATCATTGATCCTCCACATCCAGACCTACATGATGCGATTGAAAAAGATATAAGACCTTTAATCACTCCCTACACTAACTTCATTGAACTTCGAGAACCTCTTGACTTGATTAACAGTAATGATGCATAGAAACTGACATTGAGATTGTATTTGGCATGTGGCACTTCTTGTGTTTGCAGTACTGTAGTATATAGATGGGAAAGAAATTTATATACACTAAATTCAGTGGACTTTGAAGAACCACTTGAGTGAATTGACTGACACAGCTGATCCATAGAAACTGAAAACATGTTCATAATTATGCTGAACCAATGTGGGTAGCTATATAGCTGAGAAATGCCTATGTATATAAAATAGTGACAGAGGGGTAACGCGTCGCTGTTGTAAGGGTAGGGATTTGTGTATGGAGAACCATGAACCCACTGCTGTATACGTAGCTACATGCAAGGGGTTGGCACCAGTTGTAGTGCTACCTGGCCTGTTTCTGAAAGGTGTAGCAGAAGTGTGTGTGCATCATGTGTGCAAAGCATTACATAAAGACAGAGTGCAGATTCATATTGGAATAATCAGACTGAAATTTCAAAATTGTGAAGACTAAATTTTGGTACATTCTTGCTCAAATAAACGCCTCCAAAGCAATATTCATAGCAAATCACCACATTGCAGACAGAAGGTCATATATCTGACTAGCTACTAATACAACTGTGGAGTATGTAAATTCGATCAATAGAAAAGTCTATAGGTTTAACATAATAAGAGGACTGAAGCATAGCAATTCTGTATGCGATGATAGCCATTATAATTATTGCCCAGGGAATTAGGGGCTATAATCTCCAATCATAGCACAGAAAGTTACTCGCCAGGTGTTCAGACTGTCAATGGAGCGAACAAACAGTAGCTATAATGATCATGTATTAGTAACTACGGGAAGTTATAGCTCGTACTATAGCTAGCTTTGAGGAAGCTATAAAGCAGAATAATCGGTTGTCAACAGAATGATGGGCAACCAAAAGCAGATCTTAACTATCAAGTGGGTGATAATGTACATCTACAAAGGCTCTTATCACTACTCTGATAGAAGGTTATTGCACTCAAGCAGGTCTCTTAGCTGCTTTAGAGACCTGAGGGATGCTACCTATAATCACCGAGGTCGAAGCCGAAGGTGATATAGCGGCTATAAGTGCATCGATCCTGAGGTGCTAAGAGACCTGCTTGAGTGCAATAACCGGGTTAGACTATGGGTTATAAATTCCAGTTTCTCTGAATGAAATACAAATTTTTGATCAGGTATATAGCTAGTCAGACCCAGTTTGGTTTCAGATTCAGATCATCAACACTAGCTCTGAGTAGCTATAGGGTCTGTTATAGTGAGGATCCATGAGCCCATCATTTATCTCATATCCTTAGACTATTATGTTTCATCTTTTGAACTCTCTAAAATTCTCACACAGTAGTCAGCAGCAAGATGTTCTGGCATCAGACCTAGTCCCTGTCACCTCTGGCATCCCACAGGGCTCCATTCTGGGTCCACTCCTCTTTAACGTTTTTATGAACTCCATCTCCCATCTTCCACTTTCCCAGAACGTGAAATTGAATGTGTGGACAACGTTCGCCTCTACAAATCGGTGAATATTAATCACAGGAAAAAATAAAGCATAGCCAACTGTTGTTTATTTCACCAAATTAATGACATTGTGTATGTGTTGGGAAATATGCCAACTCCCAATACTCTTACGTTGTACCAAACCCAACAGGGATTGTTCCATACCCAACTGTTGTCATTTGACCTGCAAGATGGAAGGTTATAATTCTGTTGGGTTATTCAAACTTGCCATTGTACAACCATTGTGAAAGTGTTGTGTAAAAGGTGCTAACAGCCAATTGTAGGTGCAAACAAGATGCAGTATTGTATATCTGGTGGGATATTGATCTGTACTAAAACTTTCCCATTGGAGATCTCACTCCAAGGTTCAGAGGTAGTGAATGGGATGACAATGCCTGCACACAGGCAGTCAATAGCGGGGATGGTCCCCACGGCGTCCCAGTCCATGCAGCGTATAGACTCAAGCCCTCCGAAAGATATTGCATCACCGCTTTCTGACAGCAATAGTCTCTCTCAGTGTGGACAAAAATTCAGTGACTCTTCTCTAAGCCCTAATTCTCCCAGTGATGTGTACGATGAAGTCTCCCGAAAAGTCTCCTCAGAATCTTGTTCCTCCTAAGTTTACATCTTCGTATCCCCACTGTACGCCCCTGCCTCCCAAGGCCACTCAAACACCAGGAATACTTAGTGGGGGCGGAATTGGAAAAGCCCCGTCTCCTAGCCAAACACGCAAGAAGCAGCAGAAACAGCAAAAGTACCGTAAGCTTCGTTACCATGAATACGTCCCTCCGAGCAGACCCAACAGATGCTACCATGTCCTGTGCTTCATTAAAGTGATTTGACGAAAAGGCTCCAGCCACTGCTATTTTACAGTTGATGAGATCAGTACACGTGCACTGAGTGATGAAGTATGAATTGTTACTATGAAACCTGAAAGTCCTGCTGTTTGTACCAATGCCAAAAGGTGCACATGTCAACAGTTCTGGTAACCCAAACTGACACGCATCGAAAATACAGCAACATGGATTATTGGAGTTCACCTGATCACGCGATAGACATGGTATGATTTGCACCTGCACTGGTAGCGTTGGCACCGGGTTTCTTCTTGTCTGCGCTTTGCAAACACTGATGTGGTACTACAGTAATCAATTCAGCTGAGAGTTGCTGTTCAACTGGTCGTTGTTTTGCTTGGTGCGGTAATCCAGCAGAGTTCTCCCTGACTGAAAGTGGTGAGGGCCAATGTTACGACTACTGTAACAACACTTAAAATCAAGGATATTCGCTTCGTCACGATCAACATTGCTGTCCCTGGGGCGGGAGGAGGGGAGGAGGGAAGAAGGGTCTGGTGACTCCGAACAAGATGGTGTTGCAAAATGGAATGTAGCTAATTATTGAAATAATCTTCCGTAAATGTAATATTGCACGTGACTTACCTCAAGTATACTATACTAGTAGTTAATCGAGCACACAGCTAGAGCCATGGCTATCAAGGAAGAGCGCTGTACCGTCTGCCTCAAAGACTTGCCGAAGAGTAGTATGTGAAGGAGACTTAACAGTGAGACATTCCAGAACCCGTGTGGAGACTCACGGAGACGTCCATATCGCACGCAAATTATCTTCGCTTTGTTTGGACATCAACTGCGTGTAGCCTAGCTGTGAAGCTGCTAAGGGAATCTTCTCGATCTCGGCCATGTCAACTATATAAAATCTAGTCACGCGCTCAAAGCGGAAATCGTGCCACAAATTACAGGCTGCTTCAATTTGATTGCAGTAGTGGCTCGATATGGGACGAACATATGAGTTATTTAGACTGTTAACCTGGTTAATAGGGTTAACAAGGTTAACTCTATGTCAGTGACATTTAAACAAGCCTATGAGTAGACTTAACCAGCTCGTTACTTTTGACTGTGTTAACTAAGGTAATTAACAGAGGTTAATGTACGTTAACATTGGTTAACATAGGTTAACAGTGGTTAACATAGGTTAACAGAGGTTAACATAGGTTAACAGAGGTTAACATAGGTTAACATGGGTTTACAGAGGTTAACAGAGGTTAACATGGGTTAACATGGGTTAACATGGGTTAACAGAGGTTAACGTAGGTTAACATGGGTTAACAGAGGTTAACATGGGTTAACAGAGGTTAACGTAGGTTAACATGGGTTAACATGGGTTAACAGAGGTTAACATGGGTTAACAGCACGTACGCACTCACCGTCTCATGGGCTACCGCAGCTTTTTAGTACGTGCGTGGCATAACGCTCACTCCTTACCCATCTAGGCTGTTGGTTGCCACAGCAGGATGTTGAGTAAATCGAGCTAGAGCTTTCTGGGGACATTTCTGTCGAGTTCTCACCATTCGCCCGACACTCAGCAGAGCTCTCACGCTAGCCATAGCCTCGTCATGCAGACTCTCCACACCAAATTCTTATCAGCAACGATAACACGCAATTAGACCGGGAGTTCTAGATAGCCTCGTTCCCAGGCCCACACGCGAAACGCGGAAGTGGGCCTTGAACCCTTCCAAACTTAAGAAAAATAAAAGCTGGATTTGTGCAACATGTACCTTCACTGTCAACTTGCATGTATTTTTACACTACACTGTACACCGTCATTCACCTTAATAAATTAATTTTTACACTGTAATTCACTTCTGCATCTTTTACTGTTCACATTAATTTTCTTAACCTCAATTGTTAACCTCTTTAACCACGGTTAACCTATGTTAACCTCTGTTAACCTATGTTAACCTCTGTCAACCCATGTTAACCTCTGTTTACCTCTGTTAACCTATGTTAACCTATGTTAACCTAACCTCTGTTAACCCATGTTAACCTCTGTTAACCTCTGTTAACCTATGTTAGTGCTACTCACGTGACCCTCAACGAATCAGACGCCTCAGAATCGATCACATGACGGAGCATTAATAAGCTTAATGCACACTTTAGTGTGCATTATCTAGATAGTGCACACTTTTCAAAGATCAAAGGCTGTCTCGGGTCAGTGAGTTGCACTAAGCAGTTTAGATACCAGTTTGCAGTGCATTACGGGCTTTAGTGCACTCGGGCAATCTAGTTAACGGTCGAGGGCGAGATAATGAAGGCGAGTGCATTATCCGCCCGAGACCGTTAACTAGATTGCCCTCGTGCACTAAAACCCGTAATGCACTGCAAAAGTGGTATCTAAATATTACTTAACCTACGTTAACCTCTGTTAACCTACGTTAACCTCTGTTAACCTCTGTTTACCTATGTTAACCTATGTTAACCTATGTTAACTTCTGTTAACCTCCGTTTACCTCTGTTAACCTACATTAACCTCTGTTAACCTATGTTAACCTATGTTAACTTCTGTTAACCTCCGTTTACCTCTGTTAACCTCTGTTAACCTATGTTAACCTATGTTAACCTCTGTCAACCTGTGTTAACCTACGTTAACCTCTGTTAACCTACGTTAACCTATGTTAACCTATGTTAACCTATGTTAACCTCTGTTAACCTATGTTAACCTATGTTAACCTATTTTAACCTATGTTAACCTCTGTCAACCTGTGTTAACCTACGTTAACCTCTGTTAACCTATGTTAACCTATGTTAACCTATGTTAACCTATGTTAACCTCTGTCAACCTGTGTTAACCTACGTTAACCTCTGTTAACCTACGTTAACCTTTGTTAACCTATGTTAACCTATGTTAACCTCTGTTAACCTATGTTAACCTATGTTAACCTATGTTAACCTATGTTAACCTATGTTAACCTCTGTCAACCTGTGTTAACCTACGTTAACCTCTGTTAACCTATGTTAACCTATGTTAACCTATGTTAACCTATGTTAACCTCTGTCAACCTGTGTTAACCTACGTTAACCTCTGTTAACCTACGTTAACCTCTGTTAACCTATGTTAACCTATGTTAACCTCTGTTAACCTATGTTAACCTATGTTAACCTATGTTAACCTATGTTAACCTCTGTCAACCCACGTTAACCTCTGTTTACCTCTGTTAACCTCTGTTAACCTCTGTCAACCTATGTTAACCTATGTTAACTTCTGTTAACCTCTGTTAACCTATGTTAACCTATGTTAACCTATGTTAACCTACGTTAACCTCTGGTTAATCTGTATCAACCTAAGTTAACCAATGATAACCTGTATCAACTTCAGTTAACCAATGGTAACCTATATCAACCTCAGTTAACCAATGGTAACCAGTGTTAACCAATGGTAACCTGCTAAGTAATCATCCTAGCCAGCTGCCAGCTTTGCGTACAAATCATCCGGCTATGAATGCAACCGACATGCTGACATGTTAGTTAACCTTGTTAACCCAGCTAACCAGGTTAACAGTGAAAATAACTGCAATCATTCGCCCCAAATCAAGCCAGGTCTATTTGATTGGCTCTACCCGCATTCCGGCAGAGCCAACAACATCTTGTTCAGAGTCACCAGACCCTTCTTCCCTCCTCCCTTCCTCCCGCCCCGCCCACTAATTGCCGCGGAAGGGTCTGGGCCACGCGAGACTAGCTAGCTATAGTCTCGCGGGGTCAGACCCACACGCCGCAAAAAGTACAGTATTTTATTTTACGTAGAGTAAGTGCGTGGGTGTCCGGACGGTGATGGGGTGTCACGGACATCCCGCTAATTCTTTTGTCCGGACGCTTCGTGAAGAAATTTGCGGATGTCCGGATAACTCCCCCCGTCCGTACACCCCTACATAGCTACCTATAAATGCTGGCAGGATATAGCGATACTAAGCTAGATAGGCTAGCCAGTTAGCTGTTCAGCGGCTGTGCAAAATGGCGCTAAGGGTAAGGCAGACTCTGTTAAAATTTAGACTCAGAGCGCCGTCTCCGAAGGAACCAGACGAAAGGAACGCCCGTGAATAGTAAGGTAGGGCGGGGTAATTCGGGCCACTGGGTAATTCGGGCCACTTCAACTTCAGCTCAACGCCTCAACGGTAACTAAAAACGGACAGACTTTAGGCAAACTTCTGGCCATGTATATCCAGGGACTCAACCTGCCTACAACTCACTAGAAGCAGGAATCCAATGGATGCTTCTTTCCTGTTGCAACGTTGAAGTGGCCCGAATTACCCCGCCTTAGCTATAGCTCGACGTCTCTCTGCAGCATCGATCTTCGTGTTGCTACTCGTACATCTGGAACCTGGAGTGCAAAGCACGAAGGTGCCACGAGAGCCCATCCTGACAACTGAAAAATGAAAGTACAAATTTTTCCGCGCTCTGAAGTTGTTTTTTTTTTTCACGCTTCGCGCGGTCTGATCGGCACTACGCGCCTCCGTACCTCTCACTGTGCCCGGGCAACTTCACTATCCTGGCTACGCCACTGCCCGCACGGAAGGGAGGGTCTGGCAATTATCAATTTGTTTTTGACACGCAGAAGACTTCTGCGCTTTAGGAACGCAATCAAGGCTGCGGTAGCGCTTCGCGGATTCAATTTTTAAATTAGTCTTCTGGGTGTCAAAAACAAATTGGTAATTGCAACTGGACCGGTGTCAAGTGAAAATAGGCATCCCCGAAAATGGGCATCCCGGATGCCCATTTTCACGCAAATATAGGCATCCCAATGCCCATATTTACGTGAATACAGGCATCCTGATGCCCATATTTACAGTGAATATGGGCATCCCGCTGTGAAAATAGGTGTCTGGTGCTCCTTGTGGGCTTCCCTTTGAAGCGTGAAAAATCCAGCAAACGCGCAATTTGTGAATATGCCTTAGTTTGCTCCACACACATTCCAGTGGAGATATGTGGCTGGCAAACCCATTTACCAGACAATACTGGTCTGGGAAACTGTCATTACATAGCTATGTCAGGACTATGAATACTCATACACACGGCTCATTGCATGGTCCTCGTGCGAATTTGCTATCCTTGGGAGGTTCGGTGTGAGTTTAAAGGGTGGGTCAAGGGGAGGTGGGAATTTTCACCCAAAGGGTGAGAGCAGCATTGTCGTGTCTGGGCTTGGATGGGCTACTGTATAAATGGACCTATAGCAGGGGCGGCAGCGGCATAGAAAGGGTGGTACGGCCCACAATCGTAGCACACCGCCGAAGGCGGTGCCCGGAGGCGCTCTCTGTGTTCGCAGAGGCGCGAAGCACCGATCTGTCAGCGCGAAGCGCGGAAACATTTTTTCGCATGTATTTTTAGCGATGAGGAAGCGCTCTCGTAGCATCCAAACGGCCGTTTTGGGAAAGAAAAGACCTTGGCTGGTGTGGAGTACCCAGAACTAGGACGAGAAACAGATGCCATTGCCGAGTCTGTGTTATTAATTATCTGGTCGGCTCGAAAAGTGGTCCGGCCAAAGCCGGACCAGCCGGACCGGGCGAATTTTTTTTTTGGACGTACCTTCGACTTAGTCTCTGGCAGATTCACCAACTACGCATGCGCAGATTAGTACGACACACCCCCATAAGCACGATGGTGGGGCCACACAGGACTATCCTGAGAAGGAAAGCTGAAGAAGGAACGCTGAACAACTGCTGATAAAGCTGTAAACAGAAGCGATGAAGCTGTCACGAGGTACAGAGATGGATAATATTATAATATTATTACATGGATTGAGTATGATTTCCCGCCATTTCTGTTCCAAAGTACAACTGTACTGACATTTTTCAGGGTTCAAATCACTCTATCGACTTCCTTCCTGGTAGTTGAGTCCGGTAGATAAGTCTGCATTCGCTGATATTCTCAATGCTGCATATTACGTATTATGCTCAGTATACAATGTAGTTGAAGTATAGTCTCGGTCACCACACTCGCGCACAGTGGAGGAGTCTGGTCGACTGCCCATATACGACTTGTTCTGAGGTGGCCGATAGGTAGCTGCGAACCACATGTACGGTGTTTTTTTCCAAGGCGTTAAGTACATTACCCGCAAGCAGATTACTAACGTATAGAGAAGTGCTGTGGTTTGCACCTGTTTAGTGTCAGAACAAGTCGTATGTCGTCGACCAAACAACTCTACCGTGAGCGAGAGTCTGGTACCAGACTAAGCTAAGTGCAAGTCTGCACTGTATATATTTGGGATGCATTATTTGAAAGTGCAGAGCAGCCATCTCACCGCTTCTCCCATGGTGAACTTGAATGGTAGAGTAAACGAAATTACAGTGTATGTGATCTTGTGACTCTTGTCACACTGCCACTCCCTCTAGTCGGTGCTAAAGCATCCCACCTATAGCTAATAGGGTGATGGCGAATCCACATGCACAGTTGTGCATGCCTCAGGGATATCGATATACTGTGCAAATGTACACAACCTACATGGGACACCCCTTTCAGAACGTTATACTCCATTCTAGCTGATTCATTTTCTCATGAATTTCGTCTTTACACAGATGCTCGGGTGCACTAAGGGCAGTCTTGAAGAGTCTGCGTGAAGCGGAGGAGATTACGGAAATATGTAATTAGTCCACGGAAGCGACCTCGTTAACTTGCGATGTGAGGCAGCTCTTTGAGCACTTGTTTTGTGATCCAGAGATGAAGCTGTGACGATGTAAATAGTTCCTCGGTACCTACAGTGGTAGGGTAGTTGAGTGTAGGTGAAGGCAGTCTTTGCCCGCTTTGGGCCTTGTTCCAGGATTCTGAAATCTGTCGTCAGTGCTATGTAAACCATGTAGGTACTTAACTATTTGCGATTAGGCGGAATTCTATTCGCTCCGGTGAGAGGGCTTAACTCTGCCCGATGGATGGACCGAAGGTCAAACTTGTAGATTCCCACTCCGGAGAGTCTCCAACAACGCGTCCTCGGAAGAAAGGAGGAGAAATCCGCTGATTTGACATGATTTGAGGTAGCCAAAATCGGTCGATTTTGCCCGTGCAGCCGCACCAAGAGGTAGAACCGTTGTCCGGGGCAGGATTCAGCAAATACATGTTCTTGTTAACTTCTGTACCAAGAATGAAGGCTGTCCTCCTGCTACTAGAATTCCGCCTAAAGCGTTTTAGATTGCTGAAGGTGATGAAGTGGGCGTGAGCGTGGCCACGCCCAGTGAGTGCCAGGGGGCGGAGCTTTTGCTTTTTTTGTGACAAAAGGAGCTACACTTTCAAGTAGTAGTGCTGTAGTTGGTGAATATTCTTTAGTATTTCAGGTATATAGCATCAAAATCACAAGAAGATAGTGCTGTTCATGTATACAGACAGCCCTTAATGTACTGGAGTGGCTTGTTGACTGGCACCAATCTACTAGCTACCTGGAGTACGACGTAAAGCAGCAAGCAGCGTTTTGGCCAGTGTGGGTGGCTGAAGAAATTGAAGATGCATACAGGACTGTTTGCAAACACTAATATGATTTTGATTGAGCCCATCATGTGTACATGAGCATGGTAGTAGCTGTAGCTATACGGATGCAGTACAAAAAACTGAATAGACAAATGAATGGCTAAGGTAGTTGAGGGGTTCCAAGTTTAGTTTGGGGTCCAGGCCAAGTTCATGGGGACTCAGCAAACACCAGCTCCTTCTGTCTCTGCTACCAAAAACTCATCCGCTCCAAGCTCCATTGTGCTGCACGTTCAATGCAAATTTGTGGGTGTGGTTAGGGTTGGGTTACGGTTTAGCGCATGCGTAGTTGATGGATCTGCCAGAGACTAAGTCGAAAGTACGTCCAAACAAAAAAATTCGCCCGGACCGGCGGCGCCGCCACTGTATAATAGACAACGATTCCCTCACCTTGTTCAAGGCCAAGTCTTTCAACTATCTAGCTAGCTAGAAATTCCAGGTTTGTATTATGATGTAATCGTATACCATTATGCATAGCTACAAAGCTATACTGGAAACAAAGTTTGTTGCCTCAATTTGGTGTGCATGCTTCACACTCGTAACAAATACCATGGCAACAAGTTATATTTTCCAGTGATGCTTTAACTTATATAGTATACTTGTGTGAGACTCAATGATTGCAATTATAAATGGTTGGGTGCAAGCAATTACTTAGGACACACCTTTACTTTGAGATTGTGAGTTATTAGTCGTTCTAGTACATACACTCCATTCTCATTAGGGAGTTTGGAATCGGAATATGGAAGAGACTACAGTACAAGGAAATGCTGTACTGTAGTCTCTTCCATATTCCGATTCCAAACTCCCTAATGAGAATCATGCTCAACGCAGACTGATCATAACGGTGGCATCCAATGACTATGTAGATGCCATTGCCTTCCTTTTTCTGGAGTTCCATGTTGCAAGGAGTTGTTGAGTCCATTTGCAAGGAGCATTTGATGATCCATTAGGAGCAATGCACTCCTTGTGAACCGCACAATCTACCCATGGTCTGATCAGCTTTGTTTTGCAGTTTCATTGACCCAAATTGCCCACACTGCTGCCTGAAAATGCCCAAATTTGTTCAATTCTTTCCTTGGTAAGGTGATCTTCAAGTATCGAAGCATTCCATCATGTGTTAATGACACGATAGGCAGGCTCCACAAAATTCCTGGAACAAGTGGAAATTTCAGCATAAGCGGGATCATGATGTCAATAGAAGGCTTCAGCATTCTCATACTAGCATCACCATAAAAGATAACTTCATATCCGGCTTGTGAAAGCTCTCCTATGATTATTGGCTTCCAATTAAGAATAGCAACCAAGTCTCTGCACAAATTCAGGATACCGCTCAAATGGGAATGACTGCACATGGACATTGCAAGAAGTAGTTTTTTTTTCTTTTTTTTCTTTTTTCTATAATAATTCATGCCAATGCAAAGGATGCATAATAGCCTTCTAGGCTAATACAGGTATGTACCCTAACTAACTAACTAACTACAAGAACAAAGGTGCAATATTTAACTTAAATGTGTGAGGTGAAGGTGCAGTAAGTGCATCGGGGGGGGGGGGGGGGGGGGGGTAGGTGATTCCATATGGAAACAGTACTTGGAACAAATGATGCTTGGTTAAGTTCTTAATTTGTTTGTTTTCAAGACCTAAGTCATAAATGATGATGTTTATGTCAGCGTAGAAGCGTTGAACCGATGCTATCATGTCCTGTGCTTCATCGAAGTGATTTGATGAAATGGCTCCAGCCACTGCTATTTTACAGTTCATGAGATCAGTACACGTACTCGAGGGATGAACTAAGTATTTTCAGAATCGTTATCATGAAGTCTGAAAGTCCTGTTGTTTGTACCATTGCCAAAAGGTGCACATTTCAACAGATCTGGTAACCCAAACCGACACGCATCGAAAATACTGCAACAAGGATTATTGGAGTTCACATTATCACGGATAGACAAGGTACCATTTTTACCTCCTGCACCTGCACTGAAGAAACAGGTACCGTTGGCGCCGGCTTTCTCGTCTGCGCTTTGCAAACGTTGATGTGGTACTACTGTAATCCTCTGGAACAATTCAGCTGAGTGTTGCTGTTCATCTGGTCGTTGTTTTGCTGGGCGCGGAGGTCCAACAAAGTTCTGCCTGACGATTGAGAAACAGCAGAGCGTTAGCGTTATGACTACTGCAACAACACCTAATATCAAGGGTCTTTGCTTCGCCACGCCTGTCGTCCGTATGGCACGCCGTCCGTAACAAAAACCAAATCCTTATACTCCGGCGTATTTCCCCGGGGTTATAAGAACGCGCCCTTATAGTCAAGTCAAAGTGTAATTGATACCCCGGTAACGGGAGGCATACAATGCCGCGTACAAATATAGTACAAAGACGTGTACACACAAAACTGTACGAAGTAGCAAACAATAAACAGTGGCAGAGTTAACATAGGAGTTCACGGCCAGTGGACAGTACCACTTCAAAACTCTCAGGATCTGACAAACTGGAGATGACAGAGTCCACCAGGTCTTTAGGAGATGCGCAGTTTGTTAAGTTGAGGTGGGTGGACAGAAGATGATCACAGAGAGGGGTATCCCGAGGTACAACGAATGAGCAGTTGTCGATGGGGCATGCACGGTCAGAGAATACAGATTTGCTCAGGATGTTTAAGATGGCAAGGGAGGCCTTTGTCCCTTCAGGGCCATGTTCTAGAGCGTTATCCCAGAATCTCATCCAGCTGCCTCCGTTTGCCACTTTCAGAACATACTCCAGGGAGACATGTTGCTCAGACATGTTGAGAGTTCGGGTGTAGTCTGCGGTGATTATCTGTCTCTTCAGATCTCTAATAGAGGTAGAAGGATCAACAAGAAGTGTCTCAGTGAAATTTAAGCCGAGAGTCTGGTCTAGAAGACGGCATTGTTTGATTAGGCTGATAGAGTCAATGTCAGATGCAGCGAGTGTGTGGAAGACTTGTGAGCTCAGAGACTCGTCAGAGTCATCATTTAGTATGGCGTGAAGAAAGGATAGCTTACTGCACAGCAGTCTTGCAGTGACCGAGGGCCATTTCAGAGCTAGGAGGGGAACATAGTTGGAAGTGTACCTTGATAGACTTAGGATACGTTTCCCTATTTCTGCCTGGAAGGACTCCAGCTTTGAGAGAAGAGTTGAGTTGAGAATCCATGATTCAGAACCATACATGAGTACGGGAAATACACAACTCTCCACAATGCTCCTAGATGAAACTGGGTTCAGGAGGCCATGGAATGCTCCAAGCTGGCCATTTGCAAAAAAGGCACCCCTGGCCTTGTTGAGTCTTTCGTCTACTGATTGTTTGCTGGAGGGGGCAGAGTTCCACCAAACTCCAAGACATTTGGTGGACTGGTTAAGTGGTAGCAGACCACTACGGAGGGAGGGGCTGAGGGAGGAGGATTTGCCTCCAGACATGATGAGAGCACACTTTTCAGTGGAGATCAGCAGACCTTTACAGTCAGCAAAAGAGCGCACTGCAGTGGATTGTAGAGCTGAGTCGTGGGGGCTGGAAGCAAGGGTTCTGATGTCATCAGCATGGGCAAAAGCACCCAAGAAGAGCCCATTGATACTCAGTCCCAAGGATTGACTCTTCAGGGTGGACAGCAGGGGGTCAACGACAAGGTTGAAAAGGGTGGGTGACAGGACAGAGCCTTGCCTGATGCCACGTTCGATGTTGAAGGGAGTAGACAGGAGGTTGCCTAGTCTCACTCTGCTGGTGGTATTACAATACCAGTCATTTAGTAGACGCCAACACTTGCCTCTCACTCCCACATTGAATACTTGGTCGAGAAGCACACAAAATTCAACGGTATCAAAAGCACATGTCAGATCAAAGAAGGAGGAGTAAACAACGTCACCTTCACTTCTGAAAACTCTCTCTGTTTCTAGAGAGGCGAAGATGGAGTCTCTGCAAGATGCTCCTGATCTGTAGGCTGTTTGAGTGGGCTGTGGGACACTGTGCTCTTCAAGAACAGGTTTGATCCTTTCTAGGAGAGTGATCTCCAGAACCTTCGCAAACACAGAGGTAAGTGTGATGCCCCTGTAGCTCTTCATTATGAGAGGATCCTTCCCTTTGCCCTTGTGAATGGGGATGATGATTCCTTGCTTGAAGGTCTGGGGAATACGCTCTAGACGGCAGATGTGGTTGCAAATTCGGCAGAGCCAATTCTTGAAGATGGGGCCGGAATACTTGATATGCTCAGGAGACACATTATCGGGACCTCCTGCTCGGTTTCTCTTGAGGCGTCGAATAGCATACTCAATCTCCTCCACTGAGAAGTCGATGTCGGCCGCTGTACCGCAGCGAAATGCCCCTATGGGCCACCGTATGTTTCTCTTTTGACAGAGGCTGGTCGTGTGGAAGTCCTTCATCCGTCACCTCAGTACACAAGTGGTGCAACTGGTGACCTTCTTGCAGTTGTTTCTCCATGCACAATACATCCGCAATGTCCATCAACCTCTCATTTTTGCGCGCCAACGCTTGCTTAACCCAGTAGCTATCAAGAAGGGCTGTACCAAAATTACTTTTTCATCTGTCATTTTGTTTGTCTGTTTGTTTCTGTTGTGTTCGTGCCACCGTTTTTTTATAAGCAAGGGACAAGCAACAAACAAACAAGGAAATTACTGGCTATGAATAAAACAAACCAGCTCGCGCTCGGCGATCGGGCTTCCGGGAATTTAATTGCAGCGCAGGGTCACTTCCTGGCGTTTTTGTCTCGGCACCGAAGTGCCGAGACACAGTGCTGGATGCGTAGGTACGTGGTACGTACGTACGTGGTACGTACGTGGTACGTACGTGGTACGTACGTCGCTTTTCGCAATGCGCCCGCGCAAGTGCTGCATGCATGCTCTACACCCTTAATAGGGTGTCAAACGTATTTATAACCTGCAAGTAGATCTTCAAAAATGATTATGGGTTTGCATGGCTGCTCATGAATCCTCTTACCAAGACTGCTGCTACGTAGCTCTAATACTTAATTCAGGACAATGAATACTCACCCATCCAGTGTGCTGCACTCAGCCATCCCAAGTGCATACTAAAGCTCACTCAGCTCTAGCTAGCTAGCTATAGGCCTATAGATAAGTGCTGAAAGAATTGGCCAAGGTGTTGACTAAACATCAAGCACAGACACGACCATACTGCTTTCACCCTTTGGGTGAACATTCCTGACCCACCCCTTGCTCACACAGAACCTCCAAGGATATTGACGCTCACTTAAGCTGTCATAGCTAGCAGTCATAATAAAGGGTTAAGCAGCTGCCATGTCCTCTGCATGATTCTAGCTGATACCAATTGCAAGTCGTGCCGAGACACATCAAGTCTTTTAAAGACTCACTTGTTTACATCGTGCAGTTCTAGCGATGTTATTTCTCTCCTCGAAGATGGCGAAGGGTCGGGCTACACTGTTCGAGGTAAGTAGGAGTATGGTTGTAATAAAATCGACCTTATCTTGGTCGAAGACGGCGAGCATAATTTGGAATTAGCACTTTAGTGTGCTAATGTTGACCTTTTCGAAAGGTCAAATGTGATGTTCAGGGGTATATCTTCTTCCTAGGGGCTGGAACACGGGTGTTAGTGCTATTAGCAGTTAGCTATGGGTCTACTGAACTGGCAGGATGAGTTCTAAGTTGGTGGATGAAGGTTAATAGAAACGGCACCAGTTTGTATAACCCTGATCCAGATGATTTCTCAGTGCAGAGGATTAAAAATGCACATATTGATACACACAACAACTGTGATAAGGCTGCTATAATTTTAATTCATGATCACTATCTTCACTGAAGTCATGTTATATAACCTCATCTAGCTCTCCACCACCAGTCTTTCTGGCAGAATATCATCGTCTTCTGCTGGACCGGTGCTCCTGTATTATATCGTCTACATGTACTTCAAGATCTGTCACTCTCCAACAGTACAAATAATGCTGTGGCATCCAGGTCCTCTGTCTGCCATTCATTTTATAGCGACAAGTAATGGCTGCACATCCTGTCTTGCATCTGCAACCACTTAGCCACATGTAGCCACTTAGAACCAATAATGAATTGTGCCTATCAGGCTATGCTGTCTACATGTATCATGTTCACTGGTACCTCCCGTATCAGCCTGGCGGAGAGCGTCTAATAGCTTACACTTGAGCTAAACTAGTCCAACCTGGATGCCTCCAAGTGTACAGAAGTCGTCCTCAACTCTAGCTGGCACTTCACTGGTTCACAGGTACATGTAATTGGCATTCCAGAGAAACGTGATCAAGTGCAATGTTTGCTAGACCCTCTCCGCCCTCCGCTTGCGGCGCACAGCTTGCTGCTTGACCGGCCGAGCGGAGAGGGGCTAGGGGCTAGTGGCTAGACTGCGTTTTGTAATGATCAGTATACACAACCCTATTGGGAATGCTATGCCCACCCTGGCTCTGCATCAAATGCTATAACCCTCTTATCGAGCATTTCCTGGAGCCTGTGATAATGCATCCAGTGTGGTCAGCATGTACCCTTCCCTCTGTTTTTCTTTCACTGCTATAGGATGTGTGTACCTTGGACTACTCTTCTTGCAGAGCAGTGAGCAGAAGCTGCACTGGCCAGGTTGAACTTTGGACGCTGTTAGCTGAACCTGAATAATATCTGCTGACTCTGTTTGCTGGCACTTTATACTTTCATCTTGAAGTGTGCTCTGTACCATCTGCTGACTCAGGAACAGACTTCAGAGCCTCTATGTAGAGTTCTCTGTCATGCAGTAGCTATGTTAATGCCGGTGACTACATATTTTCTCATTCCCGCATGCATTAAAATTATGTGGACTGTTTATACCATTTGTATTGCTGGAACACAGAAACTGATGTAAACCCTAACTATAGCATTCATACTTCTTGAACAAAATACCTGCAATAGCTGTCCAGGAGTTGGTTAATGCAAACGGCACCAATTTTTGTGAAGATGGTGCTCATTTTCACTCAAATCCAGTTGTTAGCTCATATCTCTCGTTCTGAGTAAGCTACAAACTTTACACATGCATTGGTGCGTAGACCTGAGCTTGCATACCAAAAATTATTAAAATCACTACACCACATCCGAAGTTATAACCATTTTTGTGCGGTCACTTCATTACTTCAGATTTCGCTATACCGCATACTTCCGGAAATGTTCCGCGTTACGCATACTGGCGAGGCGTGAATGGATTTCCGGTACGGTGGCGATATACCGTATAGCCCGAATTTTCGAGGCGCATAATTTTCGCGGTTTTCGCGGATTGGTCTCGGACCGCGAAAATTAAGCTCGCGAATTTTTTCTAGTACAGTAGCGCCCGGAGGCTATCTCTCGACAGTGAATTGTACAGCCATGCAAACATGGAGCACACACTCTTTGGCACATGAACGACCTGTCCGTGTTGATCTGAGAACTGTGGCAGCCGAAACGTTCAGCACTGAGCTGAGAGAAGCGACGGTTCGTGGGTATCATGTGTACCAAGACAGCTGGGATATACCGGGATGCAGCTATAGCGTATCGGTGAACAGTTGCCTTGTATGAGAGAGCCTGGGACGCGCAAGGATCCCTTCGCTGTGGCAGTGGTGTGATCGAGTGTGCACGTCGACCCGCACTACTGGTTTACATGCGCGCGGCGGCGGCCGCATCAGACTGGGCGTGGCTAACCAGAATCCACAATCCGCGAAAATTATTTCCGCGAAATTTTGTAAAAGGCCTGTCCCTCGAAAATTTGGCGCTATACGGTATGCGATTGGACTGTGTATGGAAAGCACTGATTATGAAGTAACCATTTGTAACGCAACATACATGTACATAGCTAGCTACAGAGGTTTCCGGAGCCCTTGCAATTTTCAGGCCAGAATGAAACACCGGAAGTCACGTGAATGCAAATTCAAATCGTAAGAGCTCGAGCGCTCTCGATCTCACAGAAAATGGCTTCGTGTGAACCAGGGCGGACAAGCGCTTACAGCAAGACTTACGCCGGGTCCTACAATGGTATTCTGTACACCGATCACCGGTAGATCCACTAGTAAGAAGGCGCGATTGGGCGCTTTGCGGTCGAATCACTTGCTGAAGCTGTCGAATTAACTTCCTGCGGTACAGCATTCAACTGTGAATCATAAACGCTGCCTGGAAATGACTGAGTCTGCTAGTCTATCTACTGTACTTAGCTCGCATGCATGACAACTTGTGACTACATGTACTAGACGCTGATTGGTCAGAGAACTGCTGTCATGTGACTTCCGTTCTACAAATTCAGTTGCAAGATCTTTGAAAACCTCTGTAGTTCGATCTGCGCTGCACGCATAATTATGAGTCACTTCCGCACGCGGGTGCATACGTATAATTATGCATGCAATGCTGGTAGGACCACATAATTATTGAAAGCGTCTGCACGTAGATGCAGAAATCGTTGCAAACTGTATTGCCTCCAGATCGCGTCATTGATTCGAAGTCATTGGAAAACCACTCGGTGAATCACAAATTGGATTTGTAGCTACACGAATTTCAACCCAGCTAGACGGCTGCAAAAGGCGTACTCACCTCGGCTCTTTGTACAGTTGCTCTCACGAAACCGCACCTGTCAACAGAAGTGCATGACAGTTGCAACAGGAGTGACAATTGCAGCAGAAGTGACAATTGCGTAAGTGACAATTCGCTACTTTCAACTATAATTCACTTGATGATGTGGAGGGCACCCAACCCAGTACTCAAGCTTCTTCTTATTGCTATTGTACTACATGTACTAGTACTTTTACTGGTAGTCATGATGTATCAGTATACAGAAGTTCACATCAGTTTAACTAGTAGTAGCACTGACAGACCGCACAGCAGTAGTGTTGAGAAACCAAGTATTGTAGAAGTCTCCTCGTCAGGCAGCAAGAGCTACATGCTTTCACTCCACTATGCAGAGCAGCTGACAATGGCAACAGTACACTATGTTGAGTTCATAAACTTGATCGCTGACTGGAACCTCACGGGGGTAGAACCATACGTCTTCAACTCACGAATGTTTGGACTACGCTACTTTCCCCCCATTACAAACTTCACTGAGTACAGCCTCCTCTTCAACACTTCAATTCTGAATGTCAAACTGAGCAGTTGTCTTCAGAGAGCCACTGATGCAGATAAAGGTAGACCAGTCCTATTTGACTCAATCAGTGAGTTTATGAGTCATTCCTACAGGAATATTGTTATTGTCTATTTCATTAAACACATGCAAATACTTCCAAGGGAGATTCATACAGCCATGGACTCAGGTGTAACGTTTCGAGATGAACCAATTGCAGACTGTACAGATACTGCAAGGGACAAAAACATGTCTCATCAGGTTGAAAAACTGCTGGCTCAGGAGCTTGAGTTGGAGGGAATAGAGTCCTATTCTGATGATGACAAATTTAGAGTAGTGCAAGCTTTTTGTGTCAAAGAAGGTGCTCCAATTTCATTGATTCAATTAAGAGATTATGTTCTCAGTCATAATATTAATGGTAGCCAAGATGGAAGGAAACTAAATGTGAGTATCTTGTTCATAAGCTGGCAGGGAAGATTCACACACACATTTACTGATCTTCACATTATGAACAAATGCAAGTTCTCAGCATCATCAATATCTTATAGCAAAAATGTGCTTGATTGGGCAACCCAGTACATTCATTCTCTGAATCTCCATGAATCATCATACATCTCGGTTCACATTCGATTTGAGCATTTGTTTATGCATCATAGGGCTGATCCTGAAATGTTTTACAAGTGCTGTATGAAAAAACTGGAAGTTCTTCTGGGTGTGGTACATCAGAAATACAGTGTATCCTCCAACTCAACACTAGTCATGACAGATTTTGGCACCTATGGCTCTGATAGCTGCCATTATGATGGTGGCTATAAAAAGCGCAGTTTGTGTGTAGAACACTCCAACAAACTTCTATCCCAAATCAACTTGACTCCGGCCAAATTCGACCCAAAGGTTTATGATGCACCATTCAACTCAGGATTTGTATCTCTTGTTGAGGCAGCCAGCCTTCTCAATGGTGAAGCACTGATAACTCTTGGAGGAGGTACCTATCAAGCGACTCTTGTAGACCATTTTGTTCGTCACAAAAGCAATTCAGAATCTGTGGGCAAGCGCTGGTATGGCTTGCAATGTAAAGAATCACCTGATAAAGGATGCATAATATTATATTAAATTTCATTATGCAAGTGTGCCTTAGCTGTATAGAAGTCTACAACAGCTTTGTGTAAGTGGCTCGTAAATACTGAAGGGACAGATCTGTACCAAACTAGTTAAATTGAATATGGTAGATTCACTGAACATGTAACTATAGCATGCCCACATGAAGCTGAATCATTGATCACTCGAATGTTAGATGTACGACGTCGATCACTGCAAAAAGACCCGGGTTGTTTCAACTTGCAATCGGAAAGCATGCATCCTAAAAGCTATCCTGTGCAGCTCAAGAGTGGCCTGGATTGAGGTTGGCGGCACTCTGTCAACGTGTTACCAAAGTGCTCCTTACAATGTGCATACAATGCATGTGCCTGCTTGTCAGTTATCATGCAGTGTCCCTTAAAAGCTTACAATATCTATATGTGCCTGCGTGATACCAAAGTGTCCCCTAAAAGCTTACGATGTGCATACTAGCCTCGTCCCCAGGCCTCCGCCCAGATTTTATCTCGCAGCTTTCTCCATGCATGGCTGTGAGATAAAATCTGGGCAGAGGCCTGGGGACGAGGCTAGTGCATACAGTGTGTCTGCTTGTTACCAAAGTGTCCTCTATAAACATACAATGTGCACGTGCCCTCTAAAAACTTACAATGTGCATGCATACTATAGGTAGCCTCGTCCCCAGTCCCACGCCCAGCTTTTCATCGCTTGCAGTACGGTACGCAAGTGATGAAAAGCTGGGCGATGGCCTGGGAACGAGGCTACATACTATGCATGTACCTGCTTGTTAGCTATCAGTGTCAGCTTATAGCTGTCAGCTAACAATGCATACTCTATAGTATGCTTGTTACCACACTGCAAAAAGAGAAGGTTGCTTTAACCAGGCTCTGATCACCATAGTTGCATCTCAGTGCCTCCTCCACTGTGGTGATCATGGAATGCACAAATGTTGTTCTTAATCATAGGTATGTGATTGTTTACCCATCTGTATGTCTGTTGGAGGACCTATTGATAGTGATCACATTGTTTGGCATTGAAGCAGCAACTATGGCAGCCGTTCATTCAGTAGAATTGCTAGGAGTGCAGCTGCATGCACTTCTACATAGCAGTCCTATAGTTACCTGGAACTAAGAAACTTGACCTAGGTTATCTCAACTGGCCTACTAGGATTTCCTATCTAATAGGATTTCCTATCTAATAGGATTGCACTTGTGTGCTCATTCCTTGATCACTGAGATGCATGCAACTGAGGTGACCAAAGCCTGGTTAAAGCAATCCATCTCTCTTTACAGTGCAAAGGGTGCTCAATGTGCCCTCTAAAAGCTTACAACACATGCATACAATGTGCCTGGTTGTATATAGCATACAATGTGCCTGGTTGTATCACTTAAAAGCATACAATGTGCCTGGTTGTATCACTTAAAAGCATATAATGTGCCTGCTTGTTGCCGGAGTCTCCCTTTATAGCATACAACAATATAGTTCCTTTAAAGCGGTAACTTACCAAAGTGTTGCCAACAAAGTGTCCCCTAAAGCTCCACAAATGTTCATGTTATCATAATACCCCTCAACCTGTATGATAGTTGTGTGAATCCCCAAAAGGAGTGACTTGTCTTGAGGTGCTTTCCAGTGGAGAAATTCTTAATCACATTAGCAGCTTGATAATGAACTGTCCACTCACACATGCACGAAACAAGTGCAGGTATCACTGTAAAAACAACCTGCAGCTGTGTTTCACGCATGTGTGAGACTGTGAGTGGACAGGCTACAGCTCGAGCATTACCAGGCTGCTGATGTGATTAAGAACTCTCACAGTGCACCATTAAGTACCCACGTCTTCACTCATTCAGTCACTCCATTAACATCATACAGTTCCAGTGCAGCGATTATCCTTTGCTTTACGTGTAGTCGTTTCAAATTCACACAGGTCTCTCTGTTCAATGCCAATTCCCACTGACTACTCTCAGATTCATCAACACTCCAATCTTTAAATAGCACGCTTCTTGCTGATAATAATTAATATATATACAGACATTCTTGATGATCATAATTAGACGGAAGAGTTCGGGGGAAATTAAAAGGGTGACAAAAATCCCTTCTAAAGTCTGTTGGTAACTGGTGGTTGTGGGTTCATTCCATCCAATTTCATCAACTATCAATGATTATTTGCTGGAGGGGCATTATTGTTTTGAGCCAGGCAGACGTGCGGTAGGGTATCTTCAAGATGAAGAGGACCAAACCTGTTTCTGTTTCTCAACTGGTCTTGTTCTTTCTCAATCCCTGTATACCCTTCTAGCCTGGGTGGAATTGAGAGGCCAAAAGCACTCAACCAAAATATACCACTCACAAAATAATCCACTTTCACACGTACACAGGAAAAATACAAGTCCCTTGCAAGGTAGAAATTATGATGGTAATTAGTTACCTTTTTACAGGGAGTAAACTTTGGCGTACTTATTGTAAGTTGTCACTGCAGGTGATGCCCCTCCAGCAAAAAATCATTAATAGCACAACGGAAGGTTGTGGTTGTGTATTTAATTAAGCTATCACCAAAGTGGTGGCATGTATTCACTTTAGTGGTTTCTATGCTGCAAGCTTAGTACATCCTCAGATATCGACCGCAATCTACTGGGCTGACTGCACACACATTCATGGTTGGGGCAATTGAGCCAGGCTGGTAGCTATCCTCAATATGAGGACCAAACTTGGCCTGTTTCTGTTTCTCAACTGGTCTTGCTCTTTCTCAATCCCTATATACCCTTACTTCTAGCCTGGGTGGAATTGAGAGACCTAAAGCACTCAACCAAAATAAACCACTCACTCCACTTACACACACAGGAAAAATACAAGTCCCTTGCGTGGTAACAAATTATGATAGTAATTACTGTATTTACCTTTTACAGGGAATGATAAACTTTGGGTACTTATTGTAAGTTGTCATTGCCGGTGATGTCCCTCCAGCAAAAAATCATTAATAGCACAATGTTGTGGGGTGTTCCGAAATACCCCCTGGTGTTCCGAATTACCCACAGTAGAGTTGTAACTATTAATTTAGAAGTCATTGTGCAGCGGTACAGCACTGATATTCAGTTTGAAGTTAGTGCACTAGGTGCATGGTGTCTATGTACATGAAACCATTTCAGTTAACCAACATGCTATCAACAGGATGTGCTTGTACTAATAATCCATGATAGGGAAAGTTCAATGTTTTGCAGTTATTATGAGACAGGGTGTGTATCATGAGACACCCCAGTTTTTTCATACCTAATCATCGTTTGGCTATAGGTAGGTACACCCTACAGGGCCGTAGGAGTAGGCGCGGCGGCCGCCTGACCAATAATATGCTCAGTCTGGCTAGCAAGTTGTTGAATCTTGCAGTTTCATCCCAAGATTGCACCAGAAACGATCTCAGAAGGTCTAAAACTCAAAATTTTCCTGGGGGAAGGGCACCCAGACCCCCCTATGAGAAGCGCTTTGCGCGCTTGCTCCGCTTCTCAGTTGCCGCGCTGCGCGCGCCATTCCGCCGCCATGATTTCTTCGCTCAAAGCGCTCTCCGCCTGACCAAACTAAAAATGCTTCCTTCGGGCCTGCCCTACCAGATTCTGCTAGAACCATTTCCACCCACTTTACTAGGTCACAAGTAGCTATACTTGACAAATCACGAACACCAAAATAATGTTTTGCACTATTCAAATAACAGGGTAGAGGATAGATTGGACAATGCTCAGGCACAGTGACGATGTCTATAGATTCTAGTAAAGTAATTGATACCGCTTCATAATACCCGCTTATTGCAAGAATCTGTGAGGCTTGGGTGTTCTGTAATACCCCCATTTCCCTTAAGTCAGGCTGGTAGTTATCCTCAAGACGAAGAGGACCAAACCTGTTTCTGTTTCTCAACTGGTCTTGCTCTTTCTCAATCCCTATAGCTATACCCTTACTTCTAGCTTGGGTGGAATTGAGAGGCCTAAAGCACTCAACCAAAATAAACCACTCCCAAAAATAATCCATTTACACACAGGAAATATACAAGTCCCTTGCGTGGTAACGGAGTTGATATTAAGACATCAGTGCACCTTTGTACTTGCTGTTCACAGGGAAAAATGGTAAACGTGTACTATTTAAATTATCTTGTTGACATGTAGTGGTTTCCATGCCACAAGTTTAGTCTACATCTTCAGATATAAACCTCAATGTACTGGGCTGAATGTACTCACAATTTTGTTTGGCAATTAAGGGAAATGCTGGTATTTGGAACGGTTGAGTCAAGTTAATAGACGTTGCTAACAGCTGAATGCGCCAAGGAATTGCCAAAATTCCTGTCTGTCCGGGCGGCGACGATTGTTTTGTGTAACTGTACGTAAGCGTAGTGAATCAACAATTTGATGTAGCTTGACCATGAACTAGCTGCTTCCCCAAAGTTGCGGCCTAGCGTACAATAAACTCAAAGCTAGTCTACCAGCATATCAGTTACAGCCATCTACTGTGCCTTTGCAATCTCAGTGGGGTGTTCCAAAATACCCCCTGGTGTTCCGAAATACCCACAGGAGGATAGCATAAAATGTAAAAATTTAGTGGCGATTGTGCAGCGGTAGCAGCTACAGCATTGATATTCAGTTTGCAATAGGTGGTGTTTATGTACCATTGGTGTTGCTAGAATCCGGGTGTTCCGTAATACCCCCATTTTCCTTAAGTCAGGCTATCCTCAAGATGAAGAGGACCAAACCTGTTTCTGTTTCTCAACTGGTCTTGCTCTTTCTCAATCCCCATACTCTAGCTAATCCACTAAACCACTCAAGGACTTGTAAGTTGTCATTGAGGGTGATGTCCATCCAGCATATAATAGCACATCCGATTGTGTATTAAATTAAGCTAAAGTGGTGTTGTTGGCATGTATTCACTTTAGTGGTTTCTGTGCCCCAATCAATCTAATGGGCTGGCTGCACCCACATGTATGGTTCGGCAATTGAGTCAGGCTGGTAGCTATGGACCAAAACTATTTCTGTTTCTCAACTGGTCTTGCTCTCTCTCAATCCCTACATACCCTTACTTCTATAGCTTGGGCGGAATTGAGAGGCCTACTGGTATAGCTCATTGCGATTTGCTATCTTGAAAGTTTGTCAATGGTTGACATGGCTTTGTGAGGTAATAGGGAATACCGTAGTCGCACGTTATTAGGTGCATGCGCCTATAACTCCACAGGAAGGAAATTTGCGCCTAATAACGAGATGACAATCGAATTATAGCTTTTTCTGGAAGAAGACCTCAGCGATTAATAACGAGTAACTGGGATGAGAGTCGAACCTGTGCCTATAAGTGAGCTGCACCTAATAGTGGTGCCGGTATTATGCTCCTTGTGACAGTCACCTACTGGTGACTACAAGCAACATAGCAATAATCAGTTTGGGATGGTTTCTAATGAGATTCATTGGTCCTCCATGTGATGGAATCAAAACACTGCCCTTATCTGACAAAAGCCATCTAACACTCTATGCGGATGACATGTTACTCTACAGACCAATTACAAGTTTAACGGATTATGCATTGTTGCAACAGGACATCAATGGTATCTCAGACTGGGTTGGCAGAAACTACTTGCAATTTAATGTTGAGAAATGCAAGTTTATGCATATCACAAGAAAGACCAATTTTGTTCAACCCGATCTAATCCCAAACCTCTGTGGCAAGCCTCTGGAGAGAGTCACTACATACAAATATCTTGGCCTGCTGCTATCAAGTGACCTATCCTGGTCCCAGCATATCGACAACATATGTACTAAAGCCAGAAAACTCCTAGGCCTTATATACCGTCGTTTCTATCAATTCTCCACCCCCGAGAGTCTATTTCAGATGTACATCTCAATAGTTCGTCCCAACCTAGAATATGCCACTCAAGTCTGGAGCCCATATAAAATCGGCGAAGTTAACCTGATAGAGCGGGTCCAGAAGTTTGCCCTACGCATGTGTGCTAAAAGTTGGGATACTAGTTACCAGGAGCTGTTGCATTTGTTCTCCCAGCCGGATCTTCAGCAGAGGAGGCTTTACCTGGATTTGTGCACCATGTTTAGAGTAATAAATGGACTCTTTCATTTTCCGGACGATATTTTTGTGCCGCAAACCTCTAATATAAACACTCGCTCATCAAACTTTCAGACCTATATCTGTCCTTTTGCCCATACATGTTCCTATTTTAATTCATTTGTGCCTCGCACTATTCGTTCCTGGAATTTATTGCCCCCTTCTGTAACTAGTACCAATAGTCTTGTATCCTTTAAGTTAGGCCTTCGGGCACATTTGTATTAGCAACCTGCTATTTTGTGTCCATTGCTTACATGCAAAAACTTTTATAGAAAAAAAAAAAAAAAAAAAAAAAAAAACATTTAACCGATTAACCATGGAATTATTTTCCCCAACACAACAGATTTTTGTGCATTCAGCGCACACCAGGCACCTTTGTATACGTAGTAGTCTCTGTCCAAGAGGAATTCAATCAGTTACATAATCATCACTTGTTGAAACAAGCGTACGTGATTGATCCTTCATCCAGGACTAGATAAAATTGTGTCCTATACTTCCACCTTATCCTCTCTCCCACACCCTCTCCCCTGTCCTTATCCCCCTCCCACATCTCCTCCCTGTCCCCTTTCCCTCCTCAGCGTTACCTCGCCCTTGATGACCATGTTGCAATGTATGGGCTTATATACTTTGAGTTCCAGAGGACCTGTTCAATGAGGAGACGGTGGAGGTGTCAGTGGGGGCAGGAGGGGAACATCAACATCATCCTCTCATTCACTGTGAGCTAATCATTGTGCTGGTGTGTGTTGTGGTGGACGAGATTATGTCATCATTACATCATTGTACTGCACATGTGGTGGGCAGTCTCTCTCCCTGCGGCACCCTATAACAAGACGTATTCTCCAGTGGTTGTTGCACTGTAGATATACCGAGTACTGGGAAATATCACAAGTCTGTTGCGGTATAGCACGAGTGTGGCACTGCCGCAGGCACGAGTGACAATATGGCAACAGACAACCAGTTCACAGCATAATGTATTTATCCTACAGCTATTATAGTTGCTATATATAGCCCCGACATACTGGCATCGGTACTCGTCGCTTTAGCAGTACTTGGCAACACTCGTTCTCCAACAAGACATTGCCATTTTGGGACCGTCTTTGAGCAACTTTACTTACTAGGTACAGAACTCGTTTGACAACGAACATAGATTTCTCCGAGTCCGATACTGGTACCTGGTTCAGTGGCTGTTCCAGCGCTAATATACACCTACCTGGTGACTCACACATGCAGTCACTGTGTCTACATATTGCTACTTGTTACCAAAGTGCCTTCAATGTGCCCTCTAAAAGCTTACCACAACGCATGCATACAATGTGCCTGGTTGTATCACCTAAAAGCATAATATAATGTGCCTGCTTGTTGCCGGAGTCTCCCTTTATAGCATATAACAATAGTCCCTTTAAAGTGTTACCAAAGTGTTGTCAACAAAGTGTCCCCTAAAAGCTCCACAAACGTTCATGTTATACCCCTCAACCTGTATGATAGTTGTGTGAATCCCCAAAAGGAGTGACTTGTCTTGAGGTGCTTTCCAGTGGAGAAATTCTTAATCACATTAGCAGCTTGATAGTCTGTACTCACACATGCACCAAACACGTGCAGGTATCACTGTAAAAACAACCTGTGTTTCACGCATGTGTGAGTGGACAGGCTACAGCTCATTACCAAGCTGCTAATGTGATTAAGAACTCTCACAGTGCACCATTAAGTACCCACTTCTTCACTCATTCAGTCACTCCACTAACATCGTGGCCCTCATAGAACTAGAAGTGCTAAGCAGAGCACATACCCCGTGCGTGACTTTTTAACTACCAATCATTCTTTAATACAGCACGCACGATGAGATACCGTAGATCGGGAAATTTTCGTGTTAAAAATTTTTTTTCTTCGTGGTGTTACATTTTCGTAGTACAGCTCATCAACGAAAAAAATAATGATCAATGTGTCGACAATGGAGACGTACGAACGAGCTGCTGCTATGCCATGGTGTTACCGACCGATGTCAAAGCATTCTTCTGGGCTGTATCGATGTATCCCGTATGGCCCACGCTGCTTCCCAACTTTGCTTGTCAATTTGAAACCTCACGATTCGCAGAGGCAATACTTCGTGATGGAACGGAGAACGACAGACATCCTTTGGGATTGGGGAGTCCATGTACGGGCTTGAAGAATCGCACAAGGGCCGTAGTTTTGAAGGACAGTATTCAGATAGTCTACACGTGTGAAGAATGTTGCTGACTGTAAATAATTATTTGATATCCGTTGTGAATAAATTACGTGCGTTAAATTTTCGTGGTCGAGGGCAACTATGAAAACATTTTAACAATGAAAATTTCCCAATCTACGGTAGCTAGGGCCTACCGATTTTAATACAGCATGCAATGCAGAATAAGATACCGTAAGTTGTGGCAGTAATGTTAGAAACAGGGTGGGGTAAAGTTGTGTAAATTAGAATGTAAGAGACCCGACCTCGACCCACGAATGTACGGAACTCAAACGATTATAATTCAGCAATACTTCCAACCAACATGACTCCCTATAACAGTACAACAACTGCCCTCTATATAATTATACTACAACAACTGAACAAAGAGCCTGCCTACTACAATCAGACAAAAGGGGTGGGCGCAATACTGCATCAGCACAGCACAACCACAAGATATCGACCACAATCTACTGGGCTGACTGCACCCACATTCATAGTTCCTCAAGATGAGGAACAAACCTGTTTCTGTTTCTCAACTGATTATACCCTTAATTCTAGCTTGGGTGGAATTGAGAGGCCTAAAGCACTCGACCAAAATAAACCACTCACTCCACTTGCACACAGGAAAAATACAAGTCCCTTGCGTGGTAACAGAGTTGAGATTATGATGGTAATTACTGTACTTGCCTTTCACAGGGAACGATAAACTTTGGGGTACTTATTGTAAGTTGTCATTGCCGCGGCCGGTGATGTCCCTCCAGCAAAAAATCATTAATAACACACTGAAGGTTCTGGTTGTGTATTTAATTAAGCTATCACCAAAGTGGTATTGTGGTATGAATTCACTTTAGTGGTTTCTATGCCCCAAGCTTCAGATATCAACCGCAAGCTTCAGATATTGACCGCAATCTACTGGACTGACTGCACCCACATTCATGGTTGGGCAATTGAGCCAGGCTGGTAGCTATCTTCAAGATGAAGAGGACCAAACCTGTTTCTGTTTCTCAACTGGTCTTGCTCTTTCTCAATCTCATATACCCTTACTTCTAGCTTGGGTGGAATTGAGAGGCCTCAAAACCAAAATAAACCACTCACTCCACTTACACATGCACAGGAAGAATACAAGTTCCTAGCTTGTGTGGTAACAGAGTTGAAATTATGATGGTAATTACATCACCTTTGTACTCACTGTTTACAGGGACCGGTAAACTTTGGCGTACTTAGCTCTAAGTTGTCATTGATGGTGAAGGATCTGGTTGTGTATGAATTCACTTTAGTGGTTTCTATGCCACAAGTTTTGTACATCTTCAGATATCGACCTCAATCTACTGGGCTGAATGTACCCACATTTTGTTTTGGCAATTAACTTAAGGGAAATGTTGGCATTCGGAACACGGTTGAGTCAAGTCTTCGCCTGACTGGAGTAGCTAGCTATAAATGCTGAATGCGCCAAGGCTGTCTGTCCAGACAGCGATGATTGTTCTTGTGTAACTGTACGTAAGCGTATACAGTCATAAATACGTAAATTGACTGCAACGATGACTTGATGTAGCTTGACCACAAAACTAGCTGCTTCCCCCAAGTTGTGGGCTAGCGTACAATAAACTCAAAGCTAGTCTACCAGCAAACCAGTTGTAGCCATATAGCTACTGTGCCTTTGCAATCGCAGTGGGGTGTTCCAAAATACCCCCTGTGTTCCAAATTACCCACAGTAGAGTTGTAACTATTAATTTAGAAGTCATTGTGCAGCGGTACAGCACTGATATTCAGTTTGAAGTTAGTGCACTAGGTGCATGGTGTCTATGTACATGAAACCATTTCAGTTAACCAACACGCTATCAACAGGATGTGCTTGTACTAATAATCCATGATAGGGAAAGTTCAATGTTTTGCAGTTGAGCTGCATTTTTATCACATGTTCATGATTTGGAAAGTATAGCTATATAATGGTGATGAAAATTATGATTTGTCCTAGTAAAGTATGAACACCAACATGGGTGGAAATGGTTCTAGCAGAATCTGGTTGGGTGTAGCTATCTGTAGCCAAACACGGATTAGGTATGGGATGTCTCATAATACATACCCTGCATGTCTCATAATTGTCTCACTAACGTATGCACCAAAATAATGTATTCAAATAACAGGGTAGAGGATAGATTGGACAATGTTCAGGCACAGTGACTATGTCTATAGATTCTAGTAAAGAACGAAGTACCGTAGATTGGAAAATTTTCGTGTTAAAATATTTCGTGTGTAAATCTTCGTGGCATTACATTTTCGTAGTACAGCTCATCAACGAAATTTTTTTAACGATCATTGTGTCAAGAATTGAGACGTACGAATGAGCTGCTACTATGCCATGGTCATTGACGTACCAACAAAGTGTTCTTCTGGACTGTAGCTATCTCCTGTATGCCCCGCTCTTCTTCCCTTCCGCTTCGGCCCGCTTGTCGATTTGAGCACTGACCTCCCAATTCGCTGAGGCAACACATTCACTGAGGCAACGCAGGAACGGAGAGCCACAGAGATCTTTTGGGA
This sequence comes from Axinella damicornis, assembly GCA_963931865.1. Taxonomy (NCBI): domain Eukaryota; kingdom Metazoa; phylum Porifera; class Demospongiae; order Axinellida; family Axinellidae; genus Axinella; species Axinella damicornis. The sequence goes on from OZ007508.1 coordinate 6,929,673, forward strand.
TTGGGGAGTCCATCTGCGGGCTTGAAGAATCGCAGAAGGACACGTTTACACGTGGCTGACCGTAAAAATTATCCGTTGTAAATAAATTTCGTGCGTTAAATTTTCATGGTTGAGGGCAACTACGAAAATATTTTAACAACGAAAATTTCCCAATCTACGGTAATTGGTACTGCTTCATAATACCCACACGTTGATAGAATCTGTGAGGCTTGGGTGTTCCGTAATACCCCCATTTCCCTTAAGTCAGGCTGGTAGTTATCCTCAAGATGAAGAGGACTAAACCTGTGTCTGTTTCTCAACTGGTCTTGCTCTTTCTCAATCTCATATACCCTTACTTCTAGCTTGGGTGGAATTGAGAGGCCTAAAGCACTCAACCAAAATAAACCACTCACAAAATATTTACGCACAGGAAATATACAAGTCCATTGCGTGGTAACAGAGATGAAATTATGACATCTGTGCACCTTTTTACTTGCTGTTTACAGGGAACCTTGGCCTAGCCATTGCCGGTGATGTCCCTCCAGCATTATCAAAGGTTCTGATTGTGTTTTAAATTATCTTGTTGACATGTAGTGGTTTCCATGCCACAGGTTTAGTACTTCTTCAGATATCAAAAGTACTGGGCTGAATGTACCCACATTTTTGTTTTGGCAATTAAGGGAAATGATGGTGGGGGGGGGGATTACTATTTACCAGGAGTGCGCTCGATGATATGAAACTTAATGAGATTCAAGAAAATGTGCTCTCAAAGTGGCCTTAACTTGCACTGTGGGCCAGTTTGGGATGGTTTAATGATATTCATTGGTCCTCCATGCACCAAACCTATTTTCCCCAATTTTTGTGCATTCAGCACACACCACTTTTGTATACATAGTAGTCTCTGTCCAAGGGGAATTCAATTGTTGGAACAAGTGTACGTGGTTGATCCTTCATCCAGGACTAGATAAAATGTGTCTCCCTCCTACTTCCACCTTATCCTCTCTCCCACATCCTCTCCCCTGTCCTTATCCCCTCCCACATCCCCTTCTTTCTCCTCCCTGTCCCCTTTCCCTCCTCAGCATTACCTGGCCCTTGATGACCATGTTGCATGGGCATATATACTTTGAGTTCCCAGAGGACCTGTTCAATGAGGAGACGGTGGAGGTGTCAGTGGGGGCAGGAGGGGAACATCAGCATCATCCTCTCATTCACTGTGAGCTAATCATTGTGCAGGTGTGCGGTTCATTGGGGCGAGCCTGAGCGAGCCCCACATAGTCGTGCTCTTCAGGATGTCCGTCTGTCCGTCCGTCCAGTTGGTGTCTGTCTGATTTAGCGTATGACTGTATATCCAAGTGGAAAAATAATCGTAATGTTGCGCCGCCCGCCCGTGTGCTTAGGGCAACACGCATACAAGTCGCCCGCACGACAGTACCAAGTAGAGCCTGCTACGCTTTACGCCGGTGCTACAAACTACGTAGCTACTACAGAGGGAGCTGGAGGGAGAGATTCTCTCGGGGTACTCCTCTCAGGTACAGTGTAGCCTCGTTCCCAGTCCCACGCCCAGCTTTTTGTTGCTTGCCGTACGTACGTCGCTTGCAGTAGGGCAAGCAACAAAAAGCTGGGCGTGGGACTGGGAACGAGGCTACCACGAACTTGAAACTGCAGCTGCAGACCGTCAATGATGAACGACAATTGGCTACATCGCAGGCCCCACCCCCAGCTTCCCTTATTAGCTGCGCCGTGCCGCCCGGGCCTCCCAGCCTACAGTTATTGGCATGTAGTACGTCAGTTTGTCAGGCGAGCCCCACAATGCCCTGCATTCTCCTAGTTACATCATTGTACTGCACATGTGCTGAGCAGTCGCTCTCTCTCTGGCACCCTATAACAAGAAATATTTCCAGTGGTTGTTGCACTGTAGATATACCGAGTACTGGGAAATATCACAAGTCTGTTGCCGTATTGCACGAGTGCCACAGGCACGAGTGACAATACGGCAACAGACAACTGATGTTTCCCAGTACACAGCATAATGTATTTATCCTACAGCTATTATAGTTGCTATAATCCCTGACGCACCTGCACCAGTACTCATCACTTCAGTAGTACTTAATTGGCAACACTCGTTCTTGCTTAAACCCAACAAGACATTGCCATTTTGAGCAACTTTACTTACTAGGCACAGAACTCGTTTGACAATGAACATAGATTTCTCTGAGTCCGATACCGGTACCTGGTTCAGTACTGGCTGTTCCAGCACTAATATACACCTACCTGGTGATTTGCGGCAGCTACTGTGTCTACATATTGTTTCTTGTTACCAAAGTGCCCTCAATGTGCCCTCTAAAAGCTTACAACGCATGCACATATACAATGTGCCTGGTTGTATCCAGGGCCGGCGCCACCGGTACGGCCGGTACGGCTATGGCCGTACCAGTTTTTGAGGAGGAAAAATGGCGTTGCTGGGATTCTGACTTACGAGCGCGTAGCTAGCTACATCCAAAGTTTCCTCCTTGAGGCTTCCGCTGGCTAAAGCCGCGACCATAAGCATGATAAGACCAGGACAGACGGCTCCAAGTTGTCACGAGTCTTGGTTTCGAATCGTGTCGATTTTCATGGTCTAGGGACGAGACCGAATGGAGACTAACGCGCCGTGACGGCAACCTTCAAACAATGAGATGCTCGCGATGTACTAGGCTAGCTACCCTTCCAGCCAACTTACATTTTTCCTTTCCACGTCGAGTGTGAGACAGTCACGGAAAGTAGTGGCAGTGCAGTGCAAAGCACGAAGGTGCTACGGAGAGCTCATCCTGCTAACTGAAGAAATGAAGGTGAAAATTTTTTTCCGCGCTTCGCGTGGACTGATCGGCGCTACGCACCTCTATGCATTGCCTTCGGCAGTGGCCGTACCACTCCAAAATAGCTGGCGCCGGCCCTGGTTGTATCACCTAAAAATGTGCCTGCTTGTTGCCGGAGTCTCCCTTTATAGCATACAACAATACGGTCCCTTAAAGCGGTAACTTACCAAAGTGTTGACAACAAAGTGTCCCCTAAAAGCTCCACAAACGTTCATGTTATCATAATACCCCTCAACCTGTATGATAGTTGTGTGAATCCCCAAAAGGAGTGACTTGTCTTGAGGTGCTTTCCAGTGGAGAAATTCTTAATCACATTAGCAACTTGATAATGAGCTATAGTCTGTCCACTCACACATGCACGAAACACTGCAGGTATTTTCCTGGAGGGTGATGTCCCTCCAGGAAAAATCATTAATAGCACAACGAAGGTTCTGGTTGTGAATTTAATTAAGTTATCACCAAAGTGGTGTTGTCGGCATGTATTCACTTTAGTGGTTTCTATGCAGCAAGCTTAGTACATCATCAGATATCGAACGCAATCTACTGGGCTGACTGCACCCACATTCATGGTTGGGCAATTTAGCCAGGCTGGTAGCTATCCTCAAGATGAGGACCAAACCTGTTTCTGCATGTTTCTCAACTGGTCTTGCTCTCAATCCCTATATACGCTTACTTCTAGCTTGGGTGGGATTGAGAGGCCTAAAGCACTCAAACAAAATAAACCACTCACTCCACTTGCACACAGGAAAAATACAAGTCCCTTGCGTGATTACTGTACTTACCTTTTACAGGGAATTATATAAACTTTGGTTGTAAGTTGTCATTGCCGCGGCCGGTGATGTCCCTACAGCACAAAAAATCATTAATAGCACACTGAAGGTTCTGGTTGTGTATTTAATTAAGCTAGCTATCACCAAAGTGGTGTTGTCAGTATGAATTAACTTTAGTGGTTTCTATGTCGCAAACTTCAGATATCGACCGCAAGCTTCAGATATCAACCACAATCTACTGGACTGACTGCACCCACATTCATGGTTGGGCAATTGAGCCAGGCTGGTAGCTATCTTCAAGATGAAGAGGACCAAACCTGTTTCTGTTTCTCAACTGTTTCTCTGTAACAGAGTTGAAACTATGATGGTAATTACATCACCCTTGTACTTACGTTTTACAGGGACCGTAAACTTTGGCGTACTTAGCTCTAAGTTGTCATTGCCAGTGAAGGATCTGGTTGTGTACTAATTAAGCTACAACCAAAAATGGTGTTGTCAGCATGTATTCACTTAAGTGGTTTCTATGCCACAAGTTTAGTACATCTTCAGATATCAACCTCAATCTACTGGGCTGAATGTACCCACATCTTTGTTTTGGCAATTAAGGGAAATGTTGGTATTCGGAACACGGTTCAGCCAAGTCTTCTCCTGACTGGAATAGTTATAAACGTTGCCAACAGCTGCGCCAAGGCTGTCTGTCCAGGCAGCGACGATTGTTCTTGTATAACTGTACGTGAGCGTATACAGTCATAAATACGTAAATTGACCGCAATGACGACTTGATGTAGCTTGACCACAAAACTAGCTGCTTCCCCCAAGTTGCAGGCTAGCGTACAATAAACTGAAAGCTAGTCTACCAGCAAGCCAGTTGTAGCCATCTACTGTGCCTTTGCAATCGCAGTGGGGTGTTCCGAAATACCCCCTGGTGTTCCGAATTACCCGCAATAGAGTTGTAACTATTTAGAAGTGATTGTGCAGCAGTACAGCACTGATTACCCCGTGCGCGCATGTGCGAAGCAGGGTTAAGCAATCGGTTTTGTCCGTCAGTCAGTCAGTCAGTCGTCTGTCTGTATGGCGAAAAAATTGAAATCTTGCCACATAGACCCTCATAAACCATCGAAAGGGAGTCAAACAATAGCAAATAGCAAAAAACTGCTCTATGTGTACCTGACTGAAGTCAAAGGCGCTTCGTTTCGCTGTATTTCGGCTATTTCCTACTATTCATAACCAGTGGCGTAGCCAAGGGCGGGCCTGGCCGGGCACGTGCCCGGCCAATCCTGCATATCGCATAATCTTGTTCTACGCATGCGCGCAGTGGGAGTAAATGTGACAGCATGAGCCTGTTTTACGTATTCATAGTTCTGATTAGTAAGTATATTCATGAAGCACAGGTAAGTGACTAGACACTTCAAGTGCACACATACCTAGATTCCCACCCCCACCAAAAGATCATAAGCCTTGCTTCCCGCTTGGCTAATTACATCATGTTATGGTGCCCAGGTTTGAAAAATTGTGGTCTATGCTACTGTACTACTGATGGTTATATAGTAGAACATGCATGGAGCCAATAGGAGGCTTCTCAGTTGGGAAATGCATTTGGAGTTTAGCTAGTTATCATGCGGTTACACACCAGGATAACTGAATTCTATGTAAGCAAATGGTTGGTCAGAAACAATTTTCAAATGCATTTCCCAACTGTTTCTCGCTGGACCCATGTTCCACTAGCTATAAGCAAACACACTATACTGTGAACCTACCTGTACAGGTTATGCCTATTAGTTTATAATGTAGAAATGAGGAACCTATAAGCCTTCTCACAAACTACCAATTCAGGAACTAAGCCTTCCCACAAACTACCAATTCAGGAACTAAGCCTCCCAACTAGCTATCAATTTAGGAATGATATGCCTTCCCACAAACTACCAATTCAGGAACTAAGCCTTCCCACAAACTAGGAATTCAGGAACTGCCTCCCAACTAGCTACCAATTTAGGAACTGATAGGCCTTCCCACAAACTACCAATTTAGGAACCTAAGCCTCCCAACTAGCTATAGCCACCAATTTATAGGAAAACTAAGCCTTCCTATTGTCAGTTGTGAAACCTTACGTATACACACTATACGCATGCGTGTGATATCTATGTTGCGATATCAGATTCTGTGTTTGTGAACCCACCTACATGTATACTAGCCTCGTTCCCAGGCCTCCGCCCAGACTTTATCTCACAGCCGTGGAGAAAAGTTTCTCAACAGCTGTGAGATAAAGTCTGGGCGGAGGCCTGGGAACGAGGCTACATGTACATGTATACATATTGGCTCCACACTCCACTATCATAGACTCGGTAGAGTCTATATGTAGGGATACGACGTACACGCAATATATGCTAATACAAAAAAATCTCTCCAAATCTCAGAAACGGTACACTTATAAGCCTTTATAACCACATACCGTTCATCTTCGAGTGTTTTCATGACCAACAAGACTCCTCGCATCGCGAAAACCCGTCGCGAAAGTACCACCAGGCACTCGCAAAACGGGCAAATCGTTTTTCTTTCTTCTTTCTTCAGACAACCTCAATCTGTCACGATGGTTTTCGCACGAAACAGCAGCATTTTCAACCGAGCAGTGCAACGTCCCATCGCTTTTTCGCTACCTCCAATTCTTCACCAGGCGGCTGCAGCTGCCCACTCAATAACTATGGCTTCGTTTGTCACGCCATTTTCACGTTTGTACGCATGCGCACTTAACGATCACTTAGCAACGATACGTAATTATTACTCAAGATCGCTGAATTAGAAACAGTGGGGAAGATGCGTTGACCGTTGTGTTGTCAATCAAACGAGGCACTCTTTATAAGACTGAGGTTAGTCCCTGTACGCATGATTTAGCTATATTATTGCTACCTATACTGTATTCAGTGAGCAGGGTGAATGCCCATCTCAACTCTCAACACCCATATGAATGTCCCTATTATAAACTGCCTATGCCATGGTCTTCAGACAGGAAGAACACAGTGGCTTTGTCATCCATCTAGGGAACAGTTGACTTGAGATGCCCGGGCCTGATTCTTCAGCCAATGCTGGAAGTGTAATAGTCTACCTGAGTAATCCAAGGCAAGGACACCTACTGCCCAGGTGCCTGTGAGGTCACTGACTCTTGCAGCAAACTTCAGCTCAAACATGCGCCTGCTGCCAAAAAAATTTACGTAAACAAGTAATAAAAAACATTAAAAATGTAGCAGGATGTAGGGATACCAGAACGGCAAAAAGTAAGGAAACAAGGTAGGGATGATCGCACAAAACAGTGAAGTATACAATCCCCCTACATATCGTTTTTCATTATACACGTATATGGAAAAAAATCTCTGTAGGGGGGTTGTATACTTCACTGTTTTGTGCGATCATCCCTACCTTGTTTCCTTACTTTTTGCCGTTCTGGTATCCCTACATCCTGCTACATTCTTAATGTTTTTTATTACTTGTATACTAAATGGATTGGGATAGCATGCATTAGCTATGTGGATGAGATTACAACGATCGTTAGTCACCTTTTAATCATCCATTGTTACAGCTGTATATGTGGATGCCATTGCTAACTGGTGCAGCAATAACATCTATACTACTTTACGTTTTCTGTATGTATCTCTCCACCTTGAGGTGTAACCACTCCACCCTATTTTTAACAGTGTGAGTACCTAACATCCCCAAAATGTTCTTGCATGGGTGTGCATGCCCTTAGACCCCCAACAGCCAGTGTATAGTCTCGTTCCCAGACCATTTTTTTGCACATGGTAAATTGTCTGGGAATGAGACTACAGCAGGTGCTGGGCTTGGTGCCCGGCCAACTGTAATCCTCTGGCTACGCCACTGTTCATAACATTGGCTCCACCTCTTCGTCCCATCCAGAACATAACACAAAGTGCATTTGGAAACTTCATGCTTCGAGATGACCGCTAGAAAACAGTACTTTCCCATGATTTATGTACTTTACAGACGTCGTGGCAATTGTTTAAGCTGTTTTTTCCAGATATTTCCTATTATTCGTAACATTTAGCCCCACCTCTTCAGCTTCAATATGCACGTTGTTGTATAGTCTCGTGCCCAGACCACACTCCCCCTCGTGGGTGTGGTCTGGGCACGAGACTAGTTGTTGTATATACGGTAAGCGGTCACTCCCACACCTTGGATATGGCCATTTGTACTACAGTGATGACGTAGTTGAAAGGTGCCGACCACAGTTTATATAGCGTAACCCACTAATTGGAAGTTATACCCGTCATATAACTACCTACCCGTCGTATAACTACCATACACCCTTGTCAGCACATTTTAGTGTACACAGAAGCCACTTCAGTATACTCAGCAAGTGCACTTAGAAGCCACTGTAGTACAAGCCAGTTGTACTACCAGCTCAGTGCTGCGGTTTATCAGGAACACACTCGGCTGTTATTCAATTAGAAGCCTCGGCTGCGCCTCGGCCTCTAATTTTTTTATTTTATTATATATTTATAAATGGTTCCAATAGCCAAGGGCTAGTATGAAGGAACCGAAAGAAAAAATAAAACGGCATGACAGAACACAAAATAATAAGAAAATGGATGATATATATTATACGTTAAGGAGTGAAATAAAGGTTTTTTACAGAATAACAGCCTCGTGTATTCCTGATAAACCACAGCAGCTGGTAGTATAACTATAACATATACACGAACACAGTATATGCGATATTCAATGCTCATCGGCAGAGATGCCACGTCGATTGTAGCTGCACTGTATACATACGTATCCTGTAGACATTCCTATGTGTTCTATGAACACCTCTAGTTGAAGTTAGTGCACTAGGTGCATGGTGTCTATGTACCATTGATTAGGTATGAAAAAACTGGGGTGTCTAATACATACCCTGTCTCATAATTGCCTCACTAACGTATGTGATAAAAATGCAGCTCAACCTCAAAACATTGAGCTTTCCCTACCAGCTACTTGTAATATATTATGTGTGTGTTGGTTAACTTAAATGGTTTCATGTCTCATCGTTTGGCTATAGGTACAGGTAGCTACACCCTACCAGATTCTGCTAGAACCATTTCCACCCATGTTGGTGTTCTGGCAGTTCATACTTTACTGGGACAAATCATAAATTCATCACCATTAGCTATACTTGACAAACCATGAACACCAAAATAATGTTTTGCACTATTCAGTCTATCAAATAACAGGGTAGCTAGAGGATAGATTGGGCAATGTTCAGGCACAGTGACGATGTCTATAGATTACAAAGTAATTGGCACCGCTTCATAATACCCGCACCTGTTTCTGTTTCTCAACTGGTCTTGCTCTTTCTCAATCTCCATATTCTAGCTTGGATGGAATTGCATGAGAGGCCTAAAGCACTCAACCAAAGTAAACCACTCACTCCAGTTACACTCACAAGTCCCTTGCTGGTAACAGAGTTGAAATTATGACATCAGTGCACCTGCTGTTTACAGGGAATTGTAAACATGAACTTTGGCCTACTACTATATGGGTACTTATTGTAAAATACTGCTGATTGCGTTGACCTTGCAAATTCAAAGCGGGAAGTGCTGTGCACTTGGTGGGTTTCTAATTGAGTTATGGTCAGCAACGCTACCGATGCGTGTGCAGCAAACTGCTGTGTACACTACCGGTGCTTTTGGCAAAGGTTATACACTATTGACCATAACTCAATTAGAAACCCACCAAGTGCACAGCACTTCCCGCTTTGAATTTGCAAGGTCAACGCAATCAGCAGTAATCCACTTACACACCGGGAAAATACAAGTCCCTGGTGTGGTAACAGACTATACATCACCTTTGTACCTTTTACATGTAGGGACCAGTCAACTTTGGCAACTTAATGACTAAACCACTTGTAAGTTGTCATTGACGGTGATGTCCCTCCAGCAAAAATTAATACCGTGCACATCTGGTTGTGTATTAAATTAAGCTCACGTGGTGGTGTTGGCATGTACTGGTATTCACTTTAGTGGTTTCTGTGGGCTGACTGCACCAACATTTATGGTTCAGCAATTGAGTCAGGCTGGTAGCTATGGACCAAACCTGTTTCTGTTTCTCAACTGGTTTTGATCCCTATATATCCTTACTTCTCTAGCTTGGGCGGATTTGAGAGGCCTACTGGTATAGCTCATTGCAAAGGATGATTTGCTATCTTGAAAGTTTGTCGCCGTAATTACTATGGTTGACATGGATTTGTGAGGTAATAGGGAATATCGTTGCACCTAATAACGAGATCAGATTCGAATTATAGCCTTTTCTACTCCTTAGGATCGAAAATAGCAGAGTTTCTGGAAGAAGACCTCAGTGATTAACAGCGAGTAACTGGGATGAGAGTCGAACCTGTGCCTATAAGTGAGCTGCACCTAATAGTGGTACTGGTATTATGCTCCTTGTGACAGTCACCTACTGGTGACTACAAGCAGCATAGCAATAATCGACAAGGGTTGCGATGAGGGTACTAAAATTGTTTTAGGAAACTAAATTCTGTCACACCCTCATGCAAATCTCATTGCACCTGAGCAAGTAAACATGAGTGGCCACTCAATGATATGAAACTTAATGAGATTCAAGAAAATGTGCTCTCAAAGTGGCCTTAACTTGCACTGCGAGCCAGTTTGGGATGGTTTACTGATATTCATTGGTCCTCGAGCTCCATGCAACAAACCATGGAATTATTTTCCCCTAGACACCAGATTTTCGTGCATTCAGCACACACCACCTTTGTAGTAGTCCCTGTCCAAGAGGAATTCAATCAGTTACATAATCATCACTTGTTGGAACAAGCGCACGTGGTTGATCCTTCATCCAGGACTAGATAAAATTGTGTCCCCCTCCTACTTCCACCTTATCCTCTCTCCCACATCCTCTCCCCTGTCCTTATCCCCTCCCACATCTCCTCCCTGTCCCCTTTCCCTCCTCAGCGTTACCTGCATGGCCCTTGATGACCATGTTGTATGGGCATACTTTGAGTTCCCAGAGGACCTGTCCAATGAGGAGACGGTGGAGGTGTCAGTGGGGGCAGGAGGGGAACATCAACATCATCCTCTCATTAACTGTGAGCTAATCATTGTGCTGGTGTGTGGTTCATTACATCATTGTACTGCGCATGTGCTGGACAGTCTCTCTCTCTCTCTGGCACCGTATAACAAGAAATATTTTCCAGTGGTTTGTTGCACTGTAGATATACCGAGTACTGGGAAATATCACAAGTCTGTTGCCGTATTGCAGCACGAGTAACAATACGGCAACAGACAACTGATGTTTCCCAGTACACAGCATAATGTATTTATCCTACAGCTATTATAGTTGCTATAATCCCTGACGCACCTGCACCAGTACTCATCGCTTCAGTAGTACCGTATATATAGCATGAAATTTTCGTACAGTGCTAATTTTCGTATAAAAATTATTTCGTATGAAGCCTCGATCGAGATACAAACTGTGAAAAGTTTAACCATCGAAAATTTAATTTTAACCTCAAATTTTGAACGGGCAATTGAACACGTGGAAGCGGCGAGCAAGCGATGGCGTTTTATAGCGGTATTTCTAGCCTTCGAATGGCCTTCCAGACTCCAGTGGACCCGTCTACACCTGTTAGCCTGCAACGATAACGAGACCCAGCGTGGGAAGTGCGTCTAATAACAGTCAGCAGAAGCGGTGTATGCCGCCAACCAGGCAGCCATTCGTCATTTTTCGAAATTCTTGCCAACAACAGAGGCCCAGATATCAACATTGTACACGTACCCTCTCACCATTGTGCATTGCCTCAACCGAAAACAGAAAACGACTATTAAACCACACTTACGTATTACGCGTAGTGCTGGGGACGTGGCAATGCCAGGCGCATACGAAAATAAAAATATGAAAATTTCTGCTGAGGGGCTTATGGCCATTTATACGAAATTTTGCACCTACGAAAATATCCCTCTATACAGTACTTAATTGGCAACAATTGTTCTTGCTGAAACCCAACAAGACATTGCCATTCTGAGCGACTTTACTTACTAGGCACAGAACTCGTTTGACAACAAACGTAGATTTCTCCGAGTCTGATACCGGTACCTGGTTCAGTGGCTGTTCCAGCGCTAATATACACCTACATGTACCTGGTGACTCACACGTGCAGCCACGGTGTCTACATATTGAAATCACGCGACCCGTGTAAACTTCATACCCATCAATCAGGAAGAGTGGAATATGGCCCCATACTACTGTAGCTCTCCATACATTATCAATGGAGCAAGTCTACAGCTATGGGATAAATTTTTGACCTGTCTGCAACATCATGTAGTACCCTTGCATCATTATACAGTGAAACCTGCCTTAGCGGTCACCTGAATAAGGTGGTCACCTCCACATTGCGGTCAGCTTGGGAAAGTCCCGAAATTTTAGCCCATAGTCTCCATACTTTACTGTTCTTCTATAGCAGTCACCTGCGTAATGCGTAATGCGTAATACGGTCACGTTGCTCCACCCCAAGCGCGCTATAACACACTGCCAATAACGGCCACCGAGTGCATGCGTGTGTTATGTACTGTCGATTTCACTTTGCTTTGAACATGCGTATTGCGTGGCAAATTTAGCGGCAAGAACTTCCTGTGGGTGGAGCTTTACGGAAATCGCACGGCCTGCAATATGCTGTAGTTTGGAAACTGCGGGCACTTTGCGTGAGTGTCATATTTGCAGAACACAGTTTCCGTAAAAATCCACGGAGTACGCATGTTCGAAGCGAAGTGAAATTGACTGCGCGTGCGTTTAACATAATAGAAAGTGCCAAAATGAACATACAAAAATGAAACAACCAAGTATTTTACAGTACTTAAAGTCCTTAGTTGTCTTCTGCATGGAACTTACTTGAATCAAAGTTGTTCAGTGTCGCAAGAACCTTTGTAGATGAGGTCAATCACACTAAAATTTCACGTGACCGCTTTAGAGAGGTTTTCTGTATTGCAGCCACCTCTCTAATGAGGCCAAATATTTGGCCCCAAGGTGACTACATTAGACAGGTTCCACTGTAGCATATTCCTTGTCTTCTCTCTCCTCCGTTCCTTAATTCTTTACACTTCTCATTCTCCTCTCGATCCTCTCCCTTCTCCTCTACTTCATTTCCCCTTTCCCTTATTCTTTATCCTCCTTTTTCTCCTCCCTCTTTCCTTTCCTACCTTTCCTCCATCACTTTGCTCTCCCACCTGCTCCTCCTCTGCTCCCTTCCCAAACCTCGTACCAGCTCACTGCCTATGGCAACCAGCCTGTCGCCATGGTCCCAGCTGGCATGCCGGGAGCACAAATGTACTATCATGGAGGCTATCCACCTGCGTACCCTCACAACCACAGCAGGATATTCCTCAAAGTGGAGCTGCAGGTTAACATGTGGTAGCCTCAGGCCATCTCCAGAGGCCCTTTCTTGCAATGTCAGTCCCAAGGCCAGAGGCCAAGGTGTTTACCCCATTTCAAGTGTGGGTAAACAGTCAACTATCATCAAAATTAATGTGTGTGGGTGTCTAACAGCTGATACGACTCTGCAGACAGTATTTCTGTGGTTAATGCACTGTATGACACTCTTACCCATGCAGTGCCTCGGCCACAGCCACAGCGCCTACAGCCACAGCGCCTACAGCCACAGTGGCCCATTGCGTGGGGGGAGGACCTCCCTGGACCATGAGGTTGTACACTCTGTGCTGGAGGCCAGCAACTGACAGGTGGACTCCGCTGTCACGAACCTCCTACGTGATACGTTATCAAATAGCTCCTTAGTACAGTAGTTGCCCCTACAGCCACAGTGGCCCATTGGGTGGGGGGAGGACCTCCCTGGACCATGAGGTTGTACACTCTGTGCTGGAGGCCAGCAACTGACAGGTGGACTCCGCTGTCACAAACCTCCTACGTGATACGTCATCAAATAGCTCCTTAGTACAGTAGTTGCCCCCCCCCCCCCCCCCCCCCCCCCCCCCCCCCCCCCCCCCGAATGATTTTGATTGTGATACAATACCTCTTAAAGTGATTGTGGAACTGATGACATCATACTATAATTGAGTGCTTATTTCCTTTGAAATTTAGGTGGGTTTAGGTGGGGAAACTGCATGGGGGGGGGGGGGGGGGCTTGAGTCTGGCTATGTAACTGACTTTGCTCCTTGACGGGAAGTCAAGGTGGCACACACAACCAGAAACATGCAGCCGACTATTCAGTAGGTTTATGTACTGCATGATACCTACTAGCTGCCAAGCAGTACCTTCCCGCCTTCTATTTGAAATGTGAAGTCAAGTCAGTCAAAAGTTCATGACGTCAGTACAGTGACACACATAAACAACAAATAGTCCAGTTCAGGCATCATCACGCAAGATAACAGTGCAGAATGGACTCTCAAAGGCCCCCTGAATATTGATTGAGAGAATCCATATATGACAGATCCAGCCGAACTGTGTAGTAAATAACAAACATAACCACCTCACCTCCTCTGCATCAATCGTCAGGGTTTTGCCAGTTGCCCTCGTCAGAAGTCTTCACTCATATTCATTTTAAGGGATAACAGTGCGAAATTGACTCCCAATAGCCCCAGAAGCCCTGATCGAGGTCCAGGCATCCATACGAGACCCAGCCAAACTGCGTTGGTGTAACACATGGAGTAACCCACATCAGTCTTCAGAGCTTAGCCCACACACAGACCGTGTCAACATAGCACTGTTTAAAAACTTCGAGGAAGTACCCCCTTCTCATTCTCCTCTCCCTCCTCCTTTACTTCATTTCCCCTTTTCCCTTTCCCTTGTTATCCCTCCTCTCTCCTCCCTCTCTTTCCTTTCCTGCCTTTTCCAGAGTCACTCACGAGACAGTGAGAGAACAGCTGACAACGTAGGACATTCGTACATGTAGACATAGTATTAGACATCAACAAGGGGGTGTGGGAACCATGAGAGACTCGATTTCACAACACGGAACCGAGAGGAGCTCAACAACGCCATCATCATCCATCATTCACCTTGGGCGATTCAACAACCAAGTGTGCATGTGCGCATGCGCACATGGCGCGCGCAACCGGATACAGCCGGCTGGGATTTAAATACTGAATTTGTATCAAGTTTTGGCGGGAAGTAGGGATGGCGCACTCGCTTGCAGACTGGGTGTCAATAATGGATCAGTTGGAATATACGGCACCTCGGAAATTAATTAATTATTCGAGTGGGCGGGGCTAGGCAAGTCACGTGGCGCGTGGTGGTGTTGCCGAGCCGTAAAAGTGGCTGCTTCGTGGGGTCTGTCCAAGTGATCGGCCAGCATGCCCTGCTATGGTCGCTTCGTGCAGCGAGCGAATGAAAAGCTCAGAGAAAGGTGTGTCAGTCCTTATACTTGAATCCATGGTGCCAGGTGGTATCGACGACATATTAACGACATAAAAGTATGGTGGAGGCGTACAAAAATGACAAGAATCGTCTGAAAAGTCACAAGAATCATCCGAAAATGATAGAAAACGATGGAATTCAGTGATTCTCTCCACTCCTCCAAACAACACTGGACCTATCTCCAGCGCAGGGACATGATTGAGCAGTTGCAGGTCGATCACTAGTCTGACTTGGACTGAGCATGGATAATAGAGCACAGGGATGGACTGAGTAAGAGCGGGGGCTCTATCCTTTCTGGATTATTCCGTCCACCGGATCTGAAACTGATATAGGGCCTAGATCTAGACTGATTTGTGTTTGTTTGTGTGTGCAATGCCCTATGGGTCCCGCATAATTTTAATCATTAACTACCTGTACCGTACTTAGTTAACCCCGCAACACCACCACGTGACTCGCCTAGCCCCGCCCACTCGATTAATTAATTAATTTCCGTGGTGCCGTATATTCCAACTGATCCTCAATAATCGAGTACGAGTCTGGGCCACTCCGTACATATATACCGATTCTCGACTCCCCGCCGACGCCGGTTCCCTCGATCACCGAAGCTAGAGGATGTTCTGGGCAAAGCATGTTGGCCTCCTGTGATCCCAGTCACGCGCCTATCCAACGCTCCTGAGGCAGCATACTTCGGTGTGTCTGACCTGTCACGGAGAGATGGGAGGTTGCTAGCTAGTTTAATTTCTCTTTTTTTTGCTCATGTCGGAGGGAGGCTGCTATGCTAATAGTATAATTATGCTTGTTCTTTTTTGTATTGTTTTTGGAGGGAAACAGCTAAGCAGGACCTGGTATTTTTCCCCTTTTTCTTTCAGCTGATTCACTGCTCCATTAAAACTAGCAGTATCCAAATTCAAGTAGGACTATGCAATCATGGCTCATTTTTCTTTATCCACTACTTGATGCCAGTAAAGTATGGTGAACTATTGCTGACCAGGCCTGGGTGGTGCCCAACACCTCAATAAGTTGTTTTCGTTAAAGAAAGGTCAGATTGGTTGCCTCTTGCATTAAACTGTTGATCTATGGTGTTTTCTAAAGGGGGGCCGGCAAGTTAAGGTGGCAAAGTCTCTTCAGCATTCTAGATTTCAAAGCGGTTATTGGTCTGGTAGGAAGTAGGGGGATGTTTAGGCGCAGGGCCGTGCTGAATGTGCATTCATGTCCACTTAATTAAAGTATGCACTTCCTGCCAGACTGATATCCACATCAACAGACCCAACTGAGGTCCATAGCTATATAGATGGTCATCAAGGGAGCACTGCTGTTGTGCATGTGATTCAGGCTTGCCCCACAAACATCGTGCATTTGTGCAGTTACTGTAGCAGTCCCGTCTCCTGGCCAACCCAGCATAGCTGGTGAGGCCTAGCTGGCATCAGTCCCTGCCTGCATGGATAATGCTGCCTGCTTGGTCAGTACGTCAACAGCATGATCAATTTGTCTCTGCAATTTGCCGTGTTTCACATCCTAAAAACATCTACTAAGTGAACCACATCTCCTCCTTAATTTATTTGCTGGTATTATTTTAGTGTCACAATATAAAAGTTCATGCAGATAACTTCACATGCAGGATAGGGTGGACCTTGCACAAAATCGATTACTAAGATAATATTATGTTGAAGTATTTATTAAATGCTACATCTTAAAATCCATCAGCTTAGTGTGGTTGACAGCACTTCCCGAAGTATGTTGGCAGGTACATACAAGATGAGAATGGCATCAATCAAGAGTCTGTGAGGCTGCAGCGTACTACTACAGTGTATCAGCAGGACTGCATGTGTTGTTTGTTATTCCTGATTGCTGACCATTACTGCTGAGTTAGTGTGAACTGGTGAGTCAAGTTAGACATTGGGTGAATTTGATTCACTCTGGAACACGAACGTTAGCTACATTAGAGGCTGCTGAGTGCGGTAGCTCGTCCTGTGAGATATATGACAAAATATACACAATGAACCACGCACGTTATTACCTCAATCAAACAGTGGCGTAGCCACACCCGGGCATGTGCCCGGACATAAAAAAATTGAGGTCACGTGGTTCTTTCACAAGGTACTAGTTTATAGTACAGTATTATACTGGTATGTACATAGCTAGCTATAGCTAGCTCAGTGTCTCTCTGCAGCATCGATCCTGGAACTTGTGTTGCTACTCGTACATCTCTTCGCGTGGACTGATCGACACTACACACCTCTGTAGCTACCCTCCTTGCTGTGCCCGGGCAACTTCAGTATCCGACCTGGCTAAGCCACTGCAATCAAACAATAATGGTTGCTCTCTTTTCTGATAACTGCGACCAAGGTACACTATTATATAATAACAGTACAGCTCTGACTGATAAGCTACTCGGCATATCAGCACTCACCCTTGAGGACTCTGACTGGCCCAGCTGGCACTGCCTGACACCCACATCAGAGTGACTCTTGACCTGTATATAAAATGAATGGACTGAGTGAATGACTGCACACAGTGTTTAACAGCTTGACTTTTCGACAGATGGATGTCATGCATGCAAAACATATTAGCATCCAAGCTTGTTCAGCACTTCACTCACGTATGTGATGGCTTCCTAATTCCACTCTGCAATGGGCCTTATCATGCATGCAGTACAGTATAGCACACAACCCATGCATGTTCACATCCATCACTCCTTACTGACTACATCAGGCTAGATAACTCCACTTGGGCCTCAGCAGTGTATACCGTACAGCACACACGTGTTAGCATCCAAGCTTGTTCAGACTCCAGGCTCAAGTATGTTCTGATGAAGTGTTGTAACATACCAATTTTCACAGTTGCACTCGAGCAGATCATGAGCTGATCATGAGTATCACACAGGGTACCGTACCGGAGGGAAAACAAATCCTGCAAAGAAATCACAACATAGTAGCATGTCCAGCCGGCCGGCCAGCTCATGCAGCAATATAACACTAGTAGCTAGTAGACATGTACCCACCCTTGCTTTGGCGACTGGACTGGGGTAATGTTACCACTTGGGTTTTGCCCACTGGCTCTGCCCAGAGGTGGTCAGCCCCAGTCACCTCTCAAGCTACCTGTCACTCTACTATTTATACTAACAGGAAGGACACATCAGAAGTCACTCCTTAGTAATTGATTTTACCATGCACTCCGCATATCAGCCTCAGCACAATCCCAACTAGCTACTCCTCTCACCCTGAGGTTGTCAGCCTCAGCACAATCCCAACTACTCCTCTCACCCTGAGGTTGTCAGCCTCAGCACAATCTCGACTACTCCTCTCACCCTGAGGTTGTCAGCCTCAGCACAATCCCAACTACTCCTCTCACCCTGAGGTTGTCAGCCTCAGCAGAATCCCGACTACTCCTCTCACCCTGAGGTTGTCAGCCTCAGCAGAATCCCGACTACTCCTCTCACCGTCAGGTCCTCCAGTGAGAACTGCACTGACCCACTGTCGCGCCTGTCTTAATTTGTGTTTAGCTAGCCCCTGCTTATAGATCTCAATTGAGCCCTATAGAATAGTTTACAGGACAATCTAGTTAACAAATAATTCTAGTAACGTGCTACTTACAGTAGTCAGCAGGCGATAGATGTGACTCTTCTCCTTTGTCCATCCCTCCACACCTTACCACGGCCTGCAAGAACCATACAGTAATCACGGCTATGAAAGTAAAGCATATAACAATGGAGCTGAAGCAAGCCTCACTGATACATACATGTACCTGCAAGCACTCACATATTGATGGACTGGTTCTACACAACTATACATTGAACTGAGTAATGGGTTAACCCTCCAATTTAACTATTTGTATCACATTTGCAATAAGCATAAATATTTCCCAGGAACGAAGTTACAATAGTCAAACCTCTGATATATAGTGGACCCTCCGAGATAGGGACACAATATAATAAACCTCTCTACAAAGGACGCTTTTCAAGGTCCCAAATAATAATTGTTTTGCCTATGGTTCTAATACATTTTGAACCTCCGAGAAGAGGACAACCTCTCTACAAAGGACAAAAGACTTGAATTTATAATATTATTGTTCCCAAAGTGCCCTTTGTTCGGAGGTTTGACTGCATATATGTAAACAGTCAACAGAACTTGACTATCTTAACTTGGTTTCTCAAACATAATTATGGATAATCCCACATCGGTGGATTCGGTGCCCAAAGGACCCTTTCTTGGGGAGACTTTTTCTTGGCGCATAACTAGATTCTCATAAGCAATACATTAATGTGTGAAAGTACCATAGTACCCACTATAATCCATGCACCATACATACAACTTAATTATCTATAGGCTTGCAATTAGGGAGTTCATTATGTGGTGCTACATGACATTGTATACTTTCAGTAATCTCAGTACAATTAAGCTATAAGTCCTCCAGTATGGTAATTGTGAACCTTCATGTCAGTATAATGCATGTGTTGTGCCCTGTTGGGATCTTCAGCATGTGTCCTGGTGGTGTACCTACTTTCTGAAGCCTCCAGTTCAGAAACAAAGTGGAACTTTCTAAAGAAGAAAAACTACAGAAAAACGTGGTTTCCTTCAATTCCAAGTTGTAATAAAGACGTTTCAAAATACTTGGCTTCGAAGACTGATTTCCTACGACATGAACAATGTCTGCAATGTCAGTTGTATCCACACTGTCTTATGCTAAAGTATTTCCATCGATCTGCTTTTGCTGTGATAAGCCTCCTCCTCCTTATTCTCACGCACAGTTATATCAGTTCTATACTGGCAGCAGTATTTAACTTCACACAATCATGCAGACACACATTGTACATGCCTGTTTTGCTGAATTTGATGCATCCAACATTATTTTTGTGGTACACATGCACATGCACTATTGTATGATATTTTGTAAGTTTTGTAGAAGTATATAGACCATTGGTCGTGCAGTGCCATGGAGCGCTGTTTACATACAAGTTAGTTATATATACGTTTTGACCCCCTGCACGACCTATAGATCAGTTTATTGGTGTACTGTGTATTGTGACTACCAATGATAGTTGTTTTACAAAGTTGGCCTCTGCATGGGAAAGTATAACTGTGTGATAGTACGTGGGGAGCTAGGAATCGATCGTCCTTCCGATCGAGGAAGTCTCAACTGACAAGCCTGATCAATAATATAGGTGGTCTGTTCCTCCATGTCCCTGTACTGCAGCAGGAGATTAAATTTTAATGCTTGCACAGTACGGTTGATGGGAAGGTATCGTATGGCAAATCCATCCTCGAGATGGAGTTGAGTAGCAGACTGCATGTCTGTCCAATATATTCCAATAGCGGGCCTAACAGCTCGGTGATGAATATGTCATGCAACCTCTCTCTCAATCAGTAGGTCAAGGTTGAGCTCCAATGTGACCCAGAGTCCGGGAGTGTCACCTTTAGAATGTCTGCATGATAGATGTAGCTATGTAGGCTCTGAGTCTCCATGCATAGCTTTTAGTGATGTCTGGGCCTGAAGTAGCTAGCTATAGTGGCTGATATAGGAGGTATGCCTCTCCAAGCGCTCGGGGGGGTTGATGGTTCTTTTGGGGATGACGTATTGTCTTCTGTCTAGTTCAACTTGACCATCTCACAACTAGAGACCCACCTTATAATTATAGCACACTTCAGTTCACCAAATTGGAGGCAATGCTGGTACAAATTATGCACGCTATGACACTGGTTTTGTAGTTCTGGCAACAGTTTGTCCTCTCTGTCTTGCAAGGTCACGGGCCCTCCTCTCACACTCATGACGATAACGCTCCAACTCCTGCCAACAGAACAGTTGTGGATCATGTACATTAGTATACGTAGTAGCTATAGAGTCTATGATAAATGGTTTCAATGATGAGTAGAAGTGTGTGATTTGAATAGTTACATCCTGCCTGATGATTGGTCTCACATTACTATTGGTGTCAGGTACAATCTGGCACCAATGTGTGAGACCATTCATTGGCCAAGATATATATATCCCGTTACCTAGGCAACCCAATGTGCAGCCTACATATTGGATGGTGAACTTAAAACACTCATTAATATTATATAGTGTAGTCCTTACCTTATCTTTCTCTGCCCTCATGGCATCCACGGCTGGCTCCTGGTATTTAGGGTCTTTGCAAGGGTCGTCTGCTAGCTCCGGCTGTGTGGACACCTGCAGGTGTGCAAGCATTGCTGCACTAACTACTGCAATACCATGATACTCGGCTATACTAGAGGAGATGAAATAGCAAGTGTGCTAGAAGCCAACTACTACAAGCTAGGTGTATATACCAGCAGTAAATGAGATTCATGAGTCTATAAGGTTTAATTACGTTAAGTATTAACTTCCTGTTGGTGAAAGTAAGGCTTCCAGAATCTTCCAACAGGGAAATTTCCAGAAGAAGCTCTGTAGGCTTCTGACAAGGAATCTTCCAGAAGGTTCTAGAACAGTCTCTGAACAAAAGGAATCTTCTGGAAGTCTGCTATGCTGGCTACATGCAGATTTACTACATGGCTACACAGTGCCACAGAATGTTCTGGAAACAGTCTTGAAGGGTATATAAAGCCACTCGGGTGGTACCAAAGACATCCAGCGACAGCAAGAGAGCAAGAAACTCAAGAACAAGAGAACAGAGAATCCTCAACTAGCTGAAGTGAAATTTGTTAGTGCTTCACATCTACAGACCTCCAGCGACAATGGTGTTTCTAAAGGTGACAGATGGCTACGAGACCCGCCGATTCCAGGTCACATCGGAGCTCACGTTTGAGCAGTTGAGAGAGCGATTGATCAGGCTCTTCCCGAGCCTTGGGCAGGAGAAAGACCTCCTGCTGAAGTACAGGGACGCAGAGGGTGACCTCATCACACTCTCATCCAACGAGGAGCTCCAGGAAGTTCTAGCTCACACTCCTGACGATGCAGTGTGGAAACTACACATCAAGAGCAACGTTCAGGAGCCCTCACTCTTCGACCATCTCTCTGAGCCATTCTGGAGACCATTTGGACTCTTCTCTTGGGGTGGTTTTGATCGAGAACTCAGAGAAGCAGAGGAATTGCTCAGGCAGAGAAGGAGACAGTGTGGAAGAGCCAGAACGGCTGCTCAAGAGCAGAAGAAAGCAACTGATTCCAGTAGAAAACACGGGACATCAGCAGAGCCGACTGAGGGGAGTACTCCCTCTAAATCCGTCCCAGATGATGAGACTGTGAAGTCCAAGACCTCAAGTGGGGGTGGTCGTGTGCACAAGCCCCAGTGGCACTGCAGGACCATCGGCTCATGGGAACCCAGGATCTACGAGGGGCTGTTTGGGCACAGGACTGTTGTTGGTCCAGTCGGGTACCACCTCTGGTGGGACAACTCAGACACAGAGAATAAGAGAGAGGATCCGAAGAAGGAAGCTGCTGTCCCAGAACAGACACAGTCAGAGTCCAGTGAGACTCAGCCGGAGTCCAGTGAGATTCAGCAGGACTCGGACGAGACACAGACGAGTACAGCAGAGACTGCAGCTTCAGCACAGTGAACTGTGGACAATTCATAAGCTGTTGCATTTTTATCCCTTGATATGTATGTTATGTATGTAACTATAGAAGAGTGAATCAAGTTTCTGCACTATTATCTTCAGACAAATTAGCAATACCTGTGGGAAGAAGCTGCAGTATAGGCTTGCTTCCAGAGCTCAAGTGCATGGGTTTCTAGGAGAAATGGAAATGAACAAACTGCAGCTCCCCAAAGAGAGTTGCTCAAACTGCATGCTGATTTTTGTGTCAACAGCTGCAGATGGGACACAAACTGATCTCTTAACCCCTGCTGCGCACACACATACAGGGTACTAGGAATTAATACTCAACAACTCAGGACCATGCATGTAATTGACAGCCGGTACCCACCCATAATTATATGGACGGTATCTGCAAGCTATATAGCATTGGATGGCAATCGAGCCACACCATTTATGGTGTGTTGTGCGTAGTCTGCACGTTATTTATTGGTTATTTCCCTCCAGAGTCCACAATGCACCCTTGAAAAGACAATCAGGGATCAGACTGCTCAGCACAATGGTATGGTACACTATGCCAGGAGACCCACTTTGTTTTCAGACCTTCAGCATGCACTCTCAAATAGCTACATTTATGACAAGCAGCTTATCACTATGCACGAATGGAAGTAATAACAGCAATATATACACACAAAATAGCATCACACATAGATGTCATGCACTCTCTCTTACAAAACACATCATAATAATAGATACACTCTAGCTGAAGGGGTTAAAGAGCTGATTGCTAGCGGGTAAGGGTTGTGTGTTCTGTGCAGGCACTGGTGAGGTCCTCCCTCCCCCAGCAACAGGGATGAGAGGAGTGGGAAGAAGGTCTGAAGGGAGAAATATGACTGTCTGCTCAATACAGCGGATTATGCAGTGTTGTTATAGTGATGAGTCAACAGACACCAAGTACATGTACATAACAACTAAGTGTAAGACTTTTTCGTTCAATTCTCTGAACATGTACACGTAGCACCAATACAGGAATTCAAGAACATCAGGAACAACAACAAAATGAACAATAACAAACAGGTACATGTAGCTTCGCTCGCTCATGGTACTTCCTCTTCATTCGCCCTCGTTTGCAGTCTGGCAACCGGTGCAGCTGCTCCACCCCTCTTCATGCAGCTGCTGCACCCCGATCGTGTCAGCCTCAGCTGGTGCTCCCAGGCTCTGATCGCATCTGCCTCAGCTGCTGCTCCCTGATCGCATCCACCTCAGCTGCTGCCCCCAGTCACGTACGCTACAGCTGCTGTTTGGCCCAATCAAGTCCACTTTAGCTGCGGCTCCCTGATGGAATCCACTTCTGCTTTGCTCCGCGATCACATCCGCTTCAGCTGCTGCCCTCAGATCACATTCGCTTCACCTGCTGCTCCCAGATTGTGTCCACTTGCAACCTGGTTACAGCCCTTGCAATTGCCCATCGTTCTCACATAATCTTCGCAGAGTTCGAGGTTCGGAGGTAGTAGTAAAGCACAAAGGTTGTACATCACTATACTATAGTCAGTCCCATCCCTGACTCACGCACACTTCCATCATGCACAGAAACACACACACACACAAACACGGTTAAAATCTTATTGTATTGATGTGCCTCAGAATTCAATAACAACAGCAACAGGAACACAACATACCTGATGTGTTATATCCCTGGTTGGCAGATACCAACTGGTTCAGAGTTGGTGCTGGTGGTTTGTTAGCGTCGAACGGATTCTGCTGGTAGGAGCTAGTCATTGTTGATGTGGTTCCAAAGGGATTAGCCGGTGAGGGGCCTCCAAATCCAGCTGGCTTGAGAGGTGGGAGGGGACCAAGGGAGTCCAGATCAACAAGGACAGCATTCTCGCCCAAAAACTGGTCTTCTATTCTGCCGGGCTATGTGTTGTGAGTGTGGATCAATGTGAGAATAAAATGTGTCAGGATGATTGGTGTGAGTGGAGGTGGGTTGTGAGTGGAGGTAGTTGTGAGTGGAGGTGGGTTGTGAGTGGAGGTGGTTGTGAGTGGAGGTGGGTTGTGAGTGGAGGTGGTTGTGAGTGGAGGTGGGTTGTGAGTGGAGGTGGTTGTGAGTGGAGGTGGGTTGTGAGTGGAGGTGGTTATGAGTGGAGGTGGTTGTGAGTGGAGGTGGGTTGTGAGTGGAGGTGGGTTGTGAGTGGAGGTGGGTTGTGAGTGGAGGTGGGTTGTGAGTGGAGGTGGTTGTGAGTGGAGGTGGGTTGTGAGTGGAGGTGGTTGTGAGTGGAGGTGGTTGTGAGTGGAGGTGGGTTGTGAGTGGAGTGGGTTGTGAGTGGAGGTGGGTTGTGAGTGGAGGTGGTTGTGAGTGGAGGTGGGTTGTGAGTGGAGGTGGTTATGAGTGGAGGTGGTTGTGAGTGGAGGTGGGTTGTGGGTGGAAGTGCTGCACGCATTATCTTTTTTCACCCGAATCAGAGCATGCTTGGCTTACAAAGGAGCAAACGTACGGCAAAACTGCAAAGGTCTGGGAGCAATTTACGATGGAAGGCAGTCGCACATGCCGTGTCGGTAATGTAAAAAGCCTTTCACTTCCAGTCAATAAAATGTTATTCCATTTTTTAGTTGGCCACTCAATCATAAACAGCCTTTGGCTGCACGGGCAGATTCTCTCAAATGAATGTGATTGTAATTGTACGTGTGTATGAGTACCTTAGGTGAGGCAGACGGAGAGATCCTGAGAGGGGGGAGGGGCCCAAGGTCGGAAAGGTCAAAAGGATTGAGTGAGGTGGTGGGGAGGGGCTGCAAGGAAGAGGAGGTGGAGGATGTGGGGGGATAGGCAAGAGGATTGCTCCATGGGCTGTGTGTACAGTGATGTACGTGTGAGGGGAGAAAGAGGATACAGGGGTAAGTACACACGTATAATCCAAAACAAAGACGCAAGGAATACTTGTCACATGAACAACATAAGGGATAAGGCGAGAACGCTGCCGAAGTCATCATGTTACCATACAAGCAACTCATATGTCAAGATGCATAAATTTTCTACGTACAGTAGCGGTAAAAAACCCTATTCTCATTCTGTTTTTGTTCAATGTTCATCTATGGTGCGAGCATCTTTGTTCTGTAAAACGCAATAGTTCCATACTACAGGTACAATCATGTATGCATACTACTGTTGCTGATTCAGAAATTATTGCCATCCTGAGTAAGTGGCTAATCGTCGACATCTACAAGTACGCTACAGACAAGGGACAAAGGTGAAACCAATTAGCTAAGGTTTTATATTTAAAAGCAGCGAAACCTTTCCAGAGATATGCTAGTTACCCCGTGCGCATGCGCAGCAAGGGGTAGAGTGATTGGTTTGTCTGTCAGTCTGTCCATAGATGTAGAGCGGTTTGAGCAGTGAAGGCCTTGTTGAAGGCTTATTTCAGGATAGAAGTGTCAGAATTCAGAAAATACAAGCATCTACGTAACTCACAGACCAGAGATCTACGCGAGAGGCCGAGAAAAGCTGCGTGAAAGTCGTGCTTCTAATTTATACAACTTGACCACACCCTATTTCTAACATTACTGCTACAACTTACGGTATCTCATTCTGCATATGCATGCTGATAATCGTGGCCCCATCGTGCATGCTGTATGAATAATCGGTGGTAGGCCTATTAAGCTTATAGCTGTCAAGTCAAAGTTGCGCACGGGGTACGTGCTCTGCTGAGCACCTCTAGTTCCAAGAGCTTTTGCTTGCTGGGCAGGATTTCAGCAGTGATGGATCACACGGCCACTCTATATGCAATTCTTACACCACGAAACGGGTTTGACCGCTACCGCTACTGTACCATACTTATCATACTGCATGCAGCCTTGAGAAACTCTGGTCTGACGATTATAGTTCCAGAGATTTTACAGAATTCACTCACACACACGTGCATATATATGCACACACACACACACACAAACACACACACACACACACACACACACACACACAAACACATGCACACACACACATGCACACACACTCACTCCACTGCTGCTGGTTGTGCGGTGGTGGTTGTAGGAGCACTGGATAATCCTTCCCAAGGACTGTTGTGCGTGTGTGTGTGCATATTTGCCAACAAAACCCTCAAACCCTCACACACACAGACCTCCATACACACCATACACACACAAACACCTGTACACGTCACTGTTTCTCCTAAAAGCTCATAGGAATAGGGAGTACAGCCAAAAATTAGCCTTGTTCACAGGCCTGCCCAGTTCTTTCTGTTCTTCAGTTTGCGTTGACAATAATACCGGATGCGGAAGAGCGGCAAAGAACGGGGAAAGCCTGGTATCATTCATCGGTCCTGAAGCAGTTCATCATCCAGTCGGCTCGGTTTGAATGCTCCGTGGCTAGTTGAGCCTCAGACAATCTACACAATTTCATCAGTCGGTTTTAAAACTTATTTGTGGTTAGGCCACACTCCTCCAACGTCCACCTGACATCAATCACATGATGGCTAATACCAGGCCTTTCAATATTTTGCCGCTCTTCCGCATCCGTCAACGCAAACCGAAGAACAGAAACAAGGCTAGCCAAAAAATATGACAAGATAAAGAACTTAATGCATTCCAGTGAC
Organism: Axinella damicornis; assembly: GCA_963931865.1. Taxonomy (NCBI): domain Eukaryota; kingdom Metazoa; phylum Porifera; class Demospongiae; order Axinellida; family Axinellidae; genus Axinella; species Axinella damicornis. Next base: position 6,956,738 of record OZ007508.1, read on the forward strand.
CATACTAGGCCAGGGAAGGGGGGGGGGGGGGGGGGGGGGGGGTGCATTGTGCACGCACACACACTCACTCCACAGCTGCTGGTGGTTCTGCGGTGGTAGTTGTAGGAGCATCGGAAAACCCTGCCCAAGGACTGTTGTGTGCGTGTGTTTGCAAATGAAACACTCAAACACGCACATGCAGACCTTCACGCACACCATGAACATACACACACACTACACTACACACACACACACACACACACACACACTACACACACACATACTACACACACACACACACACATACACTACACACACACATGCACATATGAGGGTCTGGGAATGAGACTAACATATACCGTAGTGTCCTGTTAATACGCCCCCCTATTTTGTACACTACATCCAGCCCAAAGAGGGGAGGGGGCGTATTTTCGAGTACGCAATTAGTCTCGATACGCCCCCTCAAAAAGTTTCGTCACGTTTATGACACTGCCAAGGTTCATGTTCACAGTTACAAAAGTACAAACGGATCGCCAGTACTGTTCGTGGTCATCATGCGTGGTCTCCCTACATCGGCGAGAAGAGCTGCACTTCAACTCGAGGGCTATAACACTCACGACGACTTCCACGACTTCGCTGTAAGCCATCCTCAAGAACAGCAATGCTGTCGGTCATGAACCACGGAACATTTCCTGGTATTTCCTACGGAAGAGTGGCAACGAGATGACTTGTACCGTCGGCATCAACGGTGACTACTCGATCTGGGAGACGCCGACCAGGGGGGCGTTATAACGAGTCAAACTACCCTGTGCAGGAACTTGGGCGAAAAAGAGGGGGAGGGCGTATTTTCGAAGGGGGCGTATTAGCAGGACACTACGGTACATGTACCCTACACAAAACACACACCGAATGTAATACATGTAAAACCCATAATGGCAAAAACAGATTTCCCTGTGTATTACATGTAGCAAGTATCAATAACACAGCCCTGTACGTGCTTGCTCTGGGTCATTTGCTCGTCATCACAAGGCTGCTTTGCCTTGTCTGGGTAGTGATTCCAAAGAAGACAATTTCATAGTGACTGTAGTCCCCGTAAGATCAATGAGCGCCATCAGAGCTAGCTACATGCAGCTACCTCGCTAGTGCTATAGATGCGCTGGTTGACTCGTTTAGGACACTGGACTCATAGTGCATGCAGGGTAAACCATTTCCCCACTTCCTTGTTTCCCATTTCCTATTTGCTGCTATTAACATTCACCAATAGAAGAGTATGGCTTAGTAACTTGCTGACATTACACTCCTGGTAGGGGAAAAATTGTGCGGCGTAATTAATTAATGTTTGACTATATACTTAGGAATGGCCCATGCAACCGTACAATTTTGGTGCTGAAAGTCACCTTGGTGGTGGAGATACACATGTACAAATGTATGAGCGCTTTTGTCTCGCCGTGGCCGCCATTGCTCGAGCGTTCACTCCGACTTTCGGTGGCAGTACCGTTCTTAGGAAAGGCACACAAAGATTCTGACCACATGGCCGTGATCGCTGTCGTTCACTGAAGCTTACATGCCAAAACTCTCCGCGCTGGCGAAGTTGTGAGCGCTGTAACAGTTTCTTGTCTTCTCCTTGGGCCGCCATTGCTGACTCAGCTCAATGAGGAAGTGGGCAGGCTACCTTGGACAAGAAGGCCTCAGATCACGACTTCACAACGCTGACAGAGTCAGGGTACTACTCAAGGTACACTTACATGCAAGCAGCCATACACATTTGTACAGTAGCTTTCTATACTGCAAGTGATGAAGTTATATAGCTACGATCATGGGTTGTCAGAGTAGAGTACAACGTCCTGTTTTGTTTCATTACACCATTTTGTTTGTTGCAGTCCAAACACACACTATACAATGTACACAGTATACATGTATATGTACAATGTATTGCACACACAGTGTACAATGTCATGTACAGTACATACACACAACAGCACACACACACACACATGCACACAATGTAAATGTACATGTTGACCATGCACCCACTGTACACACACACAACATGTACGCAACAGCACACACACACACACACAGTGTACATGCACGCGACAACACTGCTGCACACACACCATACACACACAGAAACATAGCATACAACTGCACAAGCACACAACCATGAACAGAAGTGGTCAATAACCATCCATTGCAGAAGAACAATCACTCTAGTGTGAATTGTTTCCGACAGCCCTCCCCCCCCCTCCCCCAAACTAAACTATGCTGCGGAATAAGATGGTCAGACTGTCCCAGCAATGTCAGGGTTGTCCGGGACTGCCATCGCATATCCCGGGATGTCCCAGGGCATCATTGTTTGTGTCGTTATCCTACCCTAACCCTAACCCTGACCCATTGTCCTATCCTTAAGGCTCCAGATCAGTAGGACACTTGATGGCTATCCCGGACAGTTGTGAGCAATGTATTACAGACCATTTGTATGTATGAGCCACATGATAAAGACAGTGACTAACCAAGAGTGCAAAGTAGCATTCAGTGAGAGGAAGAACGATGCTGAAGCGTTCAGTGAGAGGAAGAATGCTGAAGCAGACGCTTATGCTCTTACCCGCAATGAGAGTAACCTGCTTGCTCTGAGACTAGCACCTACTGAAGTAGTAACAATGTACAACTGTCATGTGTGTATAAACAGTCTGCAGTTCCAAATGAAGACTAGAACAGGAGTGTTAGCAGACAACGTAATTATAGTCGCAGAATGGTTGACCACTTCGTTGCATGCACACATACATGTAGAACTATGATACGCTTAAGTACTGTACATGTAGTGCATTCCAGGACTAACCCATCAGGCACGAACATTGAATAAAAGCATATCACAGAGTCGGTAGACTCTGTATGTAGGGATACGACGTACACGCAATATATGCTAATACAAAAAAATCTCTCCAAATCTCAGAAACGGTACACTTATAAGCCTTTATAACCACATACCGTTCATCTTCGAGTGTTTTCATGACCAACAAGACTCCTCGCATTGCGAAAAACCGTCGCGAAAGTACCTCACCAGGTACTCGCAAAACGGGCAAATTGTTTTTCTTTCTTCTTTCTTTCTTTCTTCAGACAACTTAGCTCAACGTTGCCTCAATCTGTCACGATGGTTTTCGCACGAAACAGCAGCATTTTCAACCGAGCAGTGCAACGTCCCATCGCTTTTTCGCTACCTCCAAGTCTTCACCAGGCGGCTGCAGCTGCCCACTCAATAACTATGGCTTCGTTTGTCACGCCATTTTCACGTTTGTACGCATGCGCACTTAAACGATCACTTAGCAACGATACGTAATTATTACTCAAGATCGCTGAATTAGAAACAGTGGGGAAGATACGTTGACCGATGTGTTGTCAAACGAGGCACTCTTCAGAGGTTAGTCCCTGTACGCATGATTTAGCTAAGCTTATATTGCAAGCTTATATAGGTAGCAATATAAGCTTATATTGCTACCTATACTGTATTCTGTGAGCAGGGTGAATGCCTATCTCAACTCTCAACACCCATATCAATGTCCCTACTATAAACTGCCTATGCCATGGTCTTCAGACAGGGAGAACTCGGTGTCATCTAGGGAACAGTTGACTTGAGATGCCCGGGCCTGATTCTTCAGCCAATGCTGGAAGTGTAATACCTGAGTAATATTGTCCACATACCAAGGCAAGGACACCTACTGCCCAGGTGCCTGTGAGGTCACTGACTTCTGCAGCAAACTTCAGCTCAAACATGCGCCTGCTGCCCCCCAAAAATTACATAAACAAGTAATAAAAAACATTAAAAATGTATCAGGATGTAGGGATACCAGAACGGCAAAAAGTAAGGAAACAAGAGGGATGATCGAACATAACAGTGAAGTATACAATCACCCCTACATATCTTTTTTCATTGTACATGTATAAGGAAGAAGATCTCTGTAGGGGTGATTGTATACTTCACTGTTATGTTCGATCATCCCTCTTGTTTCCTTACTTTTTGCCGTTCTGGTATCCCTACATCCTGATACATTTTTAATGTTTTTTATTACTTGTAGATACATGTACATTGTACATGTATCATGCAGTTCCTGAGAAGAACTTTTCAGAGCATTCTCAAATTGGGATGAGGGAGGGGCTAACTCGATTTGGGGTTGGACAACTACATGTTTTTGATTCTCAGCCAATTTAGTTTGTCATCGCATAGTTCTCTCCTCACACTCACTCACTCGACTGCAGGTGGCTGTGATACGGCAGTGGCAGGAGCAGTGGATGAGAACCCTCCCCACGGGTCAGGAGCAAACGGGTCCTGCTCTGGTGCTGAAGAGGAAGTAGAGTTAATGCACATTACACCAATACACTGTATGTACATGTACTGAATAATGACACTCAATGGCTGCTAGAATGCGTACATTGTATGTGTCAATGGCGGTTAGAATGCAACTTTCATGTACACACACACATATTTCGGCAGCTGTTTCATAGAGAACTTGCAGGGAGCTTACATTGTACATGCACGCACATGTACAGCAAGCTGGATGGCGAAATGGACTTCTACACGACAACCTTTTGACGATAAAAGAAAGTTTGTTTGCAAATGCTGGATGGGTAGAATTGCTTTTTACCTACAGTGTACATGTACGGTTCCTGATTCTCAAGATCAGGCATCCAACTAGGGTGTAAAGAGATATATCTATATCTACATGTACATAGGTTCACTCGCAGATACATAATAAAAGCTGGATATACATCCCGTTGTCAAACTAACTAGTTACACTCCTGGTATAGGAAAAATTGTGCCGCGTAATGTAATGTAATCAATTATCTAAATAACCTTTGACTACCTTAGGAATGGCCTACAAAGAATCTGCCTACACCATCGTGATCGCTATCGTTCAGTGACCCAAGCGTACAATTTTTGTGCTGAAACTCACCTTGGTGGTGGAGATACAAGCGCTTTTGTCTCGCCGTGGCCGCCATTGCTCGCGCCCTCTCTCCGACATCCGGTGGCAGTACCGTTCTTAGCAAAGGCACACGAAGATTCTGACCACACAGCCGTGATCGCTGTCGTTCACTGACGCTTACATGCCAAAACTCACCGTGCTGGCTAAGTTGTGAGTGCTGTCTTTTCTTCCTTTTGGTTGCCATTGCTCGCGATCGACTGAGCCACGTGGCATGTGCGTTAATTGGAACGAATTGCAATAATTAGCTTTGCTACGGCGAGGCAACCGCGGCGTTGCAACGGCTACCAGGAGTGCGGTTGCCCCTCGAACTAAAAAAGAAAGTTCTCTTTACCATAACTACATGTACATCAAAAGCTGTGATTATATGATCATAGTTAGTTTATACGAGGGGCACCAGTTGCAACTTGCTGGTAGCGCAAACGGGTCCTGCAGCATTGCTAGGTATTGCAACTCATTCCAATTAACGCACATGCCAACCACGATCGCTAGCAATGGCGGCCAAAGGGAAGACAAGAAATTGTTACAGCGCTCACAACTGCGCCAGCACGGTGAGTTTCGGCATATAAGCATCAGTGAACGATCACAGCCGTGTGGTCATGCCTTTCCTAAGAACAGCACTGCCACCGTGGCAGAAGTCGGAGAGAGCGCTCGAGCAGTGGCGCCAACGGCAAGACAAAAGCGCTCATATCTCCATGACCAAGGTGAGTTTCAGCGCCAGCTCTTTACATTCAGGTCAGTGCATGATAGCGATCATGGCGGTGTAGTCAGAATCTCTGTAGGCCAATCCTAAGTACATGTACTCAAACTATTATCGAGGGGCAACTGCACTCCTGGTAGCCGCGTTGCAACCGGTTGCAACTCGCTGGACGCACAAGCTACATGTAGGCATTGCCATTCCAATTAACACACATGCCACGTGAGGACCATGCTCAGTCAAGTCGATCGAGTCAGCAATTGAGTCCAAAGGGAAGACAAGAACTATTACAGCACTCACAACTACGTCAGCACGGCGAGTTTCGGCATGTGAGCGTCAGTGAATGACAGCGATCACACCAGTGTGGTCAGAATCTTTGTGGGGCCTTCGCAACAGCTGTACTGGCAACTGACGGCACGACAAAAGCACTTGTACCGTACTCTTGCGAAAGTCCGCCCACTCCGCAAAGATCGCCCACCCCCCACTTTTGGCTCAATTTTCTATATAGGGTCAAAGTTTACTCGAATGAGCGCCCACCCTCGCGCTATAGCCTCGTGCCTCGGCGATGGAGCGCATTAGTGAGATGTTCCAGCGTAACTGAGGTACATGTAAGAACCTCCTTGCAGCAAGTCTCTATTAGTCTGTGTATCCGTATCTATGGTGTCCATGTGTGTTGCCTGGCTTGCCTGTGCTGACGACGGCCCCGCGGCCTCCACGCTGGACCTCAGCCAGCGCTTGGCGGCAGCGAAGACGACGTGGTGAGCGGTGATGTTGCTAGTGACTCCAGTGATGTAGATGTGCTGGGAGGGCTTTGACTCACGCGTGCTTGCTGCTCGATCGCTGCTATTGCGCTACTTGTGTACGTAAACAAAGGTGGGCGCTCTTTCAAGGTTGAATGCGGAAACACTCGAAAGAGCGCCCACCCCCCTGTTTGGTGAGAAAGTAAGATGCAGCGCCCATGGGCGGACTTTCGCGAGAGTACGGTACATGTATCCCGAATACGCATGTACAGTATGGGACCCCCACCTCACCAAGGACATAACCCTACTTGAGAACGTTCAAAAATTTGCTTGCAAAATATGCTGCAAATCTTGGTTCATGGACTGTGCTGACGTATCTGGACATACCATCTCTCCAACAAAGGCGGTTACAATTAAAGGCCAATATGATGTATCAATTTGTGCACGGTGGCAGTTTTATCCCTGAAGGTTTATTGCTTCCACATCCCCCCTCCAACTACAATATGCGTACCTAATTTTCCTATTTCACTGTACCATTTGCCAGAACAAACGCTTACTATAATCCTTTTTCCTCACATGCTCCGCTTTTGGAATAGTTTACCGACATCTGTTGTATGTGCACCAAGTAGTCTTATATTTAAGAATGTTATATTGTCTTACGTTTAGGTTCATGTATCGTACGTATTAGCTTTTGCTATTTCATGGACCATGCTTGTATGCAAAACTTTATAAAATACATAAATAAATAAAAAATAAACATCTCCACCACCATGGTGAGTTTCAGCACCAAAATTGTGGTTGGGTTGCTGCATGGTAGCGATCACGACGGTGTAGGCAGAATCTTTGTAGGCCATTCCTATCTCTCAAACGAGTTACTTATTTACGCGGCACAATTTTTCCCCTACCAGGAGTGTAATTACAAGGCACAATTTTTCCCCTAACCAGGAGTGTAATGATTATAGTTATGTCAATTACACTACTTCAAGGTACCATACCCTAAAATCTGCAACCGGAATGAAGCTAACTTTGAGGCACATGGTTATTGGGCATGTGCAGTTATACTTTGGCAAAACATGGTGGCGAGTGAAATGAGTGTTGAGCTGAGCTCTGTCTCCTCAGTGGCTACAGTGTATATCTGGACCAACCTCTCCCCCTGGATTGAGGACTGGAGTCACTGTGATTGGGCGTCGTCAAGAGAGTACCGTGTGGGAGTATTTCATTTATGACGCTAGCAAAGGGAAGAGCTGTATGTCAGTGCCAGATAGGTGGAAGTGATGACTTCTCCGAAGTTTGCCGTGCTGAATTCATGGGAAAATATCCAAAAGCAGCATCTAAAGGGAAGCCACCCTGTGGTGTATGAGGCTCTGTTGGAGAAGGATGCGGAGAAACAAAGGGAGAAAGAGCAACAAGCTAAGAGCCGAAGGAAACCTGGCGCTGCATCTCCACAGAGTGTAAGTCCATTGGGCGGGCAGATGACGTTGGAAGATAGCATTCACAAATCCAAGCCTTACGACAAAGCGAGCGCGAGATATACGGATAAACTTGCCGTGTTTGTGGCCAAGGTAATGTTGCCAACAGAAATGTTGAGAGTGAAGAGTTTCGAGAATTGCTTGCATAACTAGTCGAGCGGCAAGTTGTACCTGGTCGGGCAGCCCTCGACAACGAAATGGAGATGTTGCAGGTGAAAGTTACGTACATGTAAAGTAGCAGCGAGCTGCGTGATAGTCTGATGTTTGGGCGAAAAAGGGAATGACACAGGTGCAGGGTTGCCACTCTAGCTGTAAGATTGCTCCATTCCCCACACACAGTGGTTCGCATTGAGGAAGTCGTGCGTGATGTTCTTCTCGAGTGGGAGATACCTGATCGGAAGATCAGTGCTGTCGTGACCGATAATAGAAGCAATATGATTGCTGCTTTTAAGGAATGGGTGCTGCAGGTCTGTGCAAGGGAGATGTGGGATTCTCTCAATTTCTCTACAAAGTAATGCAGTACACTGAAACTGAGAAGAGTGGAGAAACGAGAGGTCCACTGATGAAGGTGACAGATCTAGAGATCCAGCAGCTGGACCATGTTTCAAGAGGTTCAAGCACCTCTCCATTGTGGTATCTGTGAAGATCAGGGAACAAGCTTCATCAATTGCTCAGGGACCTCAAAGTATCCCCAACCTGGCTGTAGTAGCACTGCTTGTGATACCTGCATCCAGCGACCCTATTGAGAGTGCTTTTCAACAGCAGGTCAGGTGACAGCTGGGAAGCACAACCATTTGAGTGACAAGCGACTACAAAGAGAAGAGGCCAGTTCCTCTTCGGTCAATGGAAACTGTGGGGGAAGAGTAGCACCTCTTGGCACAACAAGTGAGTCCGTTAGCTGCATGAGCCAACCAGTAGAACAGCCGAGCCACTTGAGACCCTCTGGACGGGGGTCATATCAATCCGCTGTTGGCAGTGCATGGATTTCAAGATCTTGTTTCAGCTTGGGTTTTTAAAACACGTGTTTGTACCTGTACTGGTTACTAGCAGTACAGAGTAACGGTCATACTTTACAAGCACACACGGTGTTTAAAGGTTATGTTCTAGGGAGATGGCATGCACAATACGTGGGATACATCACACACTATTCCCTGTTCACATACACATGTACATGTAGTACCTGGTTGCGTGGGGGGTGTGGTATTGGTTGTGGAGGGTGTGGTTGTAGAGAACAATGACCACGGATCACCACCTTTGCTGGCAGTCACTGCATCATAGGAGGGAGGGGGCTCAGCTGGCACTGCCCAGGGGTCCACTACACCTGATAAGAAGGAGGAAGGGAGGAGGAGGGGGAGAAAGGGAGGGGGGAAGGGAGGAGGAGGGGGAGAAAGGGGAGGAGGGAAGGGAGGAGGGGGAGAAAGGGGAGGGGGGAAGGGAGGAGGAGGGGGAGAAAGAGAGGGGGGAAGGGAGGAGGAGGGGGAGAAAGGGGAGGAGGGAAGGGAGGAGGAGGGGGAGAAAGGGGAGGGGGGAAGGGAGGAGGAGGGGGAGAAAGAGAGGGGGGAAGGGAGGAGGAGGGGGAGAAAGGGAGGGGGGAAGGGAGGAGGATGGAGAGAAAGGGAGGAGGGGTAGGGGGAGGAGGGGGAGAAACGGGAGGGGGGAAGGGAGGAGGAGGGGGAGAAAGGGAGGGGGGAAGGGAGGAGGAGGGAGAGAAAGGGAGGGGGGGAAGGGAGGAGGAGGGGGAGAAAGGGGAGGGGGAAGGGAGGAGGGAGAGAAAGGGAGCGGGGGAAGGGAGGAGGAGGGGGAGAAAAGGGAGGGGGAAAGGGAGGAGGAGGGGGAGAAAGGAAGGAGGGAAGGGAGAAGTTAAACCACTGTCATTAAATTATTAGTCGGACAGGAAGTGGCTCTGCAGGAGTACATGTACCAGTGGATGTACTTTCAGCCACTTGGTCTACCCTGCATTTGTTCGAAATTCATATAATTATGGGTGGGTCGGTCTTAGTGCAATACCACTGTAAAGGAATAACAGTTACTACGCAGGATTGAACAGTTTACATGTACGTCATTCACTGTCATTCACCATCATCGATCCTCTGGGACTAATGCTCACTTGAATACAAACATCCAGCTGCTGAGAAGTTTCATGAACAGACATGCCAAGAGAACAGTCCAGAGTGTCCTTCTTGAACAGTTTACATGTACTTCATACATCATTCACCATCATCGATCCTCTGGGACTAATGCTCACTTGAATACAAACTGCTGTGAGCTTCGTGAACAGACATGCCAAGAGAACAGTCCAGACTGTCCTTCTTGAAACACGATAGAGGTCAAGGCTAGTAAAGGCCTTGAAGTTTTGTGCCAGTGCTACATTCAAAGACACACCTGCATGACCTCATCAAGAGGCTCATGACAGTGCTTGTAGCAAACACCTACAATATTAATGTACATGTATATAGGTACTTGTTCCCTGTACAATACTGTGCAAAAAGGTTTCACGTATTAAAGGTTTCACCTTCATGTGTATGCCAATTACTAATGGTTGGTTGCATGTACATGTACATGTTCCCAAATTGGGAAACTATATTCAGGGGACCCGGGACCAAAAATGAAACCGCAGGCAATCTGTGCTGATGTACCTACTAAAAGCCCAAACTCACAGCTATGTTGTTGCCTTAAGTACTGTATGCACAACGGATTATTAATTAGCCGTAGGCTTGGGAACCGGCTAGATCAATACTACCGGATTATAGTTCAAAGTGCAGTGCTTGTGGTACACTGTATATGTAATTATGTCCAAAGGACAAAGTTCAAGTGCATTTTGGTAGCCTCCTGTAGTGCAAATGGAGAGGTCTGGGAAACGAGGTACATACATGTCTAATATTCCAAAGTGGAAAAGTGGTGAAGAGGATAACCTGTCGGCAGAAAATGTCTTCCAATTGTGCAAAGCTGACTTGCATATACTCAAGGTAATGATATACATGTACATAACTGTGAGTTTGGCTGGTACTTGCATTTCTGTCTCACGTAACTGCTGAAGATCCTTGGGTGTTTGGGGCCCCGAGTCCTCTGAATATTATAGCGTCCCCTCCAAATTAGATTAATTTGCATGCTACATGTCGGTTGGCAACTCAAAAGTACGTATGGGTCTATATACATCTCCTTTCCCTTTGGTTCACACACACACACACACCTGATGAATTAAGATCGAGCAGCAGATCACCACTTCTATCCTGTTCTTTCTCTTCCGCTTCCTCCTCCTCCTTCTCAGCCTCAACCTGGGAGAGGGCAATGGCTGCTCGAATACTCTCCTCCTCTTGTGCCCTGTGGGATAAGATGTGATGTCACGTGTACATGTACAGTACATGTATTATGTCACGTGTGAGTTCACAAGCGGAGATAAGGGGACATGCTCATCAAGAGTACAACTAGCACATCGACACATGTTCTTGTTTACATTACATTAATGGAGAGTACAGATTACTGGAGAGTACTGGAGAATACAAATTTTACTGTGAATTACACAATTTACTGTAATCTCCCGATAATACAGTCATGTACGTACATGTATGTCTGAATTTTAGTGGCTGCTCAAAGAGGGGGGTGGGCATATTTTCGCAATCATTTCTACATGCACACAAGATTCAGGCATAACAGGATGTGTTGCTGCTGCTTCCGAGAAATCTGTATTGCACTGCTAGTGCTATGCTACATGTACATGTAGGCGATTGCACACATGAAGATACAAGATGCAATGCACAGCGCCAGGAGCGCATAATGAGGTAGCGAGCGGAAGGAAGGGAGGAGCGTGAAACGACCACTCAAAAGATTAAAAATTGAAAACTTTCCCACGGTAGTCCCGTTACTATTTTTAGCATGCACGTGTATTGTTGTATTTCAGACTGACTACTAGCTAGGCCTATAGCGACGGGCCAAATCTCGATGGGAGAGAGAGAACTCAGTGTCCGTAAGTGTCGCGGGATGTTTCCTAGCAGTCTTGAACTCCATAAAAGCAGAAAGGGCGGTTATTTCCACTAGTCGAGACACCCGCTTGGCTGTGTGAAGCGGTTCGATCAACTGCATCGTCATACGGCACTTTCTCGAGGTCTGTCACTACCAGTACATTGTATGTTATTCCCGTGCCTCGCTACATTTGGAGTCCTGATACTGGCCTTTCTCTGTGTTCTAGTAGTCATCCTTTGAAGTTTCGCTACGCGTGCGAGCTAAAAATAGTAACGGGACTACCGTGGGAAAGTTTTCAATTTTTGTCTCGGCACCGAAGTGCCAAGACACAGTGCTGGATGCGTAGGTACGTGGTACGTATGTGGTTTTCGCAATGTGCCCGCGCAAGTGCTGCATGCTCTACCCTAATAGGGTGTCAAACGTATTTATAGCCTGCAAGTACATCCTCAAAAGTGATTATGGGTTTGCATGGCTGCTCATGAATCCTCTTACCAAGACTGCTGCTAACTACTTCATTCAGGACAATGAATACTCACTCATCCAGTGTGCTGCACTCAGCCATCCCAAGTGCTCACTCAGCCATCCCAAGTGCTCACTCAGCTCTAGCTAGCTATAATTAGTGCTGAAAGAATTGGCCAAGGTGTTGACTAAACATCAAGCCGGGTAGCCCAGACACGACCATACTGCTTTCACCCTTTGGGTGAACATTCCCACCTCACCCTGACCCACCCCTTGCTCACACAGAACCTCCAAGGATATTGACGCTCACTTAAGCTGAAAGTCTCATAGCTAACAGGTTTTGCAGTCATAAAGGGTTAAGCAGCTGCCAAGTCTTCTACATGATTCCAGCTGATACCAAGTCGTGCCGAGACACATCAAGTCTTTTAAAGACTCACTTGTTAATCTTTTGCGTGGTCGTTTCATGCTCCTCCCTTCCTTCCGCTCGCTACCTCATTATGCGCTCCTGACAGCGCGTACAATCTCATGTCATGCACGAGTATTGTACACAGCTGATCAATCTCAACGATAATGAAATTGAAGGAGTCAACAATAGCCATGCACTTAGTCCAACACCCTTGACAGTATTTCTTGCCGAGCTACAGTATTCCAGTGCTCCTGTTTGAGGTAATAGTGTGGGCGTACTTTCAAGTGTTAAAAATAAGTTATCCCTGTGCAGCAACAACTTGTCATAAAATGGGGGGTGGGCGTATTTTTGAGGGAGCATGGGCACATTTATGAGGAGATTACGGTGCAGCACATCAAGTTATGGCTACATCAGGAAAACATATTACGTGTTTGGAACGAACATGGCCTATAGCCGGCTTGAGGTGTAGGAAGCTGCGTAACCACTACCACAACATACATGTACTACGTGCTTGTGAAATGCTCAGTGCAAACATGGCCAAGGACCTTGAGGTGTAGGAAGCTGCGTAACCACTAACACAACATACTACGTGCTTGTGAAATGCTCAGTGCAAAGATGGCCAAGAACCTTGAGGTGTAGGAGGCTGTGTAACCGTACCTGAGCTTCTCCTCCTGGTCGGCCTGTTGCTTGGAGAGTTGGAGAGCCAGTTTCAGCTGCATCTCCTCCTCACTCATGTCAGAAGGACGTGCCTGCTCCACATTCTGTTCAAGCCTGCGGCCCTCGCCAGCTGAACTGTGAGAGGGAGATGCGAACAATATGAAGCATGTTAAGGTACTGATATTTCTTACATGTACATTTTGTACATGTATGTGTTATTGTATTCTTGTTCTTACGTCATCATGACAAGTCTGCTCAGTCACGAGAATTTGTTTGAGTTTAGCCTGAGCTGCGATTTGGTAGACAAGCTTACTACAGAATGAGACTACCACGTATATGGCAGTCTCTTACACGGTCCTTCGAGCCGGACTTGAAAGCTAGTACCATTGAGACATGCACACTAGCTCCTGCAAGAACTGAGACTGATTGTTAGCCGGAAGGCCAGTGAAGATGAATGGACCCTTGATGCCAGGCCTTGATGAGGGAGGTACAGTCTGTAGGGCAGGAGATCGAGGCCAGGGAAAGAGCCCAAGCCACACAGTCGACCTCGAGTCAACCGCCCAGGAGGCCTCCACGTGGACAACCATATACAGCAGCTAGCCACCTAGTCTCGGAACCAGACCTTTCGTGCGGGGGAGGAGGAAAGGGTCTGGGCACCACATTCGAGTTGTCCCCAGGTCGGAATGTTGACCTAACAAATCAGAAGCGTTGATTGCGAATGACGTCAGGGAAATGATTTTTCTCCAGACTTTCTGTGTCGCCAGTGACTAGACATGGCGAATCGCTGTGCCGTACCGCGTTACCAGCGAGTGACTGACAAAGTCGAGGAGAGCAACGAGCAGGTCGACTGTGATCGTACGCGTGGTATCGCAGTTGATCGCTAATTACCACGCATAATTACGTTCCGTGAGGACAACTCGAATGTAGGAACGTGCCCAGACCCTTTCCTCCTCCCCCGCACGAAGGGTCTGGTTCCGAGACTACTAGCCACCTTGTTGTGGGGAGTGTCATGCCCCAGTTGCTGCTACATGTACTGTCAGCAGGCCCACACCTCTGATGACTGCGGAGTGGTAAGGCAGATTGAGACTAGGAAGGAAATCCTTCGGAAATCCAGAAGTGCGAACAGATTCTGAAGTGTTTTGCCTGTTTGAGAAGAGGTCACATTGGCCAGGAGTGCCAATCGAGATCTAAATGTGGCAACTGTAGGGGCAGGCATCACATTAGTATTTGTCTAACTGTCTCACCACCAAAGAGTACCCAAAGCACTACGACGTCATCAACGACCAGTTCCCACTCTACATGTACATGTACCACTTTGAGCCATCAGCCACAGGCATCAAGTCTGAAACCCAATGCTCCATCCTTTGAGAACCCCACTAGTGAGTCACTGTACGTTGGTGCAGAATAATAATTTACGACACTGCTTCAAACCGCTCAAGCTCACGTATACAACTGAATTCACCCCTGCACATTGTATTGCGTAATTCTGGATACAGGCAGTCAAAAGGTCCTACATGTACATGATGGACCGAATGTTCTGTACAAATCAGAGAGCAACACTGCTGTGAAGCAGGGAGGAGAGTAGAGGGATGGAGGGGGAGGAGAGGGAGGGAGAGGAGGAGATGGAGAGGGAGGAGAGGGAGGGGGAGTAGGGGGAGGAGAGGGAGGGGGAGTAGGGGGAGGAGAGGGAGGGGGAGTAGGGGGAGGAGAGGGAGGGAGAGGAGGAGATGGAGAGGGAAGAGAGGAGAGCGAGAAGGAGACAGGAGAGGGATAGAGAGGGGAGACAGGAGAGGGATGGAGGGGCAGAAAGGAGAGGGGAGGTTGGAGAGACAAGATTTACTTACTCAGTTGTTGGGCTTGTGGATGCACCTGGAGATGAGCCAAACTGGACCCTGCAATGAGGAGGTGGAGGTGGTGAGGATGGTGGTGGTGAAGGGTGGAGGTGGTGAGGGTGGGGTGGTGAAGGGTGGAGGTGGTGAGGATGGGGGTGGTGAAGGGGGAGGTGGTGAGGGTGGGGTGGTGAAGGGTGGAGGCAAGAGATCATAACAATGAACTCTTGGTGGAGGTGGCGAGGATGGGGGTAATGAAGGGTGGAGGTGGTGAGGATGGGGGTAATGAAGGGTGGAGGTGGTGAGGATGGGGGTAATGAAGGGTGGAGGTGGTGAGGATGGGGGTGGTGTAGGGTGGAGGTGGTGAGGATGGGGGTAATGAAGGGTGGAGGTGGTGAGGATGGGGGTGGTGAAGGGTGGAGAGGTGTACAGCTACATCCACAGTACTGTCTGTGGAGATGCATCCACTGGCAGAAAAGAGGAACCTTCTCTCCAAAGTGCACCCTCCACACTATTATTCATTACGACCAAGAATCATTACATAAACAATCACGGAACAGCTGCTGGATTTGCATGAGCACTAACCTTTTTGTTCCTGACTTGGGCGATCTTCCGAACTCTACATTGACTGTCTGACCGCTCAGAGCCTGCTGTCGCTCTCGAGCCTAGGAGAAGAGAGGCAGGTGTCATACACATCTGTTCATGTGTGTATGCGGATGGGTAGGCCTTGCCCAAAAATCATCCTACATCCTCACTGCATTATTACCCCAGCATGTACATGTATGCTCCTACGCACGCTTCAGCACTACTGCTACGGTCAACCATTATCTGCAAGGTATACTGAGGGGTGGGGAGGTGCAGGTGGGGAGGAGGGGAGCAGGAATAAAAACAGACTCAGCTGTCACATCACATTCGCAGTACTGACTGAGGTTCTTACTTGCACCCAATCTAAAATCTAGTACACATTTATAAGAGGGTAGTCATTTCTTTACCCTGCACACACATGCACACTAGCCTCATTCCCAGGTCTCCGCCCAGATTTCTTGTCGCAGTTTTTTAGAAAATTTGCTACGAGATAAAATCTGGGCAGAGGCCTGCGAACAAGGCTATACACACACACACACCTGTCTAGCCCTTGCCCTCTCCTCTTTTAGTTTCTTGTCATCTTTCAATAGTGCAACAAGCTGCTTTGCCTTATCACGAACTGGAGAGAAGGAAGGAGGGAGGGAAGGAGGGAGGGACAGCAAAGTTGTGGCGTACATGTACACTGTACTGCACATGTAGTGAATGTCACCACTCAGTGTATTACAGTACATGTATTACACATACATGTATTATTGGGGCGAGCCGGAGCGAGCCCCACAGTAGTGAGTATTGAATTGATTTTTGTATTAGACCAACCGTGCGCGTATACGATGGTGAAAAAGCCTGGGGCCGGGGAGGCCTGGGAACGAGGCTAGGATCGATATTTGAAACGACGCTTGCGCAGTAAACTTTTGCGCAACGTGTTCAAAGAAACGTAATGGATGACCGTCACGGACAAACTACAGAGGCGCAGAGGCTAGCCCAGCGTAGAACGCAACATTGAGCTAGAGCTGAAGAAATGCCCGAGCAGAGAGAGCAGAGGCTGGCAAGGCGAAGGGAACAAGACATACATGTAGACCGTCGAGCTAGAGAGACACCTGAGTACGGCGCAGGGAACAAGACAGAGCTAGAGCTGAACAAACACCTGAGCAGAGAGAGCAGAGGCAAGTACGGTGCAGGGAACAAGACAGAGCTAGAGCTAGAGATGATTCAGAACAAACACCTGAGCAGAGAGAGCAGAGGCAAGTACGGCGCAGGGAACAAGACAGAGCTAGAGCTAGAGCTGAACAAACACCTGAGCAAAGAGAGCAAAGGCTGGCAAGGAGAAGGGAACAATGCAGAGAATGTCGAGCTAGAACTAGAGTAGATGAAACAGCGGAGCAAGCAGATCAGAGGCTGGCAAGGCAGAGGGCACAAGTGAGAACACATCGAGCCAATGGTAAGGATCGAGGTATTAAAAATGGCTGGTTACACCAGATAGTAGTCGTGTAGTGTTACACAGTCGTTGGGCCAGTCGTCCAGATAATTGAAATTTAACTCGAGTACCGGAAGTCTACTTGGGGGCGGTACTCGACTGGTAATTTACATGCTGCTTGCTTCCTGTCTTTTCTACAGACCAGCTCTCTCCTGCAGGCACGGATTCAAGCCGGACTTGCGCCAGATTGTGTAGAAGACTTGCTATAATTCACAAAATTAATATCAACTTTCTATGAGCGACATACGTGAATGCCAGGAGTACGGGCGGCATCTGCCGACCTACATGTACCCGCCAAGCGATCGCGACAAGCGGTAGTACCATGAGTGGTTACATTTTGTTTCGCCCCATGCAACCAGGCCGATATATATATTGCCGGATAGCCTGTAAAAAACGCTACAAAATATGTCGAAACGAGCCGTTTCTGTCGGGTAGTTTTTGTGCTGTGCGTGCTTTCAACCACAGGTAGTTTTGTGTACATGGTGTGCGGGTTTCAACCAGATCAAAGACAATCACGACACAAAGACATGGACGAAGACAAATGCAACGCGTGTTGTGAGTTGTGCAAGAGCAAACTTCATTTTAAGCATGTGCACAGTGCTGGATGGGTCAGAGATCATGCTGACAGGTGTGAGTTCTGGAGAGGATGGGTGTGAGTTTGGGTAGTAATGCATGTATTTGCATGGCATGCAATTGCAACACAGCTATCCTGGAGATGCTGACTTCCTGGGCCAACGCTGCAATCAAGTCACCATTGGCAACTACTTTAAGTACATGCTGAAGTATGAAGACGGTCGATTCGCTAGACACCCACGCTTCAGGTTCTTTGCCCTCAACACGGAAATGAGATGGCGTGCTCTCCAAGCAGGAAGAATCTACATCCGTCAACACCCAGGAGACGCACAGCTGACAGTCGACGAGCTTCGCGACATGGTGGGAAGAGAGGGGGAAGCTTCCTCCAACAGAGCACTCCACTACGCTTCAAGTCTTCGAGGCACCAGACAGTACTGGTTCAGACAGCGGAGCCGTCTCATCTCCATGGTCGACACCCTCGGACTACCCACCATCTTCTTCACTAACAGTGCTGCCGATCTACAGTGGCCAGAGTTACATGTAGCATGTCTGATTTGCCTAGAAGATCCGGACAATCCATCTGCTCGAATCAAGGCTGAATCCTGCTATTGCTGACTGATTCCTGCTTTCGAAATCGAGCTCTGCGATTCTGAAACCACACCTAATAATGGTCAAAGAAGACAGTCGTTCATTATAACCTTAGTTTGCTGCTAAATAGAGATACGTAACATCTTTACAAGAGTGAACCTAATTTCCCAGGAGTACATTGGCTATGTGGGAACAAGGCTAGTGAAAAGTCTTTTGCCACAGGGTACAGAAGTTCTTGGATGCATTCTACCTTGGAATGCTGAAGGCCACAGACTACTGGATGAGGTTTGAGTGGCAACATCGTGGCAATCCACATGTACATGGAGTGGCATGGCTGCCTAATGTCCCAGATGTGGAACAGCTACTGACATCAGCTGACGCACCAGAGTCACTTGGAGAGGAAATCATTCTGTATGCTGACAGAACAGTGACCACCCTCAACCCAGCCCAGTCAAGCACTGCTGACAGTGACACCCAGTGGCCACTTCCTGTGACCAACCCCCACGTCTGCAACAAGTCCTACCTGGACATTCAAGACCACCACCAAGACCTCTGTGAACTCATGGCAACGTGTCAGAGGCACACTCGATGCTCAGAAGCCTACTGTCTCCGCACCCGATATGGTCACCAGGAGTGTCGATTTGGCTACCCCAAGCCACTACAACCAGACACCACCATCGTGGTTGACCCAGAACCCACTCTGCTGACAGCCAGAAATGATGGGATGATCAACAGCTGCAACCCGGTCCAGCTATCAGCATGGCGTGCCAATGTGGACATGCAGTACATACATTGTGTACATGTAGTCTCATGCCGCCGAGTGATCGACTACTGCACCAAGTATGTCACCCTAACGTCACCAAGAGTGAACCAAGATCTGAGACTCTCAAGGATACCTTCACCAGGATTGTCAGGGCCTCAAGGACGGCAACCGGTCACTGAAAGCAGTTCAGTAGCTCCTCATCCACAGTGTAGGAGACAGGGATTATAGTGCTGAAGAGACCTGCCACATCATCCTGCAACTGCCCATGTTCAAGGCCTGGCTCCAGAGCAGTTGAAGATCACCTCCAACAAGACAGCAGAGCCACAACCCCTTCCATTCTTACATCATCATCAATGAGATGTCCATGGTTGGTCGGAAAGTCTTCGGACAGATTGACCGTCGTCTGCGACAAGCCTCCCCCCACCATGCTCAGGAAGTATTTGGCGGGTGCTCCATTCTACTGTTTGGAGACTTTGGCCAGCTTCCACCAGTCATAGACCTCCCTCTCTACACCACCGACACCCGCTCAGACCTCTCTGACCAGGGAAGAGCTGCGTACCTCCCTCTCTACACCACCGACACCCACTCAGACCTCTCTGACCAGGGAAGAGCTGCGTACCTCCCTCTCTACACCACTGACACCCACTCAGACCTCTCTGACCAGGGAAGAGCTGCGTACCTCCCTCTCTACACCACCGACACCCGCTCAGACCTCTCTGACCAGGGAAGAGCTGCGTACCTCCCTCTCTACACCACTGACACCCGCTCAGACCTCTCAGACCAGGGAAGAGCTGCGTACCTCCCTCTCTACACCACCGACACCCGCTCAGACCTCTCTGACCAGGGAAGAGCTGCGTACCTCCAGTTTGACAAGGCCTTCACCCTCACTCGGATCATGCGTCAAGCTGGTCAAGACCCCGATCAAGTTCGCTTCAGAGACATTCTTCTTCGTCTGAGAAACGCTGAGGTCACCATCGAAGACTGGAATTGCCTCTTGACACAAACACCAACCACTGTTGCTGACCTTACCCCATTCGCCAGCGCACTTCGCTTGCATCCCACTGTTGAAGCAGTAGTGGAACACAATGTAGCCAAACTACAGGCCTCAGGGCAACCTATTGCCACCATCAAAGCTGTTCACACTGGAGCCAACGCGGCCAGGGCCTCAGCCGATGATGCAAGTGGACTGGAAGCTGTAGTGTGTTTGGCCAAGTCAACACGTGTCATGTTCACCAGCAACCTCTGGATAGAAGTTGGCCTGGTCAATGGAGCGATTAGTCTAGCTGCTAGACCCTCCTCTCCCACCCGGGAAATGAAATAATGGAAACGTGGAAGGGAGAGGAGGGTCTAGCAGAACCTGCACGGTTCAGTTTAGTCTCGGTCCCAGACCCAAACCAACCCCAGCACGGATCGCATCTACATGTAGTATCACGTGTGGGGAGGGAGGGTCTGGCCAAGTTGTGACATACAAATTAGTCATCCGCGGAATTTCAGAGGGCTGAATCTGATTGGTTGATTGGCTAGTAATGACGTTTGGAATGTTCACGCCACATGCGCAGTGTGCTAATTATTCATGCTAGCTAGCTACTGTACATGTACGAGTCAACAAAGTGGTCGAGATTGCGATTACAGCTGTATTTAGCCAACTGGGGTCGACGGTCACTAGCTATGTACATGTACGGTGAAGTTGGAACAGCTCAAAGTCGCGAGAGAGCTGGTGAAAGGACTATTTTGTATCGATTCCAACAGGCAGTCGCTCCGCTGTAGTGGATGCCAGCCTCCTGCAGTGTCAGGGGGAGCTGACTGTCGTTCTAATGAACCCTCTGAAGGTGTTCCTGTTACCAAGAGCGGCGCTCATGGCCTCCTGATGTAGACCGTGGACTCTTTGTGCTATATACCTGGAGTTGGCGCCTTAGTGCCGAAAATCGGGGCGGAGTCATCAGCAGAAGGGTAGAGAACAGAGGCATTCTTAGCCCGGAGGCAGTAGCAAGTGGAGAGAGAGATATCTCAACACCAGGAATGCCTGCCTTTGTAGATGAGGCACACTGCATTGAGAAATGGCGAGTTCTCTACCCTTGTACCTCAGCTTCCACCCTCATCTTTGACACTAGCATACATCTTGCTGCAACAGACTTGGCATACAATGTACAATGTACGTTGAAAAGTCCTAGCTTAGAAGCTTTATCTACACTCCGTAAGAAACTAGGCACTAGCAGTTCAATACACGTAGCTGGGTAACTGTGAAAGCCGGAACGCAGGAACGCGGAACGGAAGTAAAATGCGGGCCGCGCGCTATCATCACTTGCACCGTACGCGCAGGGCGTCTTTATTCACTGGACTGGACTGGACTCACCCAAAAATCTGTTTTTCAGTGTAGGACAGAAGCTAAGCATACTTATTTATTCACTAAAGTTGCTTGCATAGCCTGCTTTCATGTCTTTCCTCGAGTCGGTAGAGGTCAAAGGTCACATGCATATTTAATAAGCTTAAGCAAAATGCTCTTCAGTCAGTCGTGGATGATAGAGGAATATTATTTTCTGTTTTCTATGCTTCAGCAAAAGGCTGGAGTTCGATGTCTGTGGTAAATAAGTGCTCTTCATTGAAGCTCATTAAATATGTACGTGACCTTTGACCTCTACCGACTCGAGGAAAGACACGAAAGCAGGCTATGCAAGCAACTTTAGTGAATAAATAAGTATGCTTAGCTTCTGTCCTACACTGTAAAACAGATTTTTGGGTGAGTCCAGTCCAGTGAATAAAGACGCCCTGCACGTACGGTGCAAGTGATGATAGCGCGCGGCCCACATTTTACTTCCGTTCCGCGTTCCGTTCCACGTTCCGTATTCCGGCTTTCACAGTTACCCCATGTAGCTCCACTGTGCACTTTTGAGTTTTATCGCACCTACTTGAGTTGTAATCTTGCACCGGCCAATTACTATTCAGAATGACTGTGGCACGCTGCATCCCATAATGTTCTTATGTAGCAACTTGACCAGACCCTCCCTCCCCACGCGTGATACTAGATGCGATCCGTGCTGGGGTGGGTTTGGGTCTGGGGCCGAGACTAGGTTTCTTGTTGCATGATGCGTAACAGTATTGTTGCATTAAATAGGTTTGGTTGGTAACAATTAAGGAAGAGAGAGGGAAGGAGGGGGACGGAGAGGGGAGGAGGGGGGGGGGGGGGGGGGGGGAGAGAGGGGGTTAATAAAAGAAGAGCAAGCCGCTAAGAATGTAGGAGTACTATGTACTATACATGTACATGTATGTAGCTCACTGTTTGTTCCTTGGTCTTTTCCGTCCTTGTCGACGTACTGAAAGTCCTTCAAGGTTTGGATGGAGAAGAGGTTCTCTTTACACTGCTGGGACACACGTTCCGACCCGGACTTGATGAGGTACTCCAGAACTGCCAGAGACTGGGGAGGAGATGAGGAGAGAGGGAGGGAGGGAGGGAGGGAGGGAGGGAGGGAGGGAGGGAGGGAGGGAGGGAGGGAGGGAGGGAGGGAGGGAGAGAGTGAGAGAGGGAGGGAAAATGGAGGGAGAGAGGGAGGGATGGAGGGAGAGAGGGAGGGAGGGATGGAGGGAGAGAGGGAGGGACAGAGGGAGGAGGAGAAGGAATACAGAGGGAAGGAAAGAGGAGGCAGGGGGAGAGGAGAGGAAGGAAACAATGGAGGAAGTGAGAGTCAGTAACTAGGTGGGAGCAGAGGAGGGTAAACAAAATTCTCGTACCTGAGGCTGAGACTACACACTGTACATGTACATGTACCATGCATCTCATCTTTAGACCCTAAAGAGTGTACATGTACATGTAGGGATGGGACTGAGGATGGCATTTCTCCCTTGTTTGTATGTCAACATGTACAGTGTACATGTATATGCCACTTGGTATAAAGTTGTGAAAACTATCTATCCACTTCCCTTCACAAACATTCCACCATTGTATATCCTGAGTAAAGATGGTTGTGTCATCATGCATGCAACAATTCACAACACGACAAATGTTGTGCATGCAATGTTACATGTATGCGTTCTGGTAACAGGCTACAGAAGGCAATTCAACAGGGATATTACATGTACCTTGTAGACATGTCTCCAGTTCTTGCCACTGTCGTTGAGTCGCTTCCATAGCATCCCCATCACCAGACTATACGCTTGGCTGAGAGAAAAAAAAACGAGTTGGGAGGATATAGCAAGTACATAATACCACTAGCCTCATTCCCAGGTGCTCGGTGAATGGGGAGAAGAGCGACTGGCATCCACCGTTCACACATGCGCGAGCAATTCCGTTACATACAAACACATTCTTGCCGTTAAGTATGTGCCGTATTGCTGTCAGTTGTTTGTCCTCAGCACCATTCCTGGCTCTCCGACCTTACCAAGGGTGTACGGCACGGCTTGGTTGAACAGTAATGTACGGTTGTGCAACACGGACTAGTATAACAGTAGTTTCCAAGTTCCCCACAAAAACCTGAGGAGCCGCGCATGCGCAAACAGTGGACACCAGGCGCTCTTCTCCCAATTACCGAGCGCCTGGGAACGAGGCTAATAATACCACAAGATTTCTTTGCTAGGGGGAAGGGGGAGGTTTCTCGAGTAGTGACGAATACATGTACATGTACTTGAGTGCTATATGTAGCCTCGTTCCCAGGCCCCGCCCAGCTTTTCATCACTTGCAGTACGGAAAAGCTGGGAGAGCCTGGTAAGTTTCCTCACGTGAGCATTATGTAATCGACAAACGGCCAAAATTTTGAGAACGAAAAAGCGAAGTTTTGCATATTGTTCAACCAACTACACGTTCAATGCTTGGTGTGTACAACAGTCACCCCCCGCTAGCTAAATACGTGTGGTAAGTTACCTGGTACATTGTACCTTAGCTCTTCTTGCTGTTCTGAGCCCCAGTTCGCCCACGTTCAAGTAAGTCCTTCTACCACCTTTCTACCTTCGACGTCACACACGTAAGGAAACATACCAGGCCCTTCGCGTTCGTTCGTGCAACCGAGAGCAGCGCGCGAGCCTGGGAATGAGGCTATGCTATATATATGTGCCTGACAGTGCGGTGTTGTTTGTTATGGTCTACCTGGGGGAACAATCATTGGACCAGACTAACCCAAAATTTCAGCTAATCATGCTTATTCATTCACTACAGTTGCTTGCATAGCGTCTTCCATGCTTTTCCTCAAGTTGTGATGGTTAGCAATGCTGCAAAGAAGTGAATCCACAGAAAAAATTCTTGGATCAGCTGGTACGTAAGTACATGTACATGTACATGTAGCAGCACCTGAGTCTCCAGCCGATTTCAAACTCTCTCTCAGCTGTACCAAATAAGTTGGAGACCTCCATACAATGGCGCTACACTGTATATACATGTATACATGTACATGTATGTACAGCTACACTGTACATGTACATGTAGTGTGCTGATTCTCTGCCGTGGGCCTTGCAGTTTTGTGGTAAGAGCATCTGACTAGTATTCAGGTCTTGGGGTCGAATCCCAGCTGGCCCTGGAAATATTCTTGTAGATTCAATTACTCCCTTGGCACTGCTAACTCAGAGCATGGATAATAGATCATGGGGAACAGGATTGGAAACGCGTATGCCGCCCTATTCCAAATGTATGGAGTGTCAGCACGGCCTTTGATTGAATGCTGTTTTTTTGTTGTACCTCTGGTGCTGCACAGGGACTGTTCTAGGGCTCACCTCTTGTACCATCGGATCGGCCTTAAACCAGTGTATGTCCGAAGCAGTAAGTTTTGCTCCTGAGTCGTAGATAAAAGCATGCTTGGCTGTCCAAAAAACAGACGTATCCCTGAAATTGTGATACCCATGTACTGCTGCACCTCTGGTGCCACACAGAAACCATTCTGAGACTTACCTTTCCTATCGTTCAATCAGTCTTGAACTGGTGTTGCCCTAAGCAGCAACTTTCACTGCTGACAGTCCTGAGTAATGACTGCTAACGGCATACTAGACGCAAAACCCGCATTCAATCCCGTAAACGCACATTTCCAATCCAGTTCCAACTTCCCGGTACTCTATTATCCATGGTGAGAAAACACCAGAAGTGACTTACACATGGAAGGTGTACTCGGCCAGCTCAGACATCACCTGACTGCTGGGTCCCCACGGGTCATTCGACGTGGCCTCACGGACCTTAGCCTCTGCATCAGAGTAGTTGAGCACCACATTTTTGCTGTACGTGTGTGTGTGTGTGTGAATTAATGTGAAACCTGATGAGTCCCTTCCTCCCACCAGCTACACATGTACATGTACATTGTACGCATAGGTAATCCTCTAGTAAGTGGCTTTTCAGTTCATCAGCAATGATCACACCAGAGACCCAGAATCGCAGTGAGACTTCCTTGCCGAGTTACACATGTACCTACATGTAGAATTCTCCCAAATTTTTCGTAATTAAAAGTACCCAGTGATAGTACAGTACACGTGACGGTACTTGTACATGTATCTACAGACAAGTCATGTGCGTGTACAGTGAGTGTACCTGTATAGATGGTACAGTAGTCAGATACATGTACACGGGCAGGAACTTTGGGGATCTACATGTACATCTTCTGTGTCACTCCGAGGGTCCATCCCAAGAGCTCTTTGGGATGTCTGATCCCCATGCATGCATGCTCCTTCCCAGCTTCCATTACACAGTTACTGACTGTAGAAGCTGGCCGGAAACAGAAATAAATGTAGCAATTAGTCTTAACTAGAGCAAACCTCAAGGGGACCCCCCCCCCCCCCCCCCCCCCCCCCCCCCCAACAGTGCTTGAGCTTGCAAACTTGCATAACTAAACATGCTTTCAGCGCATACATGTAAGTTCAAGGCTTTCCTTACCTCCACAAGGGCTATAGAATACCTACACATACACTATGAAACCATGCTAAATTCTGATATGTGCTTTCACAAATACTGTGTAAGTGCCATTGCAGACATTCAACCCTTACAAGTCATCTGCAGGTTCTGCCTGCAGGAAGCTAGCGGACTAGACCTGAGCATGACACAACAAATGGACAAAGGGCTCTACCCCATAAACTGGACATGTTACATGTAGTTGTCTGGGACTTAGTTGCAGGATTTAACAATAATATCAGCTCCCCTCAGTACACTAGAGTACAGCAGATGATTCCAATTAATGCATAACATTTGACCTACATATACATACACGTAGTAGCATCACTGGCTATGGTCATGTGACGTGCAGTACAAGGCTACTGCAACAGCACATGTAATGCTGTGTACGTACAAAAGGCCCATATGCTAGAAGGTGATCTAAGAACTATACCAGCCCAATTCACCAACAGCTACCACTGAGATAATAATACTCACATACCCAAACCACCATATATGGGGTGCACTCCACACCCACACATCTCTCCCAAATAAGGAGCCTGGAGCTGGCATAGTGTAACAACTCTGGCCACTTTGGCATTGTTAGGGAAAATGTTGCTAAACACACACATATACATGTACATATTCTCCTTTACTGAGATCAAACCATCATGCAAAAGGAAGAAGCTATCACAGACAAAATACATGCAGGTACCAGCCACTTCAACAGGAAGTTATGTTTGTCTTGCTGTAGCTTAAGTCCACAAGAGGGATAATCATACACCTACGTTTACAAGTCACGTGAAAAAATCTGCATTAAGTCACACGAGAAATTCGTATTATGTACTGCAACTCATGTGTCAACGGGCGGCAAATCTGTGGTAGTTTTGTGGCAGAGCTGGTATGGACTACTTTTGCACTCCTGAATTACATCTCCGTACTTCTGGAAGTCGAAGTTGAACTCGTCCATACATATACACTCGGGCATCCCATCTGGAATGGACCGTACAGCTGCTGTACCGCTGCCAGTTCTCGGTGTGGCCCCGCCTTAGGCCTCGTACGCAGGCCTTCTCGCCCCAGCATTTGTGGCTTGCCATACTAATGCGAAGGCTTGGAAACCAGAAATAAAATATTGTTGCCAAGCAAGCTATGATAATGCGCATTCGCAAGGTTCACTGGTAGAGGAGCGTGCACTGAAATTCCAGGTTTGCATGATATTATCATAGTACAAAGTTATACCAGAAACATTACACTTGTTTGTCACCTTCGGCATTGTTACTTGCGCTTCGCACTCGTAACAATACTGCGCAACAAACTCGTGATATTCCAGTATGGCTTTGCATTATGGCGATACCTATATACAATCGCCGCGATTACATGTTATGTAGTCTGAATTCCTGAAGATGTCTACATTCAGCAACAGATATGAAATGTATTGGTGTAATAATTATACACTGTACAGCCCTTAACTATTGCATGAAGCCCCACCCACAGGAAGTTACTGCCACTGGCAGCCACAGAAACACAACATTTCCATCAAGGACTGACTGCACACCCACCCACAGGCGTGTTCATGCAAGATTCAAAGTTCAATCAGGTGCTTCAGGTTGTCACTGTGAAGCTCCAGAGCTTTTGGTAATAAGCCTCGAGACACACGACAGAATGAAACCCACGTACGCGATACAGTATTTTATACAGGCCCTAACCACACCCTAACCCATATTACATGTACACGTACACGATGTATATGAAGGATCTGTTAGGCCGCTAATGAACAGAGAACATCAAGACAGTATGGAACTCTACTACAATGAATTCACAAAGGGCTTGGAGGTGGGAGATCAACATGCATACATGTATGTACTTGTCATGTTGCATGTTACCGACAAGGACTACGGAACCAGGATGACGTCCAAGGATTTGTGTGTATGAGAATGCCCTGAGGCTATCTGATTTTAGGCGTTCAGGCGCAGGTCCTACTCTTACCACTTAATTGTAGAAATGATGGACACAAAGGGTAATGTAATCTAGAGTTCATAGCTAGTACAAAGCTACCTGACAACCGGTGACGAGCAACAGGAAACTTACAATTCCCTCTTGAACTTCGACGCCATGACTTCGCCCCCTCTGCCGCCGTGTTCGTGTTCTCCTTGTACGCCGCGTAAATAAAAAGCGTCAAGGGTTGTGCAGGTGCAAATGTCCAGACTAGAAAGTCAACCCACAGGAAATTCCTTCGTCATGTGATTAGACACGTGATGGGTGGGTGGAGCTAATCCTATTAGTTCAGTGGGTGGGGCTGATCATGCTGCACTTCGAGGGTCCGCCTCGCGAGACTAGTGGTCTCCTGTGGCCAACTGCACACTCAGGTCAGAAAGCAAAAGGGTGGATGTGGTTACTGCGTTTTGCGGGGATCTTGCAATAAATGGAATGAAATCGCAAGCCATGTCAGATCACTGGGTTTGGTTGTTTGAAGATTTTGAACTTCGCATAGGTTTATTACACAGTCATTGTTTTACCCAGAGCTTGATGAGTTGGAGCTGAGTCTGGGTTAGTACACTAATCTGGGTCAGGGCACGAGACTAGTACTTTGACTAATGAATTCGATGTGTATATATTGGTCCGGCATACTTTTCGCGCATCTAGAACCGGCCCTGGCCCTAAATATACCCTAACCCATTGCCCTACTTCCTGCCGGACCAATATCCACTTCGAATTAATTCAAGGGTGGCAACTATATGAGGGCAGAATTTGATCGATGAAATAATATACTACTGTCAAATTGTACTATCAAGAATCAAACGAGAAAGTTCCTCAGTCATTACTTCCGAGTGCAGCTGACTATGGATCATGTTTCATTTGAAGCAGCTGTGTTTCGGTCGTGATATTATATATGGAACACTCCCTCAATGAAGGCAAAACCAACTAAGCACTTATTACCACTCTACTCCGACCAATGCATGGCTCCCATGGCCACTAGCTATATACAGATCTGTCATTTTTTCTGATCCTTGAGGTTAACTCATGAGGCTCTTCTTCATGAACACATTTCCAATGACATGCAAGAGGAGGAGTTGAATCATGCATGAAAAGTTTGGAGATATTCAGAACAGTTCTGGAGGTCTGCATGCTGTATACACTGCCAGATCAGAAGGCACAGCATGCACTGCCGCAATCATGCATACAACGTGTATACATTCTTATTGCACACACACACCCAAACTTGATGGAAATTGACAATCAAATAGTGCAATTAATTGTCCAGTAAAACAATTATAGCTATTCTGAGTCCTATGATTTATTATAATTCAACTGACATTCATTTTCGTCACTGCATGTGACGTGGCCTTTCCCAGCGTTAGTACTGCAAGCGACAAACGCTGGGAAGAAGGCCTGGGAACGAGGCTATATATACAGTGTTCACTCCTGTAAGTCCTGGTCTAACAAACTAGCCCTTCACTTACTCCAACCTTGACTTGATTGATAGGTCCTCCGGCTCCGTGTCATTCTCTATATATCATGTGTAGTTATAAGCACATAAGCAGCTGTATGTTGAATGTTCGTACCTGTACAGCTGTGCGAAGCATACAGTGCTCACATATTTCCATTGTGGGAAAATGTTTCGAATGAGTCCATTAGTACACACACAGTGTGTGTTGCACATACTATTCAGATATCATGCATGTTAATGCTTGATGCCACAGGCCCTGATTTCATCATTTGTCTCTAGTTGGAACTCTTTTTTGTCTCTTCCGAGCAGTTGTACTGGTGCATTTGCATTACTTTCTTGATTGAAAACAGTACGTGGTGTACATTGATTCAGTAGCTGATAGTAGCAAGTTATGTCTATAGCATGGGAGTAAAGTGTGTACCATCTGCATACTACGTGGAAGGAAGAATGTTAGGTTGCAGTAGCCTTGCTCCCAGTCCCTCGCCCAGCTTTTCATCGCTTGCAGTACTTCATCGTTTGCAGTACTGCAAGCGATGAAAAGCTGGGCGAGGGACTGGAAACGAGGCTAATGTTGCAGCATGATTTGTATATGTGGGAGGAAATCATTCCCTTTTGTCCAAAGCATGCAGAAGCCATTATGAAAAGTCCCAAAAGAATTGTATGTGTATTGTCAGGCCTCCATGGACGCAGGATGCTATGATCCCTTATAGTCATGAGTTTGTAAGGTTTCACTATCACTAGAAATGTTTGGGGGGATGCATACCCTGTGCCTATTGACTACAATGGTTAACTTAGCTTTGCGAACAGCAACGGTATGATGAAACGTGAGATCTCAAAAGGGTTGGAGCTAGTACGAAATCGATAACAGGAAGTAGCGGCAAAAAGAACCACCTCAACTTGTATCAGGTACAGAAACGTCCCAGTACGATTATGTTCATTGTTTTGCATTAAGTAAGGTATACGTAGGGCGGGGTAATTCGGGCCACGGGGTAATTCGGGCTACTTCAACGTTGCAACAGGAAAGAAGCATCCATTGGATTCTTGCTTCTAGTGAGTTGTAGGCAGGTTGAGTCCCTGGATATACATGGCCAGAAGTTTGCCTAAAGTCTGTCCGTTTTTAGTTACCGTTGACCTGAAGTTGAAGTGGCCCGAATTACCCCGTGGCCCGAATTACCCCGCCCTACCTTATGACATCTGCTAACCTGTTTGAAGCTGCCGACAGAAAACAGATATGAAGGCATTGTTTTTCCCCTGCTTTGCATTTTTCTGTGGTCATAAATCAGAGGAAGTTGTGGAAGTGGGAGTGTAGTATATTTGGAAGACGTTTATGGTGGCAAAATGGAAGAATGCCTCCTCCATGCAAATTAGTAGGATTGGGTTAATGCACTCCAAATTCATTAATAATTTATCAGCACCATTGGTCTTCATGAAGTAGGACTTGACAATTTCCGACTTTTCTCCATATGGAGGTTAATTAACTTGGTACGATTCCGGAAGTGGTCCGTCAATTAGTCCTGTGACAGTCCCACGCAGCCTGTCTCGCGTCTAGTCTGCGGTACACGTACACGCCGATGACGGAAATGACGTTCACAGATATACTAGATCGGGTATATATAAGGTCCGAGGCTCAAGGTTCATTGCGAATTCAAGTAAACAGTAGTAGCTAGCAGTTTATCGCTCCTGAAATTCTAAGATGTTAGCTGTGCTGCTAGTACTGTGTATTGCAGGATTGTGGGGTAAGTCATTTGCTTTAACTAACTACTGACTGTGTAAGCTATAGCTATGTTCGCAATTTTCATTACAGGCTCTGTGACGCTCACAAATGGTCAGAGTACAAGCTGTGGAAGCTCTTGCCTTGTTGGGACATACTGTTCTGGAAGCTACTATACTGGTTCAACATGTGTGGATGGTCGCTGCAACTGTCTGAACAATCCAAACCGAGATCGGTGCACTTGCCTGGGTCAGTCTTACTTCAAGTGAAGATGCACTGTTTTTCTGTTCCACGTGGATATTGGTCTGGCAGGAAGTACATACTTTAAGTATAGGTAACGGACACGCATGCACATTCAGCAGTGGCCCTGGCCCTAATGTTTCACCTGCATGCTGTGACACGCATTTCCCAAACTAGCTGAGTTACTGTGCTGGGAAACAATGTGGATATGGGTCCGGCAGGAAATACCAGAAACATGTGCGCATCTGGAACCTGCCCTGGCCGCCTAATATACCCTATCCTATCGCCCTACTTCCTGCCAAACCTTTGTAATCCCTTTTAATGAAATGGATAACACTGACAGTCAGCACACAGCCATAGATAATATAATCCATAATATCACAGAGTCAGCACATAGCAGGGATGCCGTGGTCGGGTGGTATACGTACATGCTGAACTATGCAACCCAACTGTCCCAAGAACAGGATGTGCACAACTTGTTTACGCATGTCAATGAAACGGATGCTTGATACCACCTAACACCCATGTTGCCATTTGGCACAGTCAGACTTTCAGCTTCATGATGTCACTTCCGGCAATGCCCTGTGTGAGCAGAATGGATGGGACAGCACCGCTTGTTAATAATTTTACTCTCGTTCTTGTCAATTTAAATTAATTCTTTAGAGCCCAAGTTTTTTTCTGGAGGTCATTTAAACACTTAAACATACCATTCCCTGGCGTTGCGCATGTTGGCTCGAAACTGCTCACACAGGTAATTTCAGCTACACTAAACATATACGTGATTTAAACCACACCAACCAATAAAATAACTCACAATCAAGTCTCCCGAGAAATGGCAACCTGCCGTAGCTGAAAAATGGGCCATGAATGCTGGAAATGGAGGCCCTACAAGGCAAGACAGCTACTTTCTGACCCCATTTATGCATGCAGAAAACGACAGAAATGGCCCTCCCAGTGCCGACCAAGACCTTTCTACTGTGGAGCCCAGATGCGGCCATGCTGTTTGCACCCTTCGGGTGCACCCACCCACTTCCCCCGTCCCGCCCTTTCTGCTCACGCAGAACCTATCTCCCAAGGACATTGCCGGAAGTCACATGATGAAGCCGAAAGTCTCATAACGACATTTGGCGCTATGGGCCCTAAAGGGATAACTTATTAAGTAATGCAGTTGAAAAAGTGAACTTAACTGGATATTTTTAGCCATAGCTATTTCTTCTACGCAACTACTTTGAACATCTCAAAGTCATTGTGGAAAGTTTTGTTCTAGACATCACATACATTCCATCAATATTTGGCATTATTACAAGGAATCAGAAACCCCTATGAGGTATGCATGTTACCCAATGATGGAAACCACAATTGTGGGTATTACAACGTCGAGCAGAAGACTGTTAACTTTTGTCTGCCATCAAACCACATTCAGCTGCACAGGAAATATACTTCAGTACTACACAGACAGGAACACTCATCAATATTTTGTGAACTACAGTACAAGGAATCAGATGATGGTTACGTGCATATGGAAACTACCGTTTCTAACTCAGTGATCTTGTGCCATTGCTAAGTGATCACTTCATTTTGCATATGTACGAAATTTAATGAAAAAGTGGCATCCCAAACGAAGCATACATAGTTCTTGAGTGGGTGGTTACAAGTGCCTTTGAAAAAGGGATGGTGCTCAGTGTACACTATAAAATGCTGTTGTTACCCCGCGTGCACATGCGCAAAGCAGGGGTTAAGCAATCGGTTTTGTCCATCTGTCTGTTTGTCTCAGTGAAAAAAATATCGCCACATAGAAAATCCTTCGAAAGGAGTGGTTGGTCACTGCACCTATTCAATGCGCCGCATCGGCAGAGATGTCACATTGATTGTAGCTGCACCGTATCCTGTAAAATGTTCCACGCAGGGTATGTGTTCTATGAATACCTCTAGTTTTGTGTGAAACCGTTGTGAGAGATTCGCACAATATTGAGCTAGCCCATCTGAAGAAACTGATTTTGGCCATTTGGTGACTTTCTGGTTCAATACTTTGCGATGCTGTTCTGAACCACAAACAGTGAGCCTGTATGGTATTACATTTCTGCTCTTGAGGCTAGGAGCAGAAGCTCCATAGCAGTTTGTGTTTAGGGAGCAAAAGACGACATGATACTAGGAATAAAACTGTACTCTCCTCCACTTTGAGAATAAAGTGGGGAGGGGCTTTTATATGCTTGAATATCATGATTGTGTTCATCATTCATGCTTGAAGTAGTCGTATTATTCCTCCACAAGCAGTTGCATAAACAGTACACAAGCTAGTTAATTAATGTGCAAGTTGATTAATATGCACCTTTGATGTCTCAGTTGTGGGTTGTTCCCATTTCAAACGGGTTAGGGATCAAACTGCAGGAGGTTTATTGCTTTGAGGAAACTACGTATTATCAATACTGGTGATATACCGTATAGCGGGTTATTTTCGTGGGGTGCCAATTTTCGTTATTTTCGTGACTCACCACCAAGTCACGAAATTTTTCACCCACGAAATTTTTCACCCACGAAATTTTCCACCCATGAAATTATCAACCCATAGTCGTGCTGTATCACGCGTGGGTACCGTCGTTCAAGTACGCTGTACGGCTCTTTGTACTGCTGTTGTACTAGTAGCTGTACCTGCGTGACTGCGTCCCATTGACAGTGTCCTTGATCGACAGGATCCTCTATCACCAGCTGTCCCTCGCGTTGTAGTTGCCCGGATGAATTAGCTAGAATTGCACGCAAGCGACGAAAAACGAGGCCAGTAACTCTCGCCACAGCAAATGGATCAATTAGGTTGCCATTCTCGCGTTAGCATGTTAGTTATTCTTCAACACTGGCCTCCCATGTACGTCTTTTACTGACGAAGCCGCGTCTCACATTCAGCTAGCCGCACCGTCAAACCACGGCCACGTGTACGTACATGTACTAATTTTCATATTAAGTCGTCCGGGTACGGGCACCACGAAAATTACAAGGGAGTGACACTCCCAATGACGCCGTAGTCAGAGCTGTGACCGGGCTTATCGGCGAATCTTGACCCCATATACTAAGGAAGCGGTGGAGTCGCTACGCATTCTTTCGTATACTATCGGCGGTGAAACGGTCAATGACTGAAATACAGCGTAGTCAAACACTCAAGAGTCTTTTTGAGATGCGGTCAAGTGGTCAAGCAGCGAAAATGACGGTCAAGATTTCGTGACCCCGGTTGCAGCTCTGACTATGGTATCAATGGGAGTGTCAGCCCCTTGAATTAGAACCACGAAAATTAATTCTGACGACCTATCCAGCGTTTCACAAAAATTTCCACCCACGAAAATTTCCACCCACAAAAATAATCCGCTATACGGTATCACAGAGGTATTGTATCTCCACTTCATCATCCCCTCCTGCAGCTATTGTTGGCAGCTGCCACATCACACAGGGTGCAGGTGTTCGTGTGGGAACCCCTACTTATACTGGCAGTGCTCAGAGAACGTACAGCTGTGTTGCAAGTGACAACTGCAACTACGATGTACACGTGATTGCCAACTATGAGAGCAATGGGCGTCATGGATTTGGGATTCATAGAACAACAGGATACACCAGTGTGAATCTGGCAGTGACTGGTACAAGTACAAAACCTCTGATTCTGGTCTTTGTATCCTATGAGCCTGTTCAATGGACTCTGACCATCCCCACTGGAGTTGTGATTGACAGGATCATACTGGTATGATGGGATCTGTGAATTATTATGGTGGGGAGGGTGTGGATTATGTCATGTATAATTATTACATACTTTGTTTAGTGAGTATAGTATTGGTATCAGGCTAAGGGTAATACTGTATAGAGTGTCATTGGGGACATGATTTGCTAACGTTACAATAAAAGCTGTGTGTATTGAAGACCTAGCGTTAGTAACATAGCTAAGTTTCCGTTGATACATGCCCAACTGTGATTTGGACCTCACGACAATTCTTGAGTTTCTTTTAAGAAATAAGTGATAATAATTATTATGGACATCTTTAGAAGTAATGTATCCATGCACCACAATGCCAATTCATCCCTTACTCACTTGTGCTGGGCATGCATATATACTTCCTTTCTTTGCAATTTGCGAAAGTTTTACACTGCTAAATTAAGTTCTACACAGTAGTATGTCCATTATCATTGGACAGCTTGCATTATTGAGGCCCTAGCTACGTCTTTTGCTATGCAGAGCTCCTACTACAACAGTACGGTTGTGTATACTCCTGGTCAAGTGTCCACTCTGGAACGAAACAGCTATCGGAATCTTCCATGTGCTTATGGATCAGACACTGGAGGTTGCCGTACACTTCAGGCTTTGCAGTACCTTCACGGACGTTTTGGACCAGTGTCTTCATTCAGCGGATCCTATCGTGCTGATGCCTGGACTCTTGACATTACACGACAGAATTCATCTGGTATGTTTCTGCACTAAGATCATGCACTTTTCCACAAGTATAATACTATAACTCTATTATAATGCTATTGCTATTATATATGCAGGCTGTACATCACCTACAACTGCTAGTGGGACTGTTACTATGGCAACAACAGTTCAGTCAACTACCAGTGAGGCAGTATCAACTACTCAACCAAGATTAGGTATTACTGTGAAGTGGATGAGTGGCATTTGCACACATAATGTTTGCAGTGTACACCACCAGATGATTGTCGTCATGGGGCAAGCCTGTGATTGACCACATTAGCGTAGAATGAACTGGCAGACAGGCATGTTATACTTAGCAGTGCATGTCAACTGCAATGCAGAATTGATGGCAAACTCCACCCATAAGTTCCTACCACTTTGAGGTTACACTGCCCTATAGCTTGTGGCTTTAGCTGGTTTTAGGGTCATATAACCTGGGAACTCTTGAAATGAAACGAAATTTTATCTTGCAATCTGTCAGGCAGGCATGTGAGTGTGCTTCATATGCATGCACTGAGCTGTGTGTCAACTAGCCTCGTTCCCAGGCCCGCGCGCCGCTTTCGGTTGCACGAAAGAATGCAAGCGATGAAAAGCTGGGCGGGGCCTGGGAACGAGGCGATGTGTCAACTATGCTGTACATCAACGCTTCATGTGCATATGGCACATACACTTGGTTGGATTTCACAAATCATTCGGAAAAACTGATCTGAATGTAACGTTGTTTTCATATAGGCTCCGTGACACCTACAAATGGTCAGAGTACAAGCTGTGGAAGCTCTTGCCTTAGGACATACTGTTCTGGAAGCTACTATACTGGTTCAACATGTGTGGATGGTCGCTGCAACTGTTTGAACAACCCAAACCGAGATCAGTGCACTTGTCTGGGTGAGTCCAAAGACTTTAATAACTAGAGTTCATAGAACACTTACCCTGCGTGCCTATCTCTCAGTCTAAGATCCATACTGCACTCACTGACATCATGACATGGACGCACTTCAGTATGAACACACACCAGAGCCCATGTATGCCTGTATTTTTTGGTATGCCCATATTAGAATGGTGGACCCTACCATCGATCTGTGTCCAGGGTTCTATCTACACGGGGGGGGGGGATTCCCCCCCCCCCCCCCCCCCCCCCAAAAAAAAACAAAAACCCAGCAGCTTTCCCCCAGAATTCTGAAAATGATAAATTTAGTAGAAGTAGTGTCTGGGACTGCAGCATGTACACCTGTACATGCGTGCTTTGTACTGTGAAAAGTGTCCACTCAGTTGGCCCAGCCATGGGGTATAGCAAGTATGTATGAAGGATATATAAAATTATCCTATGACTGTCACAGGCATACACACTGGGCATTTCCATGCTATGACCTCAAAATTGTCTCAGAGTGCCTCAGAGCCACTCGGAAGCTTACCCCCCTAGAAAATAGTGGCCTACATCCGAAGTCCCCCACCCACCATGATTCGCAAGATCTTCTACCCCAATCTCAAATTCCTAGATAGAACCCTGGTGTCTGTGTATCTAATAGTGACCAAAGTGCTTATTCTATGCATCTCCAGCTCTGTCTTGGATTGCAATGTTATTGTCTGGTTTAGCAATCGTTTAATCCTGTAGATCACTCGATTTCAATATTTTTTCACTGGACAGACAACAGACGACAGCCGACAGATGGAAAAATCCAATTGCTTAGCCCTGCTTTGTGCATGCGTGTGCAGTGTAATAACTGGCTATGCATTGTGAGACACAATCAAGGTATACACTAATTGTCTGTGTCTCCCTGCCTAGTCTCTCAAATTAAGTTACTTTGCACAAGAATGTTAATATTGCTGGAGGAATGCTGTTTCAGCATCCTGTTATGTGCTGACTCACCATCATGCAGAATAGCATGCATGATGGTGAGTCAGCACATAACAGGATGCTGTAGTGGTGGTGTATATAGGGCTTGATCTGGTTCATAGAGAGCTGCTGGATGCAAGTAAAGAGGCTGTTTATAGACAATGCAGGAGCCATGGGGTGCCAATTGTGTCTGAACTTTGATAAACCCTCCTTATATGGAGTATTCCATTTACAGATGAAGTGCTCTGTATAAATTATACATTTACAAGTAGCTTTGCTAACTTCGCTCGCTCAGCTACTTCCCCCTCATTCACCTACGTGAGTAATCTGGCGCCGGACAGCTCTGTGCAGAGCTGCTGCTCCCCAATTGCATCCACTTCAGTTGCTGCTCCCCGATTGCATCAATCCACTTCAACTGCTGCTCCCCGTTTGCATCCGCTTCAGTTGCTGCTCCCCAATTGCATCGATCCGCTTCAACTGCTGCTCCCCACTTGCGTCCGCTTCAGCTGCTGCTCCCCGATTGTATCCGCTTCAGCTGCTGCTCCCCGATTGCGTCCGCGAGCTGCTGCTCCCTGATTGCATCTGCTTTGACTGCTGCTCCCCGATTGCGCCCGCTTTGACTGCTGCTCCCCGATTGTGTCTGCTTCGACTGCTGCTCCCTGATTGCGCCCACTTTGACTTCTGCTCCTTGATTGCGTCGCTTCGACTGCTGCTCCCCGACTGCATCCCCTTGTAACTCCAGCTGTTCTGGTAGATTCCAGCCCATGCCCAGTGTTCTCAAACATTATTCACAGACACTGACAGAGTTTGAGGTTCAGTAAATTGAAGTACGAAGGTTGCACGTCACTAGTCTAGTCCCGCCCCACGAACATCCCACTTCCGTCACTCACACACACACGCATGTTAAAATCTTAATATAAAAATAATGACCGCCCGTTGTCAGGGAGTTGCTAAGATTATAGTAGACTTATAAAAGGGTAACAGGAGCTGGTTCAGCTAATATGTGAATTGTGCCATTGCTAAGTGGTGGCTCCATTGCGCATGAGTACATATGAAAAGCGGCATTCCAAATGAAGCCATACGTAGTGGGTGTTTAGAGTGCCTTGTCAGACTTTGAAAGCAGAATCTTAATTATGGTGGTAGGGTGTAGCTACTATGAAAAATACAGAAAAGAAACTGGGGCGTCTCATAATACATGCATACATTGCGTCCCGCTCTTGTAGCCCCAGCTGTTCTGGAAGATTCCAATGTTCTTGAACATTCTTCGCGGAGTTCGCCCCACGTTGTGAACATTTTCATACTGCACATCCTCAAGGATGAATTTTGTGAGGACACATATATGTTCAAGACTAATTGCGTGATATTCATGCAAGTATATAAAAGCCCTTCCCCACTTTATTCCCAAAGTGGAGGAGACTACGGTATTATTCATAATGGAGTACCGTAGTTGCACGTTATTAGGCGCATCTCACTTATAGGTGCATATTCGCTGTTAGGCACTGGTTCAACTCTCGTCCCAGGTACTCGCTGTTAAGCGCTGCAGTCTTCTTTCGGAAACTCTGCCGTTTTCGATCATATACGGAGTGGAAAACAGCTATAATTCCAATTGAAGCGCACTTCCTATTCATTATAAAAAATATTCGTTATTAGGCACATCTCGCAAAGTCAAAAGTCAAAGTTTCATCGAATAACCCCAGAAGGGAATGGTACAACAAGCAAGAATTTGAACAAACACAGAATACCGTATTTCCGCGATCAAACGCTGCACTCGATTAGTGGCCGCCCTCGAATAATAGCCGCACCTCCAGAAGGGCTGAATGAAATAAATGCCACCCTTGTTTAGTAGCCACGGCTAGCTAGTATTTGAACGGTCGGTGATCGATCGAAGCCGAAGCGCTTTATCTAGCGTGATTATTTCGCTGTGAGCGTGAAGAGAGGAGAACTGATTGTTGGTCATATTCCCCCGAGAGCTGTCTAAGAGTTTGGCATTTTTCTGTGGTCGAGGCACGGGGGGGCGAGATCTTTCGTGACAGAATGAATGGCTTTGGCGTTTCCTACCGTTTTGTCGAGATGATTATGACAGTACCACACGGCCCAGGGCTGAAACAAAACTTCTTCTTTGTGCATACACGGTGCTCCAATCCGTTTCCTCGCTTCGAGTTTAATAAACGCCGCCTTCGATTAGTGGCCGCCCTCGAATAGTAGCCGCAGTAATCGCGTGATGAAATAAATAGTAGCCACGGCGTTTGATCGCGGAAATACGGTACATACACACATGAATGAATTAAGTGCATGGTGACGCAGTCTGGAATGTCAGGTCATAAAGGGAGTTGATCCTTGGATTTGGGCATCAAACTAAGGTATGAAGACCTTAGACACGACGGCATTATTTTCTCACCATCACCCTGGAGCACTCAACCAGCTCCATTGGCCACTCTCCATCGGTCAAATACACATCGCGGTTGGGGACAGACATGTAGAAAGCAGTACATCTCGGATGAATAGGTCCACGTAAAAGGCTTATCAGCTGTACAGGACAAAAGTTGTCTTCATCAAGTGTCAGTTCATATACCAGCAGTACAGGACAAAAGTTGTCTTGGTCAACTCGTCGACAGTCAACTTGTGTGCAGGAGCCGCCACCTCTCCTGTCCATTATTGTATTAAACGTCGGGCCTCCTCAAGCCCCCTACGCCAGGGACTTCTGGAGAGGTAAGCCTCCCTTCTCCTCAGTCTTGGTACCGGCGCAGACTACCCAAGACCTGTTGAGCACCCCAGGTCTTCGTCTCGTCTTCTTCAACTTGTGTGCAGGAGCCGCCACCTCCCTTGTCCATCATGTATAATTTGTAACATTGGGCGTCCTCAAGCCCCCTACACCAGGGACTTCTGGAGAGGCAAGCCTCCCTTCCCCTCAGTCTTGGTACAGGCGCAGACTACCCAAGACCTGTTGAGCGCCCCAAGTCTTTGTCTCGTCTTCCCAGTCAGAGCTCTCACTTCTTCGTCTTTTGAGCTTTTTCAAAACTAGCATACGACACAGATTTTCGCACGTATACTACCGAGCTCCAGCGCTCCATGGTCGCGAGGCTGTGCGGTTAGTAAGACGTCATTCTCGTTCGGCAAATTTCCAAATCCGCCTAATACAATTAACGGCCTTTTAGAGCCAATCCGCCAAATTTAATTCCCGCCAAATTTTCCGGCCATACGGCATTCTGCACAGCAGTGAACAATGGTTACAGCATGACTGTAGTTAATCCACCTATCCAAGTACGTATTTTTGATATTCCCTCTGTCTGGGCTGGAACTGTTCATAGACCCGCTGTCATCTCCTCCCACTCATCGTAGGCATACAGAGTTTCAGTGTATTGGTGATAGATTCAAACATGCGTAGTTGCCAAACTGTGAAACGGATCTCTGTAGTGACAGCCAGAGCCAAATCCAAGTATTATTCCACCACAAGCAGTTGCTTAAGTAGCTTCGCTCAGCTACTTCCCCCTCGTTTGCCTACGTGATCAATCCAGCACCGGTGTCACAGGAATTTTGGCACCCCTGGAATCTGGTACCCCATGCAATTTTCCTAGGAAAACTTGCACACTGGAACCCCCATCTGACTGTAGGATATCTTGCACCCCCTGCCAAAAATCCTAGAATATATTTTAGCATCCCCTGCCAAATTTCCTAGGATATTTGGCACCCCCTGCTAAAAGTAACGATAAGCTAAGTCATAAGGAACGATTTTCAAAGTTCCAACTTCCAACACAGTTCACACCTGTGAAACCATTCTTTACATTCAGTGTCACACTGCAGTCACCATACATTTCTGGCATCAGGAGATTAAACACAGGAGAGGAAGCATAGATAATACTTAGGACTCAATCGGGGGAGTGGCTGTATGAGTGTGAACTGCACTTCTCCACTGTCGGAATGGAAGAATTCAGCTGTTGCATGGTGAGACATTTGACTTCACATCATTCACTTAGTTGGTCAAACTTCAGGTCTGGTACTCTAGCTACTGCAAAAGACATTGCAAAAACACACAATCTGCCAATCCGATCTGCTACTTCACACAGGAGGAATGTGCACATCGAAATATGAATCCATTTCTTAACCATCATCCTCCTTTGTAATCGGTGGTCTGTATTAAAACTCATCTTGACACCACAGCTTTTGTATCACCTGGAAAACTCTCCTGGTATGGTAAAGCATTCCTGCTGAACACTCCACACGATTCCAGGTACGCTAACGTATTAGTATTCGTGGGGGTTCCAAGGGTGGGGTCACATAATCCTAGGAAAATTGGAATGGGGTGTCGGAAAAGGTTTTTTTGTGACACCGGACAGCTCTCTGTGCAGAGCACAGTCCCAGAATCTCCGGGACAGTCCCGGATTTTTAGAATTTGTCCCACGTCCCGGAACGCTACGTAAATTGTCCCGGAAGAGTGCTTATATAACCGCAAGCACGCCACGAAGCTTTGGGGTTGTTATTCTTGCCTATAGCTAGTCTGGCGAAGCCAGATCCGAGCGTGATAGCTCGTGAATACATTGCTACTTAACTTCATGAATACATTTGCTACTTTGTGAATATTTATATATAAAAAAACATTATTTAAGTACAGGTTTGAGTAAACTCTGCATAATGAAAATGCATGATTAGGGCGTGGCAGGGGTGTGGTTTTATTTTGGGGGGTGTGGCTCACGCACTGGACCTGATGGTCCCTGAAGCTATCAGCAAAAGTTGGAGCCTATGGCAGAGTTGGTGCTCCCCGACGCGTCCGCTTCAGCTGCTGCTCCCCGATCGCGTCCGCTTCAGCTGCTGCTCCCCGATTGCATCTGCTTCAACTGCTGCTCCCCGACCGTGTCTGCTGCTCCCAGACTGCGTCCGCTTCAGCTGGCCACAGCTTTTCTGGAAGATTCCAGCCTATGCCCAATGTTCTCAAACATTCTTCGCGGTGTCCAGAGTTCAAGGTTCAGTAAATTGAAGTACGAAGGTTGCGCATCACTAGTCTAGCCACGTCCCACAAACATCCCACTTCCGTCACTGACACACACACATGTTAAAATGTTTAAGGTTGGAAGCATGACAATGGCGAAATCTCGCAATTTTGCTCATGAATAATTAATGAATGATGTCAACGTACTGTTATTGGGAGTTCTTAATCTGTTTACGTTTTCCCATGGCAGCAACCAGAATAAACAAGGGGGTCTTCTCACTTTGATGCGGCTAGCGGCCCTTTCAAGTTTCAAATCTGCACTCTAATGTGGTACTTTAAAGATCTGTCAAAACACTTAAAAAAAAGCAAAAGTGCTTTTCTAGCTTATTGAATATAGCGTCGGCCTATCTGAGTGTGAATAGCTAGGTAGAGTGAGCGATAATGTTTGTGGAGCAACTGATGTGGCCGAAGAACAGCCTGGAAAGTCCAATGGCTCCCTGGCCAAGGTACTCTAGAGAGTTGACCTTTTGGCATTACAGGCCCCACCCATTTTCGTGTTTGGGCAAATTTGGTGGCTTGACTGGGCTGGTGAGAGGGAGTAGATTTGTGGCCAAAACTCTGTAACCTTGAGGTGAACGTGGAAAAGCATACCTAATTTTGGAGGGGGTAGGTTGACCTTTGGAAATTGCTATACCCTCGTTTCCTACCTTAACAATAGCTTTACTCGCTCAGCTCAGCTTGCGTGGGCTGGGTTTAGGTAGTTGCTGCACCCCGGTCGTGTCCACCTCAGCTGCATGGTGCTCCAGATACGACCGCGTCTGTCTCAGCTGCTGCTCTTGCACCCTGATCACGTCAGCCTCAGCTGGTGTAGCTACCCTGATTGCGTCAGCCTCAGCTGCTGCTCCCTGATCGCGTCCGCCTCAGCTGGTGCTCACCGATCGCATCCGTCTCATCTCAGTCTGTTGCTCCCCGATGGCGTCCGTTCAGCCGGTGGCTCCCTGATCGCGTCCGCCTCAGCTGGTGCTCCCCGATCGCTTCCGCTACAGCTGCTGCTCGGCCTGGTCGCGTCCGCTTCATCTGCTGCTCCTGGATTGTGTCCACTCGCAGTCTCAGCCAGCCCTTGCAATTGCCCATCGTTTCTCGCGCAATCTTCGCAGAGTTCAAGGTTCGGCAGTAGTGGTAAGGTACAAAAGTCGTGTGTCACTATTGTCAGTCCTGTCCCCAGATCCGGACCCGCCCACTTCCGTCACTCACAGACACACGTTAAGATCTTGATGCAAGTTAATATAATTAACCCTCGGCGTGCATGCGCACAGGATTACTGTAGTCGTTTTGTGTGTCTGTTTGTCTCTTTGTCCAAGAAACGTATCTGCCAACTGGTGCCAGTATATGTAGAACTAAAGGCACTAGCGGTACAAGCGGGATGCATACTACATGGATTTAAAACTGGCATTTTTCCTAAAAATACTTAGTTAGGAAGCTAGGAAGCTAGAGTGCTTCTTGCTTACCGCGATAATGTCCGCCATTTTGTCCAACATGCAATTTTCCGTGCTTTAGGCGTACTTGTGCGCATGCGTTGTATGGACTTTGTCAGGAACTGCTTTGTGATTCTGTGATCTATTGTTTTCCGTGTGTGTATGCATATGCCTTCTGGCTTACCATTGCAATGAACTTTGAACTTTGAACTTTGCACATGGTCCTGCGGTTTATTCCTCCGACGTCAGCCATCGGACGTATGACGTTGCTGGGTTGTGGAGAGCTGTGCTGTGGAGAGCTGTACTGCACCACACCAACGTAGAAGAGCCTTTGAGTGTGAAGAAGTGATGGTCGGTCGCAATGGAGGCTACCTGTTCCGGCTGGAGACGCATACAAGAGTACTTAGCCACTGAAGGTCACAGGAAAGTGCTCAATCGTCGAACTCTGTGATTGCTCAGGAAAGCTGCACAGGCCGAGGGTTTGCACTTTAGTGCTTTTCATTGTACAAGTAGCTTTGCTCACCTATGTGAGTAATCTGGCACCGGACAGCTCTCTGTGCAGAGCTGCTGCTCCCTGATTGCGTCCGCTTCAGCTGCTGCTCACCGCTGGCGTCTGATTCAGCCAATTGCGTCCGCTTCGGCTGCTGCTCCCTGATTGCATCCGCTTGATCGGCTGCTGCTCCCCGATTGTGTCTGCTTCGACTGCTGTTCCCCG
Source organism: Axinella damicornis (assembly GCA_963931865.1). Taxonomy (NCBI): domain Eukaryota; kingdom Metazoa; phylum Porifera; class Demospongiae; order Axinellida; family Axinellidae; genus Axinella; species Axinella damicornis. Next base: position 7,001,516 of record OZ007508.1, read on the forward strand.
ACCATGCCCAGTGCTCTCGAACGTTCTTCACAGAGTTGGAGGTTCTCAGTAAATTGAAGTACAAAGGTTGCACATCACTAGTCTAGTCACGCCCCATGAACATCCCACTTCCGTCACGCACACGCACACACACACACATTAAAATCTTGATATAGCTAACAGGTTTATCCCTGCCCAGCGGGATATAAAACCCATTATATCCCGTGGGAAAGGGCACTTCCGAGGTGGAATGAAAGCCTAGGCGCCTGGCTGAAACTGAACAGCTTGGGAACGAGACCACAACCTAGTATACCTATGTGTAAGTATGTATTGGGTTGCGTGAGCGAAATTTGAGCAAGAATTTGAAGAAGCACATGGCGGCCCCGGGACCTGCAATCCTCTTACATCTGGACTGACTTGCAGTGCAAAACACGAAGGTGCTATGAGAGCCCATCCTGATAACGTAATAATGAAAATTTCCACACTTCATGCGGACTGATCAGCGCCTACACGCCTCTCAATTGGTTCTGGCCCACTCTGTTTCTTTTACAGTGATCCGGCCCTGAAAAGAACCCCCTCTCTAAAATCCTGGATCCGCCCCTGACATGGATACTATAGTGTAGACACTCACGGATCAGTATGAAGCCAGTTGCTCACTATTCAAATGGGTTAGGGATCAAACTGCAGGGTGTTTAGCTATTGCTTTGAGGAAACTAACTAATTTTTTTCACGGTGATATTGACAAGTATTGTATCCGAACTTGATCATCTTGCAGCTATTGTTGGCAGCTGCCACATCACACAGGGTGCAGGTGTTCGTGTGGGAACCCCTACTTATACTGGCAGTGCTCAGTCAACGTACAGCTGTGTTGCAAGTGACAACTGCAACTACGATGTACACGTGATTGCCAACTATGAGAGCAATGGGCATCATGGATTTGGGATTCATAGAACAGGAAACACCCATGTGAATCTGGCAGTGACTGGTACAAGTACAAAGCCTCTAATTCTGGTCTTTGTATCCTATGAGCCTGTTCGATGGACTCTGACCATCTCCACTGGAGTTATGATTGACAGGATCATACTGGTATGAAGCAAACTATTGAAGTTGATTTAATAGAATGTGAAGTGCATGCAAGAGGCTGATTTTATAGTGATATGGATAAAATGCATGGTCAAACAAAAGACTAAATGTATGCTAACAGTTATGGGTTTCCTGTACTCATGCAGCTTGTGTGATACTAATTCCTATGTGAATGGTGTTTCCTATGCAGAGCTCCTACTACAACAGTACGGTTGTGTATACTCCTGGTCAAGTGTCCACTCTGGAACGCAACAGCTATCAGAATCTCCCATGTGCTTATGGATCAGACACTGGAGGTTGCCGTACACTTCAGGCTTTGCAGTACCTTCACGGACGTTTTGGACCAGTGTCTTCATTCAGCGGATCCTATAGTGCTGATGCCTGGACTCTTCACATTACACGGCAGAATACATCTGGTAGCTATGTTTATCAGTGGGCCATTTAGGCTTTGCATTATATTTTTGTTTGTTATGCAGACTGTACATCACCTACAACGTCACCCACAACTGCTGATGGGGCTGAAGCAGCATTGACTACTCAGCCAAATATAGGTATTACAATAAATGCCACAGTAGAATGTTTTGTAATACCTTCCTTCAACAAGAAGTTTTTTATCAACTTCTTTTTATGCAGAAACATTGGGAAACCGTGCTTGCAGTGCTACTGTATGTGGTTCGGTTTTAACAGTGGTTGCTGTGACGGTGACCATGTGCATAATAGTGGTAGCAATATTTGTTATTGTTACATGTAAGCGGAAGCAACATATGGATACATCAAACTCTTCATACAGCAGGTAAGGAACATGAATGCTTATCAATACACCACTGCAACTTGCACTTGACTAACAAGATAACTATGATTTATATCAGCCCAGCTTGTGCATAATACAAGAAGAATAAGACATTTACTGTGTTCACCTAGCCTCGTTCCCATGCAGTCCCACACCAGTGTTTCGTTGCTTGCAGGACAGAAACGTGGGGTACTGCAAGTGACGAAAAGCTGCGTGTGGGACTGGAGACAAGACAGTGTTTACGTCAGTCTCATTAGCTTTATGCATCATATTTCTTATTCAGCACCCAACCAGCAGCTAGTAGCAGCCCAGCTATACCAGCTCCCAGTGCAGAATATGCTGGCTACTGGGTTGGGATTGGTTGGATTCAGGGTGGCTCTGGAAGGGACACAAGTGCCGAGCAGTGTGCAGCCAGGTGGAATGAGGGCTGTGTATCTCCTCCACCTCAGTATGAAGAACTGTGACCTGATATTAACACCATCAACTTTTAACATGTAGCTATGTGGAAGCTTGCCCATAATAACAAGTCATGACTGTTGCTTGTTTCCTTTGAGTCCTGTACCTTATATGTTATCGTAGCTACTGTTTATTTATTTAGCTAGCTTATTGTTGTGTGCATGGTTTTGCTGTTGTGTATTTGGGGAAGTACTTACATAGGCTAGTCCTTTTGTGCAACCCTTTCTCCTTGAGATAAAATTATTTCAATTCAAAAAAAATTCAATATTTGGTATTGACGTGCACAAACAGAGTTGGCTATAAAAGCATTGGTACACTTAAGGGAAATGACCGTGGCTTCTGCAGAAGGGGGTAGCCCACTGCACGTGCACGCTAGAAACATTCTCAGTCTGGCATCAGGTGACACAGGCGCATTGCAGTTAAGTGTTGGGGACGAAGACCTTCCAAACCACAGCAGATGGCTCTGGCCACCTCTTCCACAGAGACCTTAATAGGCATGCTATCTTCATCAGAGGAATGTTGGAATCAGAGTGGGGTGCATGGGGTACACATGCATTTGAACGCAGTCTTTATACTAACAATAGGCATGTAAGTTGAATGGTTGGCTTTACCATTAGCTATTGATTGTATCTTAAATTGACACATGCCTCCACAACTTGTGTCATGCACCATCTGAAATGGATGTGAGCTATATATTACAAGTAATAAAAAACATTTAAAATGTAACAGGATGTAGGGATACCAGAACCGCAAAAAGTAAGGAAACAAGGTAGGGATGATCACACAAAACAGTGAAGTATACAACCCCCTACAGAGATCTTTTTCCATAATACGTGTATAATGAAAAAAGATATGTAGGGGGATTGTATACTTCACTGTTTTGTGTGATCATCCCTACCTTGTTTCCTTACTTTTTGCGGTTCTGGTATCCCTACATCCTGTTACATTTTAAATGTTTTTTATTACTTGTTTATGTCATTTTTTTTTAGCAGCAGGCGCATGCATACTGGACTCTGGCATTTACACTGCCAGCAATGGCTGAAGAATCAGACCCAAGCATCTCAAAAGCCAACCCTTTTCTGGATGGCTCCCTGAGCTGAAGACCATAGCTAAGTATAGTGTAGCTAAAATAGCTATACCAGATAGTAGTAGCGACACATTGTTGAGTCTTTAGATAGGCATTCACCCCTCTCACAGAACACAACATATATAGCACAGAGAATTTACCTCAGTCTACACGTGTAGGTACGGTTACCACAACAGCGCAAGGCACTTCTAATTCAGCGATCTTGGATAATAATTACGTATCGTTGCTAAGTGATCGTTTAAGTGCGCATGCGTACAAACATGAAAATGGCGTGACAAACGAAGCCATAGTTATTGAGTGGGCAGCTGTAGCCGCCTGGTGAAGACTTGGAGGTTGCCAAAAAGCGATGGGCTGGTGCACTGCTCGGTGTAAAATGCTGCTGTTTCGTGCGAAAACCATCATGAGGGATTGAGGCGACGTTCAGCTAGCCCGTCTGAAAGAAGAAAGAAGAAAGAAAAACAATTTGCCCGTTTTGCGAGTACCTGGTGCGGTACTTTCGCGACGGTTTTTCGCGACGCGAGGAGTCTTGTTGGTCATGAAAACACTCGAAGATGAACGGTATGTGGTTATAAAGGCTTATAAGTGTACCGTTTCTGAGATTTGGAGAGATTCTTTTGTATTAGCATATATTGCGTGTACGTCGTATCCATACATACAGAGTCTACCGACTCTGTGATAGAGTCTACCGACTCTGTGATAGGTATCGAACAGCCAGAATTAGAGATACATGAATACTATTACTGCATGGATGCAGCAAGTACTTGGCCTCGAGCATACAGAATCCATAATTATCATTCCAGCTGTTGCACATCCAATTATTGTTATTAAGCGGAGAGAAATGAGATTTTACAAATCAAGCGTTTCACACAAGCATGCAGTTACTACCAGCTAGCCCAAGTGACTCCTACTACTAGTAACGAATTGTCAGTTAAAATAATTATCTCAAGGACCAATCTGTTTGCATGGGATGAGAGACTTCTGGAAGTAGGAACACTATCAGCTTTGACAGCTTTGCATGTCTCCATCGTTTTAGTGATGTGGTCAGTCAGTCAGTCCACCGTGCCATATGTGTCAGTTACACCCTATAATTGGGGCAAGTGTGAGTGAGCTGCACACTAGCAAGTCTGCATTGCACACGTGGGCTGTACGATAGTACGTATACGGTTCATGGATCATGGACGACGTACTACTTATACCAGACCGTGCACGTGGATCCTGTAAGCGGATTATATAGCTTCTTCCCATAGAAGTCCAGCTGATATGATGAAATGCCTTGTGAAAATCAATAAAGCATGCAGGCAGGTTTATAGGTATCCATGCATGGGTTTTCTAGCTTGAATAGGTATTAAAGTGTACATATTAGATGGTCCTGCATGACAACCTCTATAATATCATGCATGTGGCCATATTAACAAGGGATATTATAACTCCGAAATTTGCCACCAAAAATATTATGCAACTAAAGCAGCATAATAAAATTGGAATTGCAATAATTAAAAGCATAATATTAGACTCATCCCAATCCATAATGGCAATCAAAATCTGCAGAAATCATGCTACTTAGCTATCATTCGCCAGTTCAGTTTGTTCTGATTCGCTTTCTTCGTCGTCCTGCACCTCCTCCACCCTCTCCTGCTCTTCTCTACCCCTCAGGTGTGGAGCAACAGTGCCTAGCCTCACATACAGCAGGAGGAAGGTGGCTAGTATCACCAGCTGTATTCCCAGTATAATGGACATGGACAGGAAGGTGTGCTTCATCATGTTTTCATATGCTGCATCAACTGGCGGGCAAGGCAAAGGGAAATTATGGATATGGGTATTGGTCCTGCAGAAAGTACTTAATATATGCATCGCTCAAAAAATAGTTATTTTGCAAAGGAATAAAAGTTCAGTTGTCCCAAACAGTGACACAACTAAGATTATAGAACTATGATGCATAACTAGAGAACACCACGCTAGGTACTCGAGTCGGAGTTTGCAAGGCGAGGTGTAAGCGCAGGGCTATTGCATAGTGGTCGTGTTTGTTCCTGGTTGTCAGAATGCCACGCGTACTGCCTTTTCTCTTACACAGGATGTCCATATCCTTGGGCACAGAAAAAGAGTAAGTTGCTTGTGTTGCAGTAGCCGTTTCGTACCTTCAGTGATGTCCCGCCATATCACAACTGTGCGTGTATAAATCAATGCTCACAGGCAGTGATGACCTGATGACCCCTGTTTGCCGTTCAACTGTACTGTGTGCGCTTTCGAGCTAGCCATGCCATGCTGTTATCATGGGTGATGCAATGGCTCATCTGTCAATACTGATGCAGTGGAGCAATGAAGCTTAATTACCCCAACATTAGCCCTCCACCTTGACCTTGCTGACCACGCAGGACAGTAGGCAGGACAGCTATAGCCTCAAAAGAATGCTTACTCAGGATACTCAAATTCTACCGAGTAGGGTTTTTAATAGCCTCGTTCCCAGGCGGCCTGGGAACGAGGCTATAGGTTTTTAATAAACCGAGATACAGCGAAAAATTCGTTTTCATGTGTGTTTTATGCCCAAGGTATACTATCAATCCCCGACTCCAAACAAACATTAATTTTGGAAACCCAATTCACTGTCACAGATTTCATGTAGATGTATGCAACTACTCCAGTGAGTGATGCGTCTCTAATAAACAACCAATATCATTAGTGATGAAAGTTCACTACTGCAATCGTCTAGTGTTCCAGCAGTGGTGTCTTCTCAGTTTCTGCTTGGATGGGGACTACTTCTTCCTCCTTTGCAATTGAACTCTGCATCTTCCTCCTGCAGTGAAATCATTTCATGTGTAACATAAGCCAGTGTTGTGTCTACCCAACCGGCACCACAGTAGGAGCATAATTAGTTTCAGTTGCTGCAGCGTCCATTATGCTTGCCTCAGTTTTATGACTTAACTAGTGCATATGTGGATGGGCCCGTTTCCCATTCCCTGCTTTTCCAGTTGCCCGAGATTGAAAAAGTGTTATTGTCATTTAAGTGGTTAGGAACTTATACTCCTCTGCAGTGTGGTCCACCAATTGCTTACCCGCTGATTCTGAAGATTAATCTCTCACAGGTTGACTTCAGCTCTTTGTACCTGTGGCATGATACCAGAGATCATCATAGTCACTCGTATTGTACACTGTAGCAGGCAATGATGTAAGAGATCATCACCCCTGTATCATACACTGTAGTACGCAAGAAATACCTTGTGTACTGTACAGAGTCATAAGATGAAAGTGCCAAAGTCTGCTTTAATGTCAATGCTACGATAGCTTTGTTCAAATTTTGTCACCTTAATACATTATACATTTGACTTTGCATCTACTATATTAGCCTCTTGACCATGCCTTCATATCCCAGTACTAAGCCACAGGGGCTGAACATTGAAGGTGTACTGAGCCGCAGAGCTGAATATCCTTGGTATAATGATCCACAGAGCTGAATATCCCAAGTATACTGAGCAACAGAGCTGAATATCCTTGGTATACTGATCCACAGAGGTGCAGGGGCGGATACAGGATTTATGAAAGGGGGGGGGGGGGGGGGCACCATATATTAAACGCTGGCGGAGACAGTGCATAGAGGTATGTAGTGCTGATCAGTCCGCGCGAAGCACGGAAAAAAAATTTGCTTTCATTTTTCACTTCTCAGGATGGGCTCTCGTGGCACCTTCGTGCTTTGCACTGCAAGTTCCAGATGTACAAGGATTGCAGGTCCCAGGGCCGCCATGAGCTTCTTCCTTGCTCAAATTTCGCTCACGAACGTAATACGTACGTACACGGAGGGGTATACTAGATCGTGGTCTCGTTCCCAAGCCGTTTGGTTTCAGGCAACGCACGATATTGCGAGCTGAGGAGGCCAGGCCAGGAGTTGCAACGTAGTGGCAGCAAGTTAGTAAGGAGGAAAATAAAGTGATGAAGAAGCAAAAGGGGGGGGGGGGCCCTAGATCCGCCACTTGAGGTGAGTACTCCAAGTATACTGAGCCACAGAGCTGACTATCCCAGTGTCACAGAGCTGGATATCCCAGGCATACTGAGCCACAGAACTAAATGCCCTGAGCAAAACCAACAATATCCTGAGCCACAGAGGTGAGTATACTGAGTTACAAAAACTGAGTCACAGAGCAAGGTATACCAGTGACAGATCCAGACATGTTTCCATATGGCGTTCACGGGAAACACTTAGAGAGAATTGTGAACATGTACAAGCAGATGCACGTGCAAATATGTGCAATATACTAAGAGAAAGTGACTGCATAAATCACCATGGGTCTGTGAAACCACTATTTCGGGATCTGCCACAGTATTTGAGTCACAATGCACATCATCGTACACAAGAGCGCATAAGTAGGTCGCATGACCTACTTATGCGCTCTTGTCGTACACTAAGTCTGCAAAAGCCACAGTTCATGAAATTAAGAGCAGTTACGCAGTAGGATCACTCACCCAATATTGTAGAAGAAGATGGCTGGCACCATCAGTACAATGCCTCCAATACTAAAGTAGGTGAGACTGTCAGCATGAGGCTCTAAGAAAAAATTGCCGCAAGAATCCTGTTGAAATATGCTCCAGAACAATGCTCCTAGCGGGGTTACTAGTGTCTGTGTGTGTACGTGTGTGTGTGTGTGTGTGTGTGTGTGTGTGTGTGTGTGTGTGAGTGTGAGTGTGTGTGTGCGTAATGTGTGTGTTTTGTGGGTTGGAGAGGGGACAGCGTATGTACTACTATGTATGATACACACACGCTACTCAGGTATGTTAGGAATGTCTTGATCAATTTCACGTAATGCAGACAATTAGATTATTGATCCGCAGATTATACCTCACGGTACAGTTGTGATGTGTGGAGCGTTGTGTTTTTGACTACAAAGAAAGGCTTTTGAGTGTAGGAAAGAGCAGTTTTGTCCGCGCTTGGTTTGGGCACTAGGCCTGTGAAAACAGCCAAGTGAAAATGCCGTAGTTCACAGTACCGCGCCACAAGTGTGCCGCTTGGTGCCAGCTAGCTCCAAATTACTACATGTAGCTCATTGTTTCATCGTGCGATATACAGCTGCGCAGTTGCACCGCTCTGCCTAATAACAGGGCTGTCTCGATTCCAGATCATGCAGACAGGGAGTGTATACCCAGAATTGCGATCCAGTAGCCGTGTGGGAGGTGCAACCGATGGCTCACCTTGGAGTAGCAAGCAGACAAATGGCAGTAGCACATAGCAGATAGAGCACTGGTGGAAGACCTGGGGGAGGAGGATCCCTCCACCCCCACCCCCAGATCCATCCCTGGTCAGCCTGACACACGTACAGAGGATGATAGTATGCCTACTATTGAATCCAATGCTGGCCAGTGTTCTCGCTAGTAATCTACTGGTGCACAATGTATAATTGTATCAAGCAGACATGTGAATGGCTCTGTTTACACACTACTATTGAATGTTAAGTGGGAAACCCTGCCAGCAGCTGCTGTGGGCAGGGAAATAAATAATTAAGGAAGCATCCAAATGGTGCACCTACTTAAGTTTACTACATCAAATGGAGATTCGATTAACCAAATGCATCTGCTAAAGGCCTAGCGAGAACACTGGTGCTGGCTGATGAATGCTGCCAGGGGGGTTGGACTTATTTTATTATTACTGAGCCAAATGTGCTTTAACTGCATACTGGAAAGTACCGGTAGGTCAATAAGATTTTCGGTGCATTTTGCATGCCACTCATTGACACACTGACTGGTGGCTTCGCCACCTATTTACCTATGGCTCCCCTTAGTAAAAAATAATTCCTATGCCTGTGTATATACAAACACAGCGTTAACACCAAATGAGGGGCAGTTCTTCATTGAAATCAATATTACACATTCCGAAATGGCAGATCAACACAATTAACGTTGATCGCTCTTCATTCCTGTATTTCTCTGGCAGCAAGAAATAACCAAGTCTAAAGTAAAATGCATGCAAGGCTAAGACAGAGCAATAAGCAATATACGTAACACCATTACGGTCTTTTGACCAGTTTGCTTCAGAGGTGCTACTGCTTCAGAGGAAGTGTCCCCATCGTACCAGTGTAACCATTGTACAACAGGAGTTATATACAGGGCGTTGAATCTTATATTAATGCACGTGAGCATATTATTATATAAGATAAGACTAAATGCCGAATTTTCACTCAGCAGGTCACATAATTATGTGTGTGATTCAAAGCATGATCACCTGAACAACAGCAAGGTAGGTGGCTCCCTCGGCGTATCTCAGCAGCAGCCCACCCCCAACGTAGGACAGGACATACATGGAGATGAAGGCAGTACCACGGACTCCCGGTGCATAGTTACAGCCTGCCTGGCCAAAGAAACACTTGATTGCAAACCAGTAGCTGAGAGTGTATGTGTGAGTGTGTGCACGTGTGTGTGTGTGTGTGTGTGTGTGTGTGTATGTGTGGGTGTGCCATGTAAATGTGTGAATGCCCATAAATTACTCAAACTAAGCATACTGCACGTACAGACGGCACATGTACTTGCACTTGTTCATATCTGGTTTGCTCATGTAATGAGACACCTTCCACCCCACCCAAATTGCACCCACCATAGCAGAGTTGTATTGGGGGGGGGGGGGGGGAATTTGTTGCTTCCCCCTTTTAAAGATACCCAAGAACTACTATGTATGCAAGATAACTCATGCCTCTTCGCTGCACTACAATTTTGCTCAGTCCATAATGTACACCTCACTGCTTGGTTTCATGACTCTAGAGCCATGACCTTTCTCAACCACCCGACACACATGTGGTATCCTGGCTAGGATAAGGTCTCCTCCGTGTGCGATGCATGTGCTCAACAGAATGATGCAATTAAGAGATACACCCACCTGGCTAGGCTAGGACTGTACACATGGCTTGGATTGTGGCTCTCAATATTTCGGATCCGAAACACTTGCATCAGCTGTAACATGCTGTGAGCACATGCAGATACACTCATCACTATTGCAATTGCAAGGGGCTCCCCCTATAGCAAGCTGGGTTGCATCATGCACTTGCATCAGCTGTAACAATGCTGTGAACACATGCAGATACACACTCATCATTATCAAGGGGCTCCCTGTTTCATATGCAACCTTGTGTCTCGTTCCCAGACGTTCACGCCCACGGCGGAGAACGTCTGGTCATTTGAGTTACATTTCTTGTCACAGAGGCGTGGCCAGCGTAGGTGTAATTGAAGCGCTGATTGCGCTAAGAATGCAATTTATCAGAGAAATGTGAAGATAAACGCTCCTTTCTGTACTATTTGTCGTGCAACCCTACCTTCAAGCACTCAGCGATGTCCCCTAACCCCCGAAACATCCGCTGCTAGCAGAAGGGCAGTGGACTTCTTCGTCATTCCGGTGTTGCCGTAAACCGTTGTTTTTCGAAGTTGGAGATGGCTGAAAGGTTCTTAGAAGCTACGAAGGGGTGTCATCAACCAACAATGAAGTAAGTCCTTGTTACGAGCTGTTCAAACTGAGCTGTTTTTGACTCCTCGATCGATCGGTGACACGTATTAGTAGCAAATTACGTGCACGCTCTTCGATTTCATTGGCCATCTCAAATTCCAGATGGGGAAGGTGTTAGTGACAAGAAATCGCACTCAAAAGACCAGACCCTCTCCGCGGAGGCGCGCGTAGATGGGGCTGGGCACGAGACTACCTTGTCAGCTGGGTTGCATCACATAATGTACACACACATGCACACATACATGTACCATACTGCAAACTGGTACAGATGGCACTTATTTCCAGGCTAGCCTGTATCCATTCGTGAATACTTGTACTCATATCTGGTTGTCGGAATTACTTGCTCATGTAATTAGACATTTTTCCACTCCCCCAGTAGCACACCCACCCACCCACCATAGTTATGATCACTTGTGCCTGATGACTGAAGATTGCAATCGCATCTAAAATTTGTCTGGCGAAAAGTCCATACACCACCTCACTGCTTGGTTTCATGACTCTAGAGCCGTGACCTTTCTCAACCACCCGACACACATGTGGTATCCTGGCTAGGACAAGGTCTCCTCCGTGTGCGATGCATGTGCTCAACAGAATGATGCAATAGATACACCCACCTGGCTAGGATTGTGGCTCTCAATATTTCCAAAACCACTTGCATCAGCTGTAACATGCTGTGAGCACATGCAGATACACACTCATCATTATCACATATATTGCAAGGGGCTCCCCCAGTCATAGCAACCACCTTCTAAGCTCATGTAGATACACACTCATCATTATCACAACTGCAAGGACATAACATATCATTGTCATACCAAGAGTTTATAACAACAGTGTTGTGAGCTCTGATCCCATGTGCATGTATAGCACACTGGTATAGCAACTGGCACACGAGTATACACATCTTGTATGCACTATGCAACTTGCAAGCTATAGGTTGCATCATCCACATGTGCACACCATGATCACTGCATGTGCACACCATGATCACTGCATGTGCACACCATGATCACTGCATGTGCACACCATGATCACTGCATGTGCACACCATGATCACTGCATGTGCACACCATGATCACTGCATGTGCACACCATGATCACTGCATGTGCACATGTATATAAACAGCACACTGTATGACAAGAGATAACCTGTACAACTAGAGTGTATTCATGGAATACTTGCCCCACGCCTTGTGCTGGACCTCAGTGTAGTGCCAGTACTTGTGCAGTCGATGTGCCACGTGTGATCACAAATGGGACAGACACGAAACGCATTGCTTAACCCTGCTGCGCATGCGCGTGTGGCAGTAATATATACATACAAGACATGGAATTGGGAGGAGGGGGGAGGGAGGAGGGGGGAGGGGGGAGGGGGGAGGGGGGGAGGGGGGGAGGGGGCTTGACAGATTCTTATACCTGGAGCTATCTCTTGGTCTCTCAGACTTAAGTTATAGCATATCATTTGCTTGTTTGTTCAGAGTAAGATATGACTTCATAAGTTATGACTTCTAGACAGGACATCCTGCTGCACCAATTGGTAGTGATCCACAGCTGAGTTTACTTAGAGACATGAACAATAGCATTCTTTGGTTTACTTTGCATTCTGGAGTTGGTTTTGTGATCACAATCAAAAGCTCAAGAACATCAAACTCATCAGCAACACAAAGCAGTTTGCAAATTTACACAAGTGGTACATATTCCTCAATCACTATGTTCAAGGCTCATGAAACACTGTAAATGAACTAGTGTCAGAGAATACTGCAGTTGTAGGAAATTATTTGCAGTATTCATGGATGAAGTAAGACCACAAATATTAAATGTACGAAATATTAAACACTACTGCCACAAGTGATTAGAGCAGAACGGAGAATTCCACAGCAATTGGAGTTTAATCATGGCCAGCTACAGTCTATAAGAAACAACGGCAAGAACTACAAACACCCGACTACAGTAATATGAGCAGCGGTGAGAGTTTGCCAATTATTGCCAATCAAAGTAATCTACGACTGCATGCAGTAACTTAGAAAGATAAAGGCCACGACAAAGTGTCAGACCTTACCAATCACTTTTCAGGGTATGGTGTACACGTCTGGTAAGACCTAGGACTAGTCAGTAACTCACTTTTGTCCAAACTGTTGGATGCCTTCAGCAAACCCAAATCCAGGGAGTATGTCCACCCAGAACAGTATTCCTACAGTGAGTAACTGGTAGACAGACGTGCAGAAGAGGAGGTAGAACAGATTCACATTGCGAGTGTCCTTCAGGCTCTTCTCCTCAATGACATTCATTAGTGCTGCAGGGATCTGTGTATGTATGTGGGGGGTGGGGAAGGGAGAGATACAAGTAAATGCTGAAGACAGAATAATACATTGACTGCATGGTTGCTTGACCAACCAAAACAACTAAAGAAAAAAATGTTATAAACTGATAAACTGATGACTGACAACTGCATGATTGATGGAAGTCTCAGCTGGGGAGCTAGTCTCAGACTTTCTTACAATCAATCACTGTTTCGACTTGTCATATGGAATTGTGCCCAGAAGATGACTACAGCAAAAAAGGCTCCTGGTTTGAGTGCGGTTGCAATATGAGAAAATTATGGAGGGAAATAGGAGGGAAGAAGGATCTCAAGGGAGGGAGGGAGGGAGGGAGGGAGTGATTAACGCTTACAAATCCAAACATGAAGCAAAGTGGCCACAGGATCCTAGCCACAGTGGGCTGGCTCAGCCACTGGCTCTTTGCATCTGCACTCGATCTGTCCATCCCAGTGATGACCGGGATGAGAGAGAGAACAAGACCCAGCAGCACAAAGCCTGCACAGATGAGCTTCAATAGTGTAGGACGCTTGCGGAGAATTATCAACCTGTGGATCATAAGTACAGTTTAAAATACAAGTACAAGCATGCTTGAGTGAATTGCTGATTGTCAGACACCATTGATTACCAGACTTCAACCAAACCGTGCTTGATTCAAATTGAAAGCTATGTGAGGCTGAGGCTAAATCATCCTAGAGTATATATACGGCTTAGTTGCATAAACCCAGACACAATTGCACGAGTTGTCTATTTATTCAAGGTCCGTTTATTCAAGGTCCGGAAATGACATTTTCATGTAGTCAAAACTTGAGAGTTTATATAGAAGGACTATACCTATGGAAGATTGGCAAATGACCCAATTCCCAAGGAGCATATAGCAGCTGATTGCAGTGATCACTCTTGCTTTTCGTGCTCGTGCATGCAATGTTTGTCCAAGGTTATAGAGGCCAAGTTCTGAGGAATGATGTTTCAGAGTCCATCATATTCGGCCAAAACTACTGGGTCTACAAATAAGCATTGATTTGTGTGGTATTAACTCTTTACCAACATAGAAACAGCTTAACCCTTTACCAACCAATGACGCCTTTTGGCGTCATGAGACTTTCACCTTCATGATGTCACATCCGGCAATGTCCTTGGGAGGTAGGCTCTGCGCCAGCAGAAAGGGCGGGGCAGGGGGAGGTGGGTGGGTGCACCCGAAGGGTGCAAACAGCATGGCTGTGTCTGGGCTCAGCTTTGAACAGCCCTTGGTTGGAGCCGGGTAGGCCATTACTTGGGTTTTAAGCATAAATGGGCCTAGAAAACAGTGGTCTCACCTTGCAGAGCCTCGAATTCCAGTGTTCAAGGCTGATTTTTCTGCTAGAGCAAGTTACCGTCGCCCGAGCATCTTGATCGCGTACACGTTAACGAGTGGGTGTGGTCAGAATCACGAATGGGAAAGCACGGCTGTGTGCAGTTCTGTGTGAAGTTTTGAGCATGAAAACCGATGGGAACCTTATCTAGGGTATGTTTAAGTAGATTACAAGCTATAAAACTGACCTCCAGAATCTGTGGTTGGTAAAGAGTTAAGGAAGCAAAAACCCTGTATTAAAGTATAACGCCTAGTATTAAAGCCCCCACATGAATTCTTATGGGCTTATCCTCATTCCAGATACCCTACATGCATCAGAAAGTGCTTCCTCACTTGCTGCCTTTCGATGATACAGAAAGTGAATCAGATATATAGCTACGTATTAATGTTACAGACCATTTACAAACGTACATGAATTCCCAGGTTTTTCTGGGTATGGTCACGCATGTGCATGCAAGCAGGCTGCATTCTCTCATCCCACGCAGCCTGGGAACGAGGCTCAGTAATTGCGTATCATACAGTTACTATGATTAGAAGTTGGGCATTCAGTTAATTAGGATGGGAAGATGCTTGTGATGCATGCCTGTATACAGTTTTAATACAGACATGCACATAATAAATTATATCTGACTAGGCATGCATGCAGCATACCTGAATGCAATGGTAAGCGGGATCAGGAAGTTCCCCAGGATGGCCTGTAGAAACGGAGCAGTTCTTTTCGGAATGGACGCGAAGACTACGAATACTCCGTTTAGGGCGTCGAAGAATCCGATGAGAAACAACTGCCACTGTGGGAACCTGAGGTCGTCTTTCGTGATATATTTGGATCCGGTTGTCGCGCTCACGATTGCAGTCACGATGGTTGCGAGCCCGAATATAATGACGAAGGAGAACGATGCGGAGCTTAGGACGAAGTATGGGTCCATGCCGCTTGTGCCATTGTCGGCCGACTCGCCGGTACTCACATTGCAATTCACCACAGAAGAGCCAGTCCACAGAGGAAGGCTGACATTTTGTCCCACTTGGCCCAACACAGCTAGGGCAGCAAATGCGAAGTTCAAAACGTGCAGCAGCGTCGCACTAACGCGACAACACAAGAAACTCTTCACTTGGATGTCAGCCATGCCTTGCTGAGTAGCGCTAGCCGAACCTTCACTGGAGGGATACATACTGCGTTTAATGATCTGACATGTGACCATCGAAGGGTGGGGCTCGTGCATAGCACGTGGCGGAAGTGGGGGCGGGGCTATCCAGAACTTGAGGAAGGGTTTTTGTCTTCCTATTTGAACTCAAATGCATGTGCACGCAAGGCTAATTATAAAAAACGCTCCTGTATCACAAGCATGAGCTAGTTTGGTTCCCAGACTTTTCTGCGTTTCGTTTCCGGGGCATCCCCGAAACGAAACGCAGAAGGGTCTGGGAACTGATTTCAGTTGTCACTTGGATGCTAGCTAGCTAGTATAGCTACAGTTCTTATTATTAGCTGTAGGACTAGCTATCTCTTTTGCTCTTTGTAGCTAGCTATGAATTTGCCATAGGAAGAGAAATCGCTAAGCAGAGGTAGCTAGCTATCTAGCTAGTCCCAGGCAGACAGTTGAATATTTTGATGAATTAGCTAATTATAGCAGCTAACCATGGTGGCTAATTCATCATCCGTTCTGCTGTAGATGATGCCAGTGGGCAGGAGAGAGGTTAAGTTACTGATTTCTAACCAAATAACCAAAGTAGCTACAGTTGATTTTGTGGATTAAAAGCTCTACTGGGAGTCTAAGAGAGGGTGCTGATTGCTAAGGTAGTTCATAGCTACAGTAGCTAGCTAGCTACAAGGGCAGAAAAAGGAGTACAAAAGTGCAGACTGAGCAAACTTCGATACTGATATATCTAACTAGCTATAGCATGGTCTGCAAAAGTGAAATTAGCTAGCTAGCTAGCTAGCTAATGGCCATTGGCAAAAATAACTACATAGCTATATAGCTAGCTAGCTAGCTACAGTTAGCTAGCTAGCTAGCTAGCTACAGTACAGAATGATTTTGGTTATAAAAGTTTGCACATTCCAGGCATAATTAGCTAGCTATAAGGACATTAGCAAATGGTGGAAAGCTGAATTGAAGTTTAGCTACAATGGTTCTACATGAACGGACTTGGCTATAGTACCTGTTATAGCTAGCTATGTAGCTAGGCCTATAGCACTGTCAGGTTCTTCTAGGCATTCACCGTCTGAGTGACAGAATGCTTAGCTAGTATGCTAGCTAGCTAGTTGATGTTGCATGGAGGACTTGATCATGAACCTGGGTCCAGTCAGATGCTCTTAGCTACAGCTACCACTATACGCTACTGGAACTCTGGCATTGGAGCAGCTGGATATCAGGCGAATCTGAAGCAGATGATATCCTATTGGAGCAGAGGACTCACTGCATGCTGCTTCAGCTAACCTGACTCACAGTTCCTTTGATAGACTATTAATTCTGTGGCCTGAGGTTAATTGTTGATTGCTCAGTCACATTCAGATGACAGTCATGTGCATGCATGCATCTTCACTCAGGCTTGCCCCCCAATGTCCTGTTTTTCTGGGTTTGGCTGGAGTCTGGTACATGTACAGACACCGGCCCTTGTGACGGAGACAGAACCGCGGCTTTTTCAATGGAATTAATGGAAACATGGCCTTATTTTGCATAGCAAAATTCAGTCATTGCTAGTAATAGAGTACATGAAAGAACTAATAAACACAGTATCTAGCACGAGAAGGAGGTGGTAAACAGTGTCAAGTATACAGTAGTGCTCTACTCATTAAGAATTTGTAGTAGTGATTTGTGGCCCAAGTGCTCTTTCTCATCACACAAGCATTTATAAAATCTACAGTAGGCGTCATTTCCCTTGAACGGCAAGACTCTGAGGTAGAAGTGCACTCCTTTATCATGGTCAGTTCTGGTCTCATTGAGCAGGTAGTCAGTCGTTGCCATATCGGATAAGTCCACTGATACAAGGTGTGGAACAATTAATTTCCAGTTGGTCCGCTGTATGAATTTGGGTAGACTACATTTCACAGATGACCTCAGCGTTTGCTCTGCAAGATGGAAGCAGATTATGCACATAGCTGAGTGTAGCTAAGGGTAAAGCACATGCGGAAGACAACAGTAGCAATTACCTCGGGTTGATAGCTTCTCTCCAACAAGTTCCGCTAGCTCTTCCACCATTTCCTCATCCTCTGCAACAGTCCGGCTCTACAGAAGAGCAAACCCATGGAAGTATGCATTGATGCATCTTGAGGAAGGTAACAATATCATTTTTCACCACATTCAGAGTACTGCCTAAAATTTAGGGTGAAATGTGTGTCCACTACCATTGTTACCTTTAATGCTTTCCAGGACTCCCTGATTTTTAACCGTTGACATCCAGCCAGAACACTATCAGAGCGACATCGATCTCCCCAATTCTTAGGAAAACCCAAGGGAGAGTCTGGTTGATTGCCAGAAGTAAAGGGATAACTGGGCACTTTCAGATCAGTCTCAGCTGGCTTTGCACTCGAAGAAAGGAGTACCCTCCTCTGCATACTTGTCACTTCATCTGCAAGCACCTTAACCATTGTCCAAATGTCCGAAAGGAATTGTTTAATTCCCGCAATTTCTTCTATGATGAAATCATTCTGACCGTCACCCCCGTCCATACTCTGGTGCAGAAGACTAGGCTCCTGGTGATTTTCATGTGTATTTGAAACATCATATTATACTTCAATGAAATACTGCAATATGTTAGCCAATTGGAAGGGTTTACATCACTTATTACCCCTGTAATTCACTTAGTACCTCTGCGATTCACTTTTTACACCCGTAATTTCTGTAGTTGTACATAGCATAATAGACCACCTGCAGTTCTTTGGGTAGGGCACGAGAGTCTTGCTCACTGGAACAAGATGCATACATGTAGCGTAAAGGTGGAGCTGGACGTCAACGTCTCACAAAAGAATGCCTCCATAAGTGTCATGGGGCTGGGCATATTTGGTGCAATCTGGTTCCACTTCGGAGTCACTGTCCCAAACATGAGGCACGAGTAAGTAGAGTTGTCTGGTAGCGGTCGGTGAAAGCAGCTGCTATAAAACACATGTACTCATCTCTGTGCAAAGTCATTCTGGTTGTTACTGCAGATTGCACAATCTTTGCACACTGCAGACAGAAACCTTCAAGTTAAAAAGGTGAGGAAAATAATACCACTGTAGTCCCAGTGGGACTTCCAGCAATTTGAGTTCAAAGCTAGCTAGCCCAGTTAGCTGTTATCTGTCTGCAGAGTGCAAAGATTATGCAATCTGCAGTAACTGTTTCAGTTGCTAATACAGACAGCGATTTGATTGGCTGCCGACTGTATAGTACAAATACCTTAAACTGCCAACAAATCCCTCAAGGGCCTATGGGATTTATATCCCCTTGGAAACTTATAGACACCCTCACGCTTCGTGCACGGGTGTCTATATAGTTTTGATGGGGCTCTCTACAAAATTTAATATTAGGGGTTGATCTTTCTAAACACAGTGCATACACTATAATTATGTTCCATTATAACCTCCTGTTTGGTCAAGGAATAAAGTTAATAAATGGAACCGAGGGGAAGTTAGAGCTATATCATTCCTTACACCCTCTAGTTTGGTCATGGTTTGGTAAATATGAGGGGTCCACCGAATTTAGCCAAGCTTGGTACAGAATTCTCAAACCCTGGTACATAAAATTTCAAAACACAACATTGTTACGATAGAATGAATACTACCGAGCGACACAAGCGGAAACTCTATATTGACCAGCAATAAAGATATTAGTGTGTTCATTGTAGTAACCATTGTAGCAGCCTCGTTCCCAAGCCATGTGGTCTGTGAATGAGGCTATAGCAGGAATTGGCACTTGAATATCGAATTTCACTACAGGAGTTTGTTGTCTACAATTCTAGTACTTTTGCAAACAGAACTGAGCGGATGTGCAGCACTCATGTCCAGCATTGCCAACAGACGTCCGTTACTACACTGGGAATCTAAATTGTACTGTTCTGTCCGTTAAATGTCTATCCTATCCCACTGTACCGTCAGAAGCATTGGGAATGTCCAAACGTGTCCCATCTCATCCCAAGTGTCCATCCGATCACACTGTACCATGGGACGAATTGGACAGACTGGGAATATCCCAAAGTGTTCCATGCACTATGCCCTATCACTACTGCCTATCCCATCTCACGGTACCATATAGGACGAATTGGACCGACTGGGAGTATCTCAAAGGGCATAGGTAGTCAGGCAATACTATGGGTACAGCTCCCAAGGTAACCAGTTTTCAGTCTATTATATATGATGTCGAATGGGTGAAACATGAGCATTTCGTCTCCATTAGTGAGACAGCTTTTGAAAACAAAAAAATGGTATACCTGCTGAAGTTGAAGATTGAGGATGCAGGCTCCATGAGTAGAATCCTTAGAACCTGGTGCTCTCGGAAAAATTCCTGGAGGCTCTCAAGCTCAAGACTGTGAATATCTACTGACTGTGGCAGTGAGAATATGGCATCCACACATGATACCTTGATTCGTTTCAGTGGCATCACATAGTCTTCAAAACAGCGCTTACGTGAGACCTCAATTCGAAACTCCTCCAGCTGTTCTAGGCTTTGTTCCTTCCAGTTGTCTCCTAATTCCATAACAATCTCTTGAGTATCAGGCGGAAGTATGCCCGTCCACATGTCAATGAAGTTGTTGATTTTGGTTCTCATTCGAAATTCTTTCAGCTCACTCAAGTATTCATCAACTGACCTTACTGTTTGGTCATCACCAAATCTGCGAGCCAGATAGGCAAGAAGGCTAGGATTTAGGAAGTCCCAGTGTGGGGACAGTGTGAAGAAGAGTTCGTCAATGCTTGAAGCACGAGCAAGGCGTGATGCTTCGCTCTGAAGCAGTCTAGCATACTGCTTCAATGATACCGGGAGCTGCAGCAGACGATTCTGGACCTTTTCAAAGGAAACCCCGAAAGCATTTCGGACAGAGACCACAAGGTCTGCGTATTTTTCCTCAAACTGCTTTATCTCTTCCTCTAGACTGAGTGGATGAGCCTGTACACCATTGAGCTGCTGTGTGGGAGACTGGGAGGGAAGCTCTCCTACAGTGGGGGAGGGTTGAGGTGAGCTAACTGCCACATTACTGAATGGAATGAGGGGAGTGTGAGGTGCCAGTGAGTATGGAAGGAGTGAGAAGGTCAGCTTCCAGCAGGGGAGTGAGTTGACCTGAAATGGGGAAATTAAAGGACAGTACTGAACCCAACTCCCAGTCTGAGGCAAGAGAGACTATCCAGCTAGAGGGAAGTTTCTAACAGGAATTCCAATACTCTCAATTAAGCCAGTTCCAGGCTCTCCTTGGGGTCTGGAACTGAGACTATACACCCTACTACTATTATAATAGACTTTGCTTTACATTTTGATCATTTGGATTGTTTGTAGTGGTACAGTACCGGGGGGGGGGGGGGGGGGGGGGGGGGGGGGGTATGGATGCACGGAAGCAGCTGGACACAGGGAAAAGGGCAGCATCTGATTCAACAATGTGAATTTGTTGTGAATGCAGCAACATAATACTAAACGGGACTCATCACTCTACAGACAGACAAATAGCTGTCAGTCTCACAGGATACCTTTGCAGCTGGTTTTAAGATCGTGTCAGTTGTTGTCCATCTGCACATATCACGTGTGCAGAATGACTGCAGTACAGATGCAGACCAAGTGCATGGGTGACCTTGGTTAATCGAATGACCTTGGGCATATGTACGTACGTATATCTCAGTGGTAAACAGCTTCAGCCTTTACTTAGCTATGACCGTGGTCATTTTATTAGCAAAGGTCAATTCTGGATGCAGACAAAGGCAAACCTTATTTGATGCTGATCGACAGTGGAAATGCCAGAAGCAAGCAGAAATATGAATATATACATGAATAAAGGAGTAGTTAACCGCAAGACAAGTAGAGCTGGATGAGAGACCCTCAATGCGTCTGTCACTGGCGTCCCGTCCAGGAGGCAGCTACCATGCTGAAAGTGAATGCTCCAATGTCCAGCTATCTGGCTTTAGAACCAGCTGGCCATGCACATGCAGAAATACCCTGTAAGAGCGAATAAATGATGAACTTCTGCCTTTAAACCTCTTCCACAGTCTCCACACACTAGAAAGAATTTTGTACTCTAAATTTGATGTCTGGGACAGGGCCTGGTAGCTTGCATCTGAATTCACTGACAGTTTACAGTCATCATCCATCCAGAGAGTAACTGTACGGATAACCAAATTGAGACTCCAAGTCACGTGAATTCACTCACCATCTACAGGTGGCTGTCCACTGGGGCAGTATTTTTGCTGCAGTTCCTTAGCTAGTTGGGCCTCGTCAATGACAGGATTTTTAAGGGCCTCAACCATGCTCCCCCATGTGGGATTTCCACTAGATGTCAACCATGTTCTCAAGACTTCTCTCAGCTGGTTACCAGGGTCACTGTACTGGACCTTAAAGCAGTCCAAAGTCCCCACATCCACTCGGAGCTGAAGGCCAAGGTTATACCATTTGGCACGACATGGATAGGTGTCACTGAAGACTGTTGCAAGGTCAGCAATCCCCAACGGAGAACCACCTGAAACAGTACATGGGATATAAACACTAAACCTGAAATATAGGTTACTGGCAGACCAAGGACGACTGATCTGCAAATAGACCACCATGATCTGCTATTTGTAGATGTGACTGTCACTTCCTAGGTTATTCATAGTTCACAGCTTAGTCACATAGAAGCCACGTACATGTACTAGCAGCTCACAGTACCAGCTGTTCTTATATCCCTATGCCCCGACCCCAACTCTCTCAGCAAGAGAAAATTTGTGTATAGCTCCATAGACTAACCCAATCCAATAAGGATATGACCACAGGATATTATGTTATATAGACAGTCTACCCCCAACTTTCTGAGCGAGAGAAAGTTGGTCTAGTTTGATAGACAAGGATTGGGTGAGTGTAAGCTAAGTCCGACATTACGTAGTTAGAGTGGACAGCATGAAAACTGCTGTACAGTCCATGCATGTGACAATCCAGTTACACCAGCAGTTATATTAAATAACAATGCAGCACCATAAACTGACTTGCCAGACAACTATTCTGACCTCAATGATACTTACCTGGTAGCAGCTTTTGATTCTACTTCTGAATTATATCCCTTAATTGCTTGCTCATGCTCGAGCTCACTCCACATTAACATATTGTTGTACCATATGCACACAACCTGCTATATAGCATGCAGTTCATTGACATATATGTCTGCAGAAGCCAACACTAACTTGAAATGGTATAATTTATACCATAAGTTTTAACCGAGCTGTTGCCTACCTCTGTGAGGTTCAGTGCTCATTTCCACATCTGGTGGTTAGGACAAGCATGAGGTGAGGGGTACTGGGTCACAAAAGCGGAGCACACAGGAGCCTCACACAATCGTCATTGAGTATACATGGGGAGCATGGCTTGGGAGGACTAGCAGGATGAAGGGACTCAGTCAGAGCCACTGCTCCACTGTGATAATCAAGTAGGAAGACAAAATGATAGTTACAAATCTGGAACACACGATCATGGAAGTATTGCCGTTCTTTGCACGGTGTCAAAGAATTCAAAAGCACTTGTGAACTTTTGTATATAGCAGAAAAGTATACTGCCAAGCTCTACAAAACAACTCCCTACTAGCTAGCCTCTCGTCAACATTCAGGGGAAAGAGGCTAGCCAAAAATAAAGCAACTATTGATTTCATATCCACCTACCGTAGCTCTAGGTAATCTAATTATGCTTGCTC
Source organism: Axinella damicornis (assembly GCA_963931865.1). NCBI lineage: Eukaryota > Metazoa > Porifera > Demospongiae > Axinellida > Axinellidae > Axinella > Axinella damicornis. Next base: position 7,024,874 of record OZ007508.1, read on the forward strand.
AGAAACTATATCTGCAGCGATATGGAATTCAGCTGCTCACTGAATTGAGACAAAATACGACACACAATTCTATAGAATGTGTCATACTAAAGTACTAGCTAGTAAGAGTGACTAGTGTCTTTACATCAAGCTGGGGGGTTATTGCATATATAGCAGCTGTGCCATTTCTTGAATGTAGTTCGCCAACCCATAATATACTAAATGTGGCATATAATTATATCTGAAGAGAATGAGATTCCATTATACCCTGATGCCAAGCATGACTGGTACGTAGCTGCTGTACTAAGTAGCTACCAGCAGCCAGTTCTTATAATTATGTTCTTCACCATCAAAAGACACCCTTCTATATATTATATAAATCTAGTATAATCCATCAAGGCCTATTGTTCTTGTATGGACCCTGAAACTTGACAGAAGTTTGTTCATTACATTTACCCCTAGATTTGTAAAAGTTGCATGTCATGGCAGTTGCAACCATATCAGATGGTCATGCGTCTGCACCTAGTGCATCCACGTGTCCTTGCGGGTGCATTCCCAAAGCCAATACTGCAGCTGTGTGTGAATTGCCTGCAAACTGTTTCATTCCCATCTCCAAGAACCATGTTGCAAATAAAAATTTGTAGATTGCAAGTATATATCGGTATAATATGTTCTATGAACTCTGATTCATTTTCAGGATGGAGGCTGCTAATAAATGAGCTCATAGTTTGCTTCAGGATGTTGGACTAAGTTGTACGCAATATTTGGTGTAGTCTGCAGATCTTGATACGTGGAGGTGAAATGACTGTTATTCGTTTGTGGTCTGCCGTTCACATTTACTGTCGGCACTGCCTTTGTTCTTCTTTTCACTGTAGCACTGTTCACATAGTGGGGGGGGGGACAAAATGACATCATCATCATCAAAGGTCAACTGGTCTCAGCTAATTTAATGTTTTACATTGTTACGATAGCTAGCATCCACTCACACAAATGCTGTGAGATCTAAATATTTTGATACCTGTAATTGCATTCCAGAGGTGTGCAAAACTGCAGCTAGTTTACTAATTGCCTGACCCTTGCATAGGGATTGGGTTATAGGAGTCAGTCATTTAACTACGGATCTAGTACTGTATTGGTATTGGCCAGTATCGTCACTAGCCAGACTGTGCTAATGAACCATGCTCCACCCTCTAGCTATGTTCATAGTTCTTACAGGCTTGCATTGAACACTAACAGTCGATCCCTAAGCATGACAGAACAATAGAAGTTGGCAAAGAGTCCAAATACGTTCATATCGAGCTGTGATTCCAACTTCGGATCCTGGGGAGCACACTTCATAGGCTGTCGTCAGCCTCAATGTGTACCCATTATGCTTGCAGATAAAATTTAGTTCAGTTCAGTTCAGTTCAGTTCTTTATAAACCTCATACAACAGCGTACATACCAATTGTACTGCTGCCTCCTATAATGGGTGAGAAGGACTGGGTACAAGGCTAGTGGCGTGGTCTGATCACTTGCCGTCCAGCGTTTGTTGCTTGCAGTACTAGCGACAAACACAGGGGTGAGAAGGGCTGGGTACGAGGCTAGTGGTGTGGTCTGTCACTTGCCGTCCAGTATTATAAAGTATAGCTACGCTAGCTAACCACTCACCACACAATGGTAAAGGGGATGGCAACCAGCAGCAGTCCAACCACAAGACCTGCAAAGAATAGTGCTACAAGTGACGACATAACATCAGACATTGATTCTCCTTCTCCGTCAGCACATGAAGGACTGCACACTTGAAGAACAGCGGCCAAATTGCTGCCAACTGTGAGGGCTGCATTTGGGGTAGTCTGGGCCCAATTTTGTACTGCCTGTATTACATCAGAGGAAACCAAATCTCCACGATCACTTGCAAACTGCACAGTAGTTGTGAACATGAGTGTATTGCCATCACCAGAACATGAGGCTTGCGAACCATTGAATGAGGAGGAGTCAAAGGAGCAGAAGCATACTTGTTGAACTATCTCTGCCAGAGCATCTTCCAGCGACCTTGTGGTTTGCTGAGAGGTAAGAGATAATGATGACCATAAGAAAGTAGGTTATGCCATTACACAAGTATGTATATTACTTGTCCCACACATCTATCCTGCTCCAGGACCACTTGATATCCCTATTGTGACAGACAATACTTCATTGTGTCAGCTGATGTACTACACATGCCTCAGTCATAAACATGGCACCGTGCATGTATGGTATGAATTGTAATCAACTCATTAATTATGTCACAATCCACAGTGTTGCAATATAAAGCGATGCTTCTTTACCTCTGATTTGTTGATCATATTAAATGCTACACTAGGTGGATGCATGGTTGACTCACATTTCCACACTGGCTTGCAGACCCCACATCTAACTGAAGTTGCAGGTTGACTGTGTGTGTCCAAGTAAAACAACACTTTAAAATTATTCATCCTGACAATGAAGGTTGTAAATGATTGGTCTGGTAAGTAGAAATCATAATTATACGAGACATAAAGTATGTGCAGGTCTGTAGGTCGCTCATTGTTGTTGTTGTACCAGAAAACAAGATCTGATATGTTGAATTGAGAGTCAATCTCTGAAGCTAAATTTATGGTAAAACCTCAGTTCCTACCTGTCTCCTTCAGGAGCAGGTCATATTGCAGAGTTGTCACTGAGTTCTTCACCAGACACACATACTGGCCAAAGGGGTGGAGGTCATTTGCTGTTACATTGATTGTGAGCTGATCAGAACTTGTTGCGGAGATAGTCCTACCATTCTTCACCCATGAAATGTTACTGGTGGGTGGAAAACCACTTTCAGCCGTGCAACTGAGAGTGGCATTGTCATTGTCAATAAGAGCTGATCGGCTTGCTTGAAGCATAACTGAAGCTGGCTCTGTTGAGAAAGGCAAGAAGTATCCACTTTATAGCACGATATCTTTCACACGGCTGCAATTGAAGCATAACTGTTCATGCAGTATGTTACAGTGCATACTTGAAGAAATTGTATTTGCAACGTTTCCATCACACTCTGGTAACCTTTTTCAGGCATAGTCTATAGCAACTGAAGAACATTTTATATGTACACAGTGTGATCGAAACATTGCAGATAATAGCTACTTCTTGCCAAACATCGATTGTGTTTTGGCAGCTGGAATAGCTCCTAGTATAAGACCTTCATGTAAAGTCTGCACCTACTGCCACATAAGGTAAGTAATATAGGTGAGCCACTCTTGAAAACGATCCATATTCCTGTGATACAAGGCTGGCGCTATGGGACATCCCACTAAAAGTAGCCGCACATTTGTGCATGAAACTGTAACCCCACAAACATGCACTCACCATAATACTTTAGATCAACTTGTGCTTGATCAAGGACGACATCTCCAATTCCAACCCTGTCACCAAAAGATAAGTATTCTGAGGGGCAACCAAACTGTGTTAGATATGTGAATGGTTGCAGCCAGAGGACAGCTTCATAGGCGTTTTCATGGAGAGGGGTGGGGTTGCTGATTGTCAAGGTCTGAGAGATTCCAGATGGTAAGTGCTGCAGCCTGCTAAGGGAAGTACCAGAGAATGTAGAGCTTGCAGAGCCTCCAGTGTACCAAGCAATGGTGGCCACACTTAATATAGTGCTTGGAGCATTCCCAGTTAGTGTGATTGATATAATGTGGGAGGATGAGTACGGAAAGGTACTATTAGGAATTCCAAAGCTGATATGGCCAGTTTGGCTTCCTCTTGAACCCTTATCGTGCTCCAGTAAAATTGAAGGTGGTTCCATATCTGTGGAAATGTAAGAGCAATCCTAGGCTATAAGCTAACACATAACTGTTTCTCAAATAGTATACTATACCAACAGAAACCATTCCTTGGATATATGAAGAGCTGAACAAGAGCCAGTGGTCAAAGTTGATAGAAACAATTACAAAACTAATGTTTTTCTAACACTTCCTTACAGTCTTACCACTGGCATAAACCTGAAACACAACGGGAGACAGAATAGGGTAGTGCCTCAATACTGCAAGAGTCTCCTGTTCACACAGCTCATTGAAAGGGTAGAGACTCAGGCCGGCAAACTCAGCATGGTAAACTCCAGTATCGGCTGCAGATGTTGTGGCTATAGTGAGTGTTGTGTTGTCGTCACTCAAAGAGATCCTACTGTCATTGTTGGGGAAGATCTTAGTCCCGTTGTGGTACCAGGTGAGGGCTCTTAGGTACTGTCGAGATGTGGATTGAGTGATGTTTAGCCGCAAGGTGATAGTCTCTGGAAGTCTGTGCTGAACAGAGGTGGGTCCAAGTGGCTGAAGTAGACCTGCAGCAACATGACAAAGAGAAACTGTCTACGGTCATGGTCCAAGCAGCAATCCTTGTCCACCAGGATGCATCACTATAATGAACCATCCATATTTCTTAATAACAACATTTTGTCCCTTTGTTCACTTCAGCTATATCCCAGTTGGTAATTTCCACAAGCTTTTGCCCGAATTGTTTCCTTATGTCATTCATACTTTGTATTAACTGTTAAACTGTGGATATGTTGCCATCAGATGTTGTTGCTCGTACAAATAATTAAGTTACCTCACCTGATCATTAGCTTGCACTTTAATTAATTTTCTTACACCTTAGTCATTGGATCTTGCAACTCTGTACCCTGTTCGGATGATTGTGCTATCATACGAAAATGATCTATAAGCTAGCTGTTTCTGGAACTGTTATTGCAATTGTCTCCCAGCTGTTGGGTTCTACCATGTAATCCAATCTGACTGACAGTATATAATTATTCGTCTCAAGCTTGCAGACGGCACACACTAATTCATTTATGACTTACCTTGCACATTGATGACGGTGCTCCCTGTGGCAAGCAGTTGATTCTGGTAGTACACCTTGCAGAAGTACCTTGCTGTGTGAGGGTGACCCGTCCCAATGGAGATGGTGGCATAGGGAAGGCTGGAGTTCGAAGCAACTGGAGATATGTTTGGAATGTAGTCTCTCCAGTGATAAGTCACTTCCTCCCCAAGAGTTTGTGGGTGCACAAGGCAGGTGAGATTCACAGTGGACCCAATGGTGTGTGGACCCCTTGGAGGATCTGTGACCACAGTCACTGTGTACACTACAGCTGTGGAATCGCAAGATTGTGTGCAAGTACATGCATAACAGATTAGTATTTGGTTGTTTTTTTTTTCTTTCAAAGAATGCATGGATTGTATACGATGTGGAATAGTTGCTAGTGTGAATGCTTCACTGGATGAACAAAGAGCACATGAGATCATCCACATACCTTGACAAAGTACACCGGCATCCTTTCTGTGAACACAGTCAAGCTGTCCTGCTTGACCTCTGCTGCATTCATTCAGATTAGACTCAGCCCCTGTGCAGCTAATTCCTCCAACCACTGGTCCAGTTGCCTCTCCAAAAAGGGTGCCATTTATAGTGATTGCTCCTGATCATGAGTGATGTTAACATGCTCATTCATTACAAATTACTAAAATCTGTTCAGTAATAGTCGTTCTAAAACTATGTGTACTTGCTATTTTAGGTAACAAGAAATAAAACTATGAGCCTTTTCATTAACCATTTCAGATTTCGATACTGAACGTGATGTTCTGCCTAATTTTAACTCAGTTAAATAATTTATTCCAAACAAAGGAGTTAAAGTAACAATACCCATGGTAGGCATCTACGCACACATCAGTCTACAAATACAGCTGCATGTGAATACCTATTGAAGGTTGGCCAAGCTGCCTGCACACAACCATTGCCTCTTCTCTCCCCCACCTCTGACTGTCACACACAGTCCCCCAGAACCCCTCCACACAGACCTCCACTCTGCCCTCACTCTCCCTCTCTCCACCAACAAGACGAAGGTCTCCAGAACTGCACTCGGGTAGGGAAGTGGCTGAAGGACCGCTACAGATTGCTCCAGCCAATAAAGCAAATCTGTAAGTAAAGAGAAAAAGATTCCACCAGATGACAATACAATTGTGTGTAGCATGCATTCAATGATTGTCTTAATGTGCAACAAACACAGGTCTCCGAGTGGTTATATACTTTACATAATGAAGTCAATTGGTATTTGTTTGGTCAGGCAAAAGTTTGCAGCACTTTTTTTTTTACACTACGTGCATCCCCAAAAGCATTAATACTGCACTTTAAAGCTTGAGATCAGCACTCACCTGAAAACTGCTTAAATTTTGTCTGGTGGGGCCTCAATTGCCCTACTAGAACCATGCCTGGCTACTCCACTAATTTGTCTGAGGCCCTGTGGTAAAACTATTCACAAAAATAGTTTCATTGTATCGCTTACCCATCTTGTCTTCGTACTCCATTTCGGAACACAGTGGGGATGGTGTAGTTGTCAAGGTTACACTGATGAAGGACAGCCTCACCACCATTGCAGCTGACATTTCTCACCAGGAATGTGGCATTTACCCTCCTGAATAGTGCAGCTGTTTCATTCATCAGTGGAGTTGCCCCTGAAATTTGATCACATCACAGCAGTTAAGGATAGCCTGACTTGCGACTTCTTTTGGGTCGCTATTCTGTAAACGTAAAGGACTATAGATGCCACTACCATTCATACATACTGGCAGGATCCCACCATATGCATAGGCAGTGTATAGTGATAGAAAGGTCCAACCCGACCCACAACAGCCCTCCAGTCAACCAGCTTTGCATGCACCCCACTTCCTTCAGCTCTTCAAACGGTAGTGTTACAACCATGGCACTATGGCAATCGCGAGCAGTATACATGCATGCACACACAATGGACCTCACACAACATTATTGCAGAAACACTGAATGGCAACCTGAAGTGACATGGTCAGCGATACTACTGCACAAGCTCAGAAGGTGACGTAGCTACGCATGACAACTGTAAAGTGCCAAGCCTTCCTCCTTCAGCATTTAACATTGACAGGAAAATTACCCAGCTATCTAACTTAAATTTTGCCACTTGTGAACGCATCAAATAAAAATCGGGAATAAAACGCATTTCAAAATGCACCCCCCTGAGATGGGAATTGGTTCTAAATGTGTTTCAGAAGATTTCCAAGAATTGAGTTTCTCCAATTTTCAGGCATTTCTTCGAAGGGGGTGCACAAGTTTTAAGCAATTTGGACAATTCCCCACATTTGACTGTGTTTTATTCCCGATTTTTACTTGATGCGTTCACACTTGTAAACTAAAGCACAAGATCCCATGGATGGTAAAGATAACTACTATGAGTACAGAACTCAACTACCGGTATAGCGTTTAGTACTATAGGAGTTTGGCATCAGTAATCCATCCATCAGTCAATGTTGGTGAGCTAATGCATGAACACTAACATCCTCACTGTAACAGGATAACCCTGATATTCCACAACCTGGGTTTGTATTCAGAGAGCATCGATTGTTATCAGCATTTTGTGCATACTGCATGATAACACCACCCTCGCCCTAAATCCATTTTAATGTGCACATGACATCATGACATCATTGGTGTGATTGATTGCCTTAGTCCTTCTCCACACTTTCTCTGCACATTACTTTTCTCAGTGCAACACTTAATGTTCACCGATGATTGCAGGTAGTGGGATGCGCATGTCAGTATCACATGACTTACACTCAACAGGGTAGCCGAGCTGTCTGCACAGGACCCTGGTATCGTTGCGGTCCCAGTGGGTTCCTGCAACCAACCACCATGTGCCATTCGAGCACACCTCCACTATTCCCTCCATTGCCGTTCTCCCTCCAGCAAGACGTACATCTCCATCAGGACAACTGGAAGAAACTAATCAACAGAGGTTTTGTGTGTGAGCAATTACTTAACATTGTGGCTTCTTAAGATGATTTCCTTTTGGTTTTGCTGCAATACCTAAGGAGCTCTGTTTAGGCTAAATAGCGTATATGTCAACCAAGAACTCCGCTTATACATACCTGGATGATGATTCAGTAGGTAAATAGTTTCAGCTTATAGACAATGTGAAAATTCAAATGGGACCCATGCAGCTAGCTAGCATTTGCATGAAATTCATCACAGGCAGCAATGCTATTAGCTACCTGTTGCATGGTTTGACAGGTTTGAATTGCTATACAAGTAGTCCAAATAACTAACTTACGTGGAGCACACACAACTCCAGCATCCTCATTATGTCCACAGCTATGCACACCAATCTCTCTGTGGCTGCAGCTCAGGAGAGAGGACTCTGTTCCAGTACACCGCACCCTATCCAGGAGTATTGGACCTGTCCCTTGACCAAAGGCAGCCTGGGAAATGGCTGTGCTTTCTGGAGAGAGCAAACCACGATAATTATTCCACACTGCTACACCAAGAAACTACCCCTACTCTCTATGTCCCTTAGAGAATTGCTGAGAAGATATACATGAGGACAAAGGATCTCAGTGTCTGATCGTGCATGCAAGTATGGATATTCTGACCATCATTTCTCTCACAAATGAGAACTAAGCTAGTGATGAGTAGTTGCACAACTGTACCTGTGTCAACATTGTACCCCAGCTGTCTGCACACAACCACAGCATCATTGTTATCCCATTGATCATCACACACTGTCCCCCACACTCCGTTGATACAGATCTCCACCCTGCCAGCACTCTCCACAGGTCCACCAACCAAACGTGGTGTTCCATTAGCACAATGTTGGCCAGCTATATTAAGAGCAACATGCATACATTGTTTGTCAATGCAATGGTTGGCAAATACTGCAGTGTTCCATTAGCACAAGAAGAGCATACATACATTGTTTGACAATGTAATATTAATGGTGGGCAACTACTGCAAGCACCAACAGCCAGGGCCATTACCCGTAGCTTCAGCCTCGTCCCAAGCATGAACCGTGAGAAGTGGAGGAGCCTGGTAGCTACAGTTGTACCATGCGAGAAATGTCTTGGCTATTTGTGCTTAATCTGGATCCTTGGACAGCTAGCTAGCTTGCCACCCAGGTTTGTGCCTAATGAGGAGGGCATGCAATGTTATTGAAACTATAGGTGCTGAATGTGCAGCTTTATTCTGTGCACTGTTCCACTTGGAGGTCAGCTGCATAAAATCAACTTGTTTTTGTCCTTTGTGTCTACATTCCTTGTATCTATCCTCAATGTCATATGCATATGCTGTGGGAGCATGTGAATCTGGCTGCCATAGCACAGTGAACTTGAAGTTTGTATGTTACACAACTCCAAGAAGTGGTATCTGAGCATTGAGGACACTTACACTGATTACATTCAGAAGCACTCATAAATAGTTAATGAACTCACAAGCTTTGAACTTCCAGAAGGCGGGAATGTTTATATTCAACTAAGACACTTAGGCCTCTCCTTGCAGATGAATATACTGCCTTCCACCAATGCTGTTGTCTAAGAACTGATGTGGTCTAAGTCAGCTAGACACCGAGTATTGGTTTGTCAACCTTAGCAGTTTTATGTCGCTAGCTAAATACCTCCAGGAATTATGTGACCCAGGCCATGGTTGTCAAAATCTTGGTATCTAATAACCAACTTACACGGGATGCAAGCAACTCCAGCGTCCTCAGGATGCACACAATTGTGAACTCCAATCCCAATGTGAGAGCAACTCAACAGAGAGGATTCTGTTCCGGCACAGCCCACATCATCCAGGAATATTGGGTCAGTCCCTTCCCCAAACGGAGCCCGGGAGAGGGGTATGCTTCCTAAAATGGGCAAGGTCACTGTAGTAGGTTATCATACCAAAAACATATCCTCCACTTTTTTCTCTCCCATCTGAAGTGGCTACTGACAATATGCAAGATGTACACTGACCTAATGCCCTTCAATATTGCAGGTCCATGCAGCAGCATAGCTGCACAGCCTGAGTACCATAACGTTATATAGTAATACTGATCACCAGATTTTGTGTCTATGTAATACAATGCTCATAGTTACTCTGTATTGAAAAGGAGCCACCAGCAATACAAATTAGGATGACAGTGTGACTAGATGTTGTGTTTTCTTTTATCAGGGCCTTTGCATGATGGGAGGGTAGAAGATGTACGTAGCTACACTGCCAAATTATATATTTATTAGAATGTCCCAAAACTTGGTGAGCGTTTTGTCTGGGATTCATACCAATTTGATACACCCCAACTCTACATACTTGCATCTGTATTGTATCCCAGCTGCCTGCACACAACTTTAGCATCACTGCGATCCCAATGATCGTCACAGACAGTCCCCCACTGTCCACTGATGCAGATCTCCACCCTACCAGCATTGCCCACAGGTCCACCAACCAAACGAAGTGTTCCCTCAGTACAACGTTGGCCAGCTGTGGAAAGAGAAATGCACTATCATATCACATAATTGTGTAGCTAGATGTAAAATCACAATGCTGTGTGCACAAGCAAAAGAAATGATGCTGACATCAAGAGGCTGAGGGGTTAATAAGGGCACCATATCATCATCCATACTCTGATATGGTATAGCACCATATCAGAGTATGGTGCTATACCTTGCTAATTAGCAGGGGTAGCCATATCAGAGGGGTTCCACTGAAATACTATTAACAATATTCCATAGTCCATAAACACTCTTTACCTTCACATCGCACACCAACATCGTCGAGATGGGAGCAGTCTGATGCAGTGGGAAAGCCAGCAACTCTACCACACTGTGACAGAGACGTCTCAGATCCTGAGCAGTTCAGGCGTGACAAGTGGATTGGACCACTTCCTTGCCCCAACTCAGCATCGGCGGAGGCAAAGGCAACTGTACAACACACAACAAACTTAATACATCAACTTCAGCAGCATGTATGAATTGTGAATTTTGTAGCTAGTTGAGGTTAGCCACAGCATGTAGGTAAATACACCGCACAATGTTTATCGATCCAATCCTTACAGCATATATATAATGCTGCCAGAAGTACTGCCCTGGCTCTGTATCATATAGATGAAACCAAAGCACTATATACCACTGATGGGCCAAGTAGAAAGTTTCAAAAGGCATGGCAGGTACTATAGTAGTCTCGGTCCCAGACCCAACCAACCGTATTTCCGCGCGTTATACTGTAAGCGATACACACACTGGATAAACGGTCTGGGAACGAGACTAGTACTATAGCTAAGTCTGCTTTGGGTTGTGTCAAGTGGAGTTAGTACCTGTCTATTATCCACAGGTAGCTACTTTTATAGTGCATAAACAATCAGAATGGATACAATCTCAAACACAAAAGCCTCTGGGAATGAGGTTAGAAACGTACGTACAGGGGTGGTAGCTAACAACAATATTCAGATGTCTTACTTGAGCTCTCCGGGTATCCCAGCTGTCTACACACGACTGCAGCATCATTATAGTCCCACCTTCCCCCACCACATACAGTCCCCCACAGCCCTCCTCCACACACCTCGACCCTCCCCTCATCTTCACTGCTCTCTCCAGTGAGACGAATGCTGCCATCAGTACAAGAAGAGTCTGCTGTACAATAAAGTGAGGATTTGAAGTTAGTGACATGCACTTCATGCAGCAGGAAGGGATTAGGGTATACCATACATACGCTTGTGATTTCGTCTGCCAAGAGTTTATGCAAAAATAAGTACCCCCAGTATATAGCTGATGGCTGTGCTGTCTAAAAACTGCAGCTGCATGCAATCGTTATGGATCTACAAAAGATTCGCTACGGTCCAATGGAGTAACAAACTATACCAAGGTGTACTATACCAAAGTTGAGTCAGCTATGACTGGGAAAACATGTAGCATCTAAATTGCTTAGCAGTACATAATGTCTTCTGTTGTACACTGAACACCCACATACAGTGGGCCTCTCTTTAACTGTTATGCAATGGGCAGAGCTTCATGCTAAATCCAGTTGCAAGAATGGCTTATGATAAACTCTTGGAACATGCAGATGCCCTGTAGCTACCAGTGATGCACATGTTACAGTACTGTACTCATTTGCTGCAGCAATTGTTCTGCACTCATACCTGCTACAACGTCTCCATAACAGCGCACACCAGCACTGTCTCTGATGCTGCAGGGACTCACAACATGGTCACAATTCAGCAGTTCTGACTCTGCACCATTGCAGCGAAAACTAGTTAAGTTAGAAATCACTCCTTCCCCAAACTTGGCATTTGTGTAGGCAGTGGCAGCTGCAGGATTGAAAAAGTCATCGAGGAGATTCATACTTACAAAAGTAGTAGCTAGCTTTGGGCAAGCTCAAGGAAGCTTAGCTATCTAGCTAAAGCTACTTGGAATAAACAAACAGTGGTTGTGAGATCTGTACGTAGATGACACTCATCTCTACTGAAAACCATCTCTGGTCGACTATGGCTAGCTACCTGCGTACCAGTGGCTGGGTATCCCAGCTGCCTGCACACGACAAATGCATCCTGGTAGTTCCATCTGTTGTCACACACACCACTCCACCTCCCTCCCACACACACCTCCACCCTTCCCTCAGTGGGCACAAGGCCTCCCGTAAGGCGGACAGTGCCGTGGGTGCATGTGGTAGCTGCAGTGAACAGGTAACTTGAACAGATAACAACCACATCATGCTGTACTATAGACAGGAAACTAACAGCTCTGTGCAATGACCTCAGCATAGCTATTCATCTGACATCCTTTTACTAATGTCATTAATGCTTGTCTGTGGGTGTAGAGTTCGGCAATGCATGTCTGCATCCAGTCAAGAGTCAGATACAAGTGACTGAGCTGCTGAGACTATGTAACTACATGTAGGATAATGGATTTAACAAACGAAAAAGACGAAGATGAGAAGGACGACAATCCTGGACAAAATGAGGCTACTGCTGGAGAGGAGAACTGTACCTGGACTCTGATAGCAACTATATACAACACAAGCTAGGTCACAACACCAAGAGATACAACTGAACAGTGCATTGGAGTGTTGTAGTCTTGATGCTTGGATGCCTACATAATGTGCATAAATCCAAATCGTTCAGTTTGGCAGTGATCATATTTTCTGTAGGATTCTTGGATACCTGACCATGCAAATCCTTACATGGACATACTACTCCAGCATCTTCGGAGTGTCCACAGTTATGATCTCGAGAGCAAATCCCCTTGTGGCTGCAGCTCTGTAGAGAGGACTCTGCTCCTGTGCACCCCACATCATCAAAATAGATTTGACCAGTTCCCCGCCCAAATGAAGCACAACACCGAGAAGAGACAGCTGAGTGTATGTGCACGTGTGTGTGTGTACGTGTGTGTGTGTGTGTGTGTGTGTGTGTGTGTGTGTGTGTGTGTGTGTGTACATGCATGTGTGTGTGTGTGTGTGCGAGTGTGTGTGTATGTGTGTGTGTGTGTGTGTGTTGTGTGTGTATTTGTGTGTGTGTGTGTGTGGGGGGGGGGGGGGGGGGGGGGTTGTGGGGAGTGTGTGTACATGAGTGAATTATAACTCCATAGGTTCACTAGCAATAGGCGGCTAGGAGTTAGCTAGTTATCTGCTGTGCAGTTAGCAGTATCAGTGCATGTATGTTAACATTGGCTAGCTCTAAAAGGAGTTTTCGGAATACAAAATGGTTAGCTAGCTACCCGCATAGAGATTCACCATACAATTTATTACAAGTGCATTTGCAGAGCATAATGAATGCCACACACAGTTCAAGCTGAAGACATACAAGCTGCAAAAGTGGAAGGTGGTGGTATTAGTGTGATCTTTCGGATTCCTTCCTTTCATGAGTGGTAGGCAATCTATGGTCTTTGTAAGTGTCAGTGGCTGTGCTCCTTGGTTCTCCCTTGACTCGCTGAAAAGACAATTATTATGTTCCCAGATATTATACCACTGAGTAGCTCACTCACATAATAGTAGTTGTAGCATTAACTACTAATATTATTGCAAGGAATGACAGCTCAAATGAACTCACTTTCTCCACTGTCCACTTCAAAACCCAGTTGCCTGCACACTACGCGAGCATCAGTGGAGCTCCAGCTGTCATCACACACGGTTCCCCATGTTCCTCCGGTGCCACACACCTCAACCCTGCCTTCCCTCTCATTAGAACCTCCAACAAGGCGAATGGTCCCATAATATTGGCAATCTTCCTGTGCAGCTGCAGAAGACGCATCACGCAGTAGCTATCTATTCCCATTGGAATACAAAGTCTCAGGTGACTCCCAAATCAACTTGTAGCTTAGCTACTATTAGATAGCCTGATGCATAATTATACTCTTTGCGTAACAGGTAGACAGGTTCCTGTAAGAATGGCACTGTGGATAGCTAACTAGCTTATTTAACGGCAAGTGCAGTGGTGGATGAACAGCTGCATATAGCTCAACAATTATTACTACTGAATCAAATTCATGCGTAAGGCCTGTCTCTGAGATGAAGCTGTGATAAACTGGTTTATTCAGTATGCCTTACTACCTTACCAACTACAAAAGTTTATTTGACTAAAAGCCTAGCTCAACGATTTCATTTATAGTACCTACATAGCTTACCTGAAAGTGCAACCAGATAAGATAAAAGCAACGCAACTGTCAATGTTTTCATTCTGTCACCTCCAATGCAAGTCAGAGCTTCCTCACTAAAATAGTAGCTTCTCACAACAGCATGCATGTAACAACTCCTATAGGGGGTAGTAAATAAAATGCATCACTACACAGTCTGGCATCACAACTATATAGTACATTCCTATTGACCTGCTAGGGGACAACATCCAAATGTCAAGGAACCAAGACACAATCATTACGCAGGTATGACCATAATAGCATACAGCATAGCCAACTGGAGAGCTACCTTCTCCATCTGTGGAGTAATAATTTAATTAGTTTGGACAAACAGGATAGTGTCAAGGTCATGTCAGCAGACTCTAAACACCCACTGAAGTTGTCCTGTTAGGTGGCTTCGCCACATCTCAACATGGTGCACTTATAAGGGCTACAAAGGAAGCTATGACCTCCTACCTAGGCTTCTGTCTGGAATAATTATGTCTCATGATCACATTCCAATGCTGCAAGCAAAATCTGGCCTGGGACATAATTCAAGCTTGGGTATACAAGACTACACACTACACTGGCTATAGCTAACCGTTAGTCTGCACTATCTGTTCATTCTAAGGCAGTGTGAACAATTGAACCAGTAATGGTTTAGTTCATGCAGTTCGATAACCGAGGAACGCCACATCTTCAATGCAGGAGGTTTTCATGCAGGTGGGCCCCATTAATGGGGGGTGGTGACAACATGATTGCGGAACTCACTATAGCTAAATGGCATTGCTCAAACTTTGCATGATTCGATCCCAGGACATAGCCTGAGTTGAGCACTAGAGATTCTCACTCTACCACCCTGAGTTCCGTCTGTAGGTTTAGCCTGCATGTTGTTGGATGCTCCTGATCCAAGCACGTTCACAGGCACTGTTGCCGAGTTGTAACTTAATGTTATACATAACAAGTTGCATGCAACCACACCCCTGGTAGCTAGCTAGCTAGCTAGCTAGCTACTGCTCGCGCATTATGGCAAACTTACTTTTCTATGTGACACTTGATGCACCTTGTTTACTGAAATTGAATTCCTCAGTGCTGCATGGACCACAGTATAGGCAGATGTAGTATAATATTACAAAGGTGCCACCCATCTCTCTTTCCTGTCTGTGTTTGGTATCACAGTCTGCTTGTAAGCCACACAACCACAAATTCTACAAGTCTGTCTGCATGGCTTCCATAACATGACTTTATGTCCTGCCACACCTGGAACTTCACAGCATAAACAATTGACATTTCTTCCATACATGTGTATAATTCACTGCTACCTCAACCACTAGATTGCTGGTGGGTACGGGTGCACTTCCTACAAATCTATGCATGCCAGTAGCTAATAAGTGGTTGTTTTCATTACCTGGCATGTAACACCTTTGAGCAGAAGTTAGCAAAGCGTCAGTTGCCCTCCAGCATAATGTAACTACTAGCTACACACAGAAGTAGCTAGGCCTTGGCGGATTTTTTCTAGCATAATTTTGGGGAAAATAGGTGCTTGCATCAGGTGATGAAACTTTCATCCAGTGCTATATTGGGGAGGCAATGTTCAGACCCCAGTCTGCAAGCGAACACGCCATCCCGACTTCCCGCCAAAACTTGCTACAAATTCAGCTTTTAAACCCGTTTCCGGTTGCGCGCGCCCCCACAGGTTCAAAGGTCACGGCTGTGGTCGAGTAAGTAAACGGGCGTGCGCGAAACTATGTTACAGTGATTTGACGATAGTTGGAGGAGATACTGTGAAATGTTCATGCCCCTGCTTGAGCTTTGGAATGAGGGTGAGGTCAGTATTCCGCCATTGCATAAATTAGAGCTGTTTACATGCTTTTTCCATTCAACTGTTAGCTAGCTACAAAATTATTGAAGGAGTGTAGATAATTTAGCTAGAAGTCCTGCATAATTTAGCACAGTAGCCATGCTTTGGGAGATATTTTACCATTGATCAAGGTTTTGACATTAATGTGGCTGCCCAGCCCTTTACACGTGTGGTCATAAAAAGGTACAACACACACACACACACAACACACACACACACAACACACACACACACCACACACACACACACACACACACTCACACCACACACACACACACACAGATGCCAACTACTTAGCAAGTAAATTGAGTGAGTTTAGCAAGTAAAATGAGTGAGATGAGCTGTGAAAATGCGTGAGATGGTGCTAGAATGCGTGAGCCATGCTACTGTAACAGCTCAAGAGTGCACACAGCAAGTCATTCCAGTTGCTTCATTCCTTTTATCCTTAGCAGAAGGCTCCACTACACAATATTTGCAGTTTGACAAGGTGGTAGCACCTGTGTTTATCCTCTTCGATGCGTATGGACATAGGCTAGGAGTCCATTTGAGTAGCTCGAATTGCGGTCATCCTTTTCCCCCAGCCATAGCCTCGTACCCCGTTCCGTGTGTGGGCCTGGGTACGAGGCTACATCAGCCATACTAGTACAGCAATACACATTCGCGCGCCGTATTCCCAGGCCCCACCCACAAAATAAGCCTAGCTAGCTACTAATGCGTGAGATTTGCTGTAGTAAGCGTGAGAGTGTGAGATTGCCGACGAATGCGTGAGTCTCACGCTCAGTGCGTGAGAGTTGGCATGCCTGCACACACATGCACGTGCACTCATACACCACACACACTCACTCACATGCATGCACACTCATTCACACTCTCACCACACACACACACTCACACACTCACACACACACATACACACACACACCAGGAAGGGGAGGCTGGAGCCAGTCACACTGAGCCTTGCCCAGAGAACAGGCAACAAGAAGGTGACACTGGTCGACAACCTGGACGACTACCCAGCAGAACTTCTCCACACCATACAGAGAATTGTGGCTGCTTGCACAACAGGTGACCAATGAGGTTGACTCTTGGTCTCAAGAGCACATGATGACATCATCATTGCAGCAGAGGAGCCGCAATGACGATGATGTCATCATGCGCTCTTGTGTATGTACCTTGGACTGTCTGTTCTTTGACGGTTTTGACAAGCTGGTGTTTCATGTGTAAACAACATGCCAGTGGTGGAATCGTCACTTGCCTTCAGGTAGCTATCTTCGGGGGACACTCGATTGCTTACCGTTCAGCTGCTCTGTCCCTGGTGGCTTCCCACCTGGCACCAATCGAGCAGCTCTGTTCTGCCTACTAACTGTGGACTCACTCTCTAAGCAGCCAGCCATCCTTACTAGTTTAGCTGCTAAAGAAATCAAGAGTGCATGATGCCAAGCACAGTTGCACAAGAACTGTTATGAACGTGCACACACACGCACATGCACACACACACACACACACACACACGTAGACACGCACACCCACACCAGGAAGGGGAGGCTGGTGCCGGTCAGACTGACCCTCCCCCTGAGAACAGGCAAGAAGGTGAGCACTACCTCATCCCTCCAGCGGAACTTGCCGACGATGTACAAAGAATTGCAGCTGCTAGCACAACAGGTGACCAACGGGCTGACTTTGGGTCTATACCCTGGAGGGATTATGGTTCCAATTTCATTTTGACCAGCTGGTGTTTCATGTGTTTACCACCTGGAGACACTCGTTCACTGACCTTTCCAGGGGCGGCGGAGCAGGAGGGGCATTTTCCCCCTCAATGTAGATGAAGGGGGGTGCTTGCCCCCCCAAACAGTTAGCTAATGGCCCATTGGCTATCGTCATGAATTTAAGGTTGCTTACCACAGTTTCCATTGCTAGCCAGCTGGCTGGTCTCGAGCTAGCTATGAAAAGAACTAAGCCATGCACGGATGACACCGTCGCAAACTAGAAAGCAGTGGCAGTGCAGTAGAAGCATGAAGATGCTATGAGATCCCATCCAGACAACTGAAACACAAAGGTAGCTAGGTGAAAAAAATTCCCACGCTTCGCGCGGACTGATCGCCACTATAGCACTAATGCACCTCTACCCCACCTTGCCCCCCCAACTAAAACTACCTTCCGCCGCCTCTGCTTTCAGCTGGACTCACTCTCTTAGCAGCCAGCCATCCTCACTAGATTAGCATTAGCTGCTGACACATCTCTTGTCGGTTAACAAAATCAACTACGGACCACAGTGGTTTAGTATGCAAAAGTTTTGTATGGATTCGATCCCCGAAGCGGTGTACCCCCCCCCCCCCCCCCCCCCCCCCCCCCCCCCCTCCAGCTTTGGCGGAAATACTGAATGCAATTTCAGTTCACTATGAGCAGGACCAAGCTAGTCTGTTCAACAACAGAGCAAGTGGTTAGGTCATGTGCATGTACGTACCATTCCTGATTCTCAAGGTCAGGTTTTAACGGTTTTGTATCACTGGTGGCAAACTAGGTTGGTCAAGGTAACTAACTTGGTAACCAAGCAACTGTAAGACACTCACGCTCACAGCTCAAGATCTTGATCCAGTATTGCTGTATAGAATAGTAATTTGTGCATACATGTATACAGGTTCAATCGTTGGCTTGCTTGCAAGTATGGCAAGTTACTCTTGAGACATAATATCCTTGTCCTCTAGAGTACTGGTACATGTAGCTGGTTGGCTAGCAACGATACACTAAATTTGGTGATGTTATACCCTAACTAGCAGTCATACTTTGACTTATAAGCAGCATAGCCTTCATAGAACATCGTTTATTTCACCCTTTTTACAAACCGATCTCCTCCTTCCAGTTGTGAGTAAAATGCTAGGGAAGCACATCTGTGATCCCCTCTATGAGCACTTTGGCATTTCTGACCAACAATATTAATGTGGGTTTCAGGCTGGAATGTCCACCACCTGGGGCCCTTATTGTTCTTGATTTACATTGATGGTCTGCCTGGGATTCAGTTATCTGGTGGCAGTGTTGTTATCTTTGCTGATGACCTCTTGCTTCATAGAGTGACCACTTGCTTTGAAGACCTTGTTTGTGTGTTCAAAATGACATTGTCGAGCTATTCAACTGGCTGTCTACCAACAAAAGCTGAAATTGAATCAAAGTCCCTGTTCATCTCTTGGAAAAGATTTCTAGCTGTCCCCCCCCCCCCCCCCCCCCCCATTCTATATGTGAATGGATCGCCTCGAGAACATGTATCCTCATACAGAAACCTAGGTATCCTGATTTCCTCTGACCTCTCTTGGTCAAACCATATTAAGTTAAGTTAATTAAGTTAACTACCCTTTAAGGCCTAATGTTGCACATCTGCAACGTGAGACTTTCAACTTAATGATATCACATCCGGCAATGTCCTTGGGCCTCCATTTCCAGCGTTCATGGTCCGTTTTTTAGCTACGGCAGGTTGGCATTTCTCGGGAGGCTTGATCGTTAATTGGTGGGTGTGGTTGTCACGTATATGCTCAGTATAGCTGAAATTACCCGTGTGAGCAGTTTCGAGCCCAGCAACGCCAGGGAACAGAATTAGGGTAGGTTTAGGTGTTCTATAGACTGAAAATGACCTAGAGAAAGAAACTTGGGCCCTAAAGAGTTTCAAATACATTACTTCAAAAGCGAGGAAGCAGATTGGGCTTCTATATCAGCATTTTTACAAGCACACTTTTCCCAACACACTGAGAACTCTATACACGCTCTTATACGTCCCCATCTTGAGTATTCTGTACCTGTGTGGGATCCACATCTCTACAAAGATATTGACGTGTTGGAGTCTGTTCAGAAGTTCGCTACTAAAATTTGTACGAAGTCGTGGAATGCTCTGCACTACCAGGATCGTTTGGAAAAACTCCATCTGGACACTTGACAAGGGCCAATACCTTAAGCAATGTCATCTGTATAAACTGGGGGTTGTCAACTTTTCCAAACTCTCCGATCACCTTCTTTCACACTTCCATTACCATACCCGCTCCAACCACAATCTCTCTCTACATATGCCCTTCTCCCATTCTAATGCTTCTTTTTCTGTGAAGCCCCCCACACCTGGAACATATTGCCTTATTCTGTAACGTCATAAACTAGACTTGAC
Source organism: Axinella damicornis (assembly GCA_963931865.1). Classification (NCBI taxonomy): domain Eukaryota; kingdom Metazoa; phylum Porifera; class Demospongiae; order Axinellida; family Axinellidae; genus Axinella; species Axinella damicornis. The sequence continues at coordinate 7,045,262 of OZ007508.1, forward strand.
TCCTTTGAAAGGAATGCGTCTGGTTATTTGTAGTTGTGCTTTTTATATGGGTATTAGTTGTGTTTTTATAATCAGATCATTAAGTCTGCCTTGTATAGTAATTGCATTTGCTAACCTTCACATGTTCCTTGCGTTACCCTTGATCCTGCTTCTTGTTGTCTTGAGGGTACATACTTGTATTAGCAGTTGTTGCTATCTATGTATCCTGTGTGATTTGACATGATAAAAAATAAAACGTACGTGGCTCACCTAAAAGTGGAATTTGCCTTGCTAGTATATAGCTTTGCTCTTCCAGAAAAGCAGGATTGAGCATAGTCTCGGCCCCAGACACAAACCAACCCCAGCGTGGATCGCTTCCAGTATCATGCGCAGGGTACTGGAAGGTCTGGGATCGAGACTAGTTGAGCAATGCCATTTATGGTAACTCAACTGAGTTCAGTGATGATGTCATATTACCATCCCCTGTTGATGGGGCACTTCTGTATTGGAGATGCAGCATATCTGTCTATTCAGAACTGAACTGTGTGCGTAGCTACTTTGTGTTACGTGCCTGACATAAAACTTTCTATATTGCTGTTACATAATATGTAGGGTTAAAAGATTTTCACCCAAGTTGCTTTACTGAGGAGTCACATGATGTATCAGGTGATCCTTCCTTGTCCACTGTGACCATGCCTACAACCAAGGTATGTGTATGTATTATTGCTGACGAAATGTAGTGCTAACTTAGTAAGTAGATGATTTATTTCCTCGTACTTAGAGCTACGACTGGGGTCACAGCCTGTGACCTTCCAAAAACTGCCTTTGACCGCGTGACCACGCTGCTAAACTGCTGTTGACCCTGTGACCGTCTCAAAAATCAACTGGTAGTATACAGAATAATACGTTAAGCCACACCTCCATCCGCCGGATATGGGGTCACAATCGCCAGTCGCAGCTCTAAGTACGGTGCTTATTGGCGTGACCACCCCTTGACACAGAACAACACCAACGATTCTCTCCACACCTAACCATGCGTCATTCAACCAACCAACCAACCAACCAGATTCATGCCTCTGAAATTCTGCAGACTGCAAATTGCTATGTATGCAACTGTACCAGATTCCCCTCCCCCTTTGGGTATAGGGGCCGGAGTCTGGTACTGAGACTAATGTAAGGGGCACTTGGGATAAGGGACCTGGGGAATTTTAATCTATGCAAGTTCTTATTTCGACTGAGCCTAGATGTGCATGCATCCCTTTCAGCTCCCGCATGTGCTAGCCTTGTTGCTCAACTGTTGTCAGCTGATTACCATTATCAATGGCTTAGGAGTGTTACAAAGGTGCCATGGAAACTTGTGTAAAACGGGTTTCCATGGAAACTTTAACCTAGCTACTAATCGCTATTATTGCCGAGCGCCTTAGCGCGAGGCAACTAATCGTGCAGCGTAGTCACATCGCGTCTGTATATATATATATATATATAGGAGTTTAACAGAAGTTAAACAATGTTAACTTTGGAGCGGTATGCGCTGGTGGAATGGGTGGGGCTGTGCACGTGATTGTCACGTGACGGTCAGGTGATAAAGTCAGTTGCTTGCAGTTCCCCGCGTGGCAGGAGGGCGAGTTTGGGCTGTAGGACAAATTCTAAAAGAAAGGAGCAAACCTCAGCGGAGGAAGCGGTAGTATGGCGGACGACGAAGATGGCGTTGGGAGACATCTACAAGACGCGAGTAGGGAGTCGCCCTCCGGGACAGTGACAACAGCCCAGCTGCGGGCGTTGATGGACCGTAAGCAGTCCAGGCAGCCTTGCCCAGCTTTGGGTAAATGGTAGATCGGAAGGTCAGAGAGGCGATGCAATCCCAAGGTGAGCGGGGATGGCTATGGATACTGGTCGGGGGTGCAGGGTACCCGGCATGTGGCACAGAACCAGTGACACGAGCCCGCAGCTGCGCATGCGCAGGAGGTTGAATCGCCAGATTCAACTGGGCTGCTAGTAATAAGGCAGTTGGCTATTAATAAAGCATTGTTGGGCAGTAGGCAGGGGGCGGAATGCTTGAGTTAACTAGGACTTTGTCGTTACCAGTTGTAGCCTTGGTGGCCGGTTACACGTGTAGCCTTGATGGCCCGTTACAAGTGTGGCCTTGGTGGCCAGATGTTCACCTGAGTGGTGACGTTGTGGGCCTTGGTGGCCTGGTTTACATTCCATGTTTTGGCAATCATGTGTGGCCTCGGTGGCCGTTTTGCACTATTGGGTTGCCTTGGTGCTCACTTAAAGTGCTACGTTATCTATACGTAGCTTAATTAGTGCTGGCTCAGTATAGCTAGCTATGGAAAGGCCTTCTTTATAGCTATGGGTCGGAGTACCCTGATAGACATCTTAGGGTCCCAGTGTGACCTTTGGGTTCATGTTGGCCTCTTGAGGTTTGGTCCGATTTTGACAACCTTGGTGGTCTGGTCTAGTTCCATTTCTACCCCTTGGGTAGAGGGACTTTTCCCTGTATATTGGGCATGGAGACCCACTGAATGGTAAGTTGAGATTGGAGTTGCTGTTGCGGGGTACCCACAGAAATAAATCGGGGGGCAAGGTCCAACGCCTTCCCATTTCGCCATTAATACTAGACAAAATCTTCCAGATTTTGAACCACAACCCAGGCAAATACGAGAACAAGCTTATGTGGGCGGCTTGCTGCCTGGGGTTCTTCGCTTCCTTCGCTCAGGAGAATTCACAGTTCAGAGCAATGAACCTTACGACCCATCGTGGCATTTGTCAGTGCTGTATGTGGCAGTGGACTCCATGGATAACCCATTGGGGCTGCAAGTGGGGATTAAGGGTTCGAAAATGGATTAATGGTGCCGCGGTATATGCCTCATGGTTGGAAGAATTGAGAAGAAGATTTGTCCCGTAAAGGCCATGCTGGCATTTTTGGCGGTTAGGGGTTTCAAAAGCGGCCCTCTCTTCTGTTTCAGAGATGGCACCCCGTTATTAAGGCAATAGTTTGTAAAGAGGCTACGGGAAATCTTGTGTGCAGCGGGAGTGGATTGCACTCACTTCTCTGGCCATTCATTCCGGATTGGAGTGGCCACTGCTGCGGCGGCCAGGGGAGTAGCCGAGTCAATAATCCAGACATTGGGGAGATGGAGTAGTGACTCCTACAAGAGGTACATTCGCATTCCTAGAGCTGAACTTGCTAAAATATCTGCCTAGTTGATCCAGTAGAGTGATATAGATCACTGAGCTGTATGTATATTCAGTGCAGTTGTACTGATATGGTTTCTTCTCAGATTTTATTGATTTGAAGTTCAGGTCAATTTCGATTCAAAGATGGATAGATAAAGAGTAATCCTACCTCTTTTCTGTAGGGCAGAATTGTAGAAGGGGTTAATTGATGTGATTTGGGGAGGGATCACCATAATTATGGTGATAGTGGATGTTTGGGGGTTGTCCCCTCCATCACATCAATATCAGGAAGCAATAAGTTACATACAAGTATTGCTGCGGCTATATAGGTACGGGGAGAGCAAGCGGTTCTCCACTGGCTGTGGGGAGAGCAGCAGCTCTCCACTGGCTGCTATATGCGTGAGGAGAGCAGCAGCTCTCCACTGGCGGCTATAGGTGTGGGGAGAGCAGCAGCTCTCCACTGGCTGCTATATGCGTGAGGAGAGCAGCAGCTCTCCACTGGCTGCTATAGGTGTGGGGAGAGCAGCAGCTCTCCACTGGCGGCTATTTGTGCGGGGAGAGCAGCAGCTCTCCACTGGCTGCTATATATGTGAGGAGAACAGCAATTCTCCACTGGCTGCTATTTGTTAGGGGAGAGCAGCAGCTCTCCACGAGTGTGGGGAGAGCAAGCGGTTCTCCACTGACGGCTATATGGGCGGGGAGAGCAAGCGGCTCTCCGCTGGCTGCGATATGTACAGGGAGAGCCAAGCGGCTATCCCATGGCGGCTTTATGTGCGTGGAGAGCCTAGCGACTCTCCACTAGCGCTTTGTAAGTAGTGCACAGCCCCAACACCATTACCGCAATTATAACCAATCTGTGATTGGTGATGTATGGTTATTTGAAGCGAACAGAAGTTAATAGGAGTTTAACAGAAGTTAAACAATGTTAACTTTGGAGCGGTATGCGCTGGTGGAATGGGTGGGGCTGTGCACGTGATTGTCACGTGACGGTCAGGTGATAAAGTCAGTTGCTTGCAGTTCCCCGCGTGGCAGGAGGGCGAGTTTGGGCTGTAGGACAAATTCTCCCTCCCTCCTCATCCCAATGTTAATATCACATGTTACATTCAATCTTTTGGATCTACTCTCCAAACCAGAGAAAAATATCAGGCCCAAGAAGAATGTCACCACCATTGAGTAGTGGGGAGTATGTTTTAATACCTTTGCCAGCATAGTAGTCATGCGGCAATCAGATAGGATGAGAGATTTGTTAGCTTACAGTGAAGTTATTATTAAGGCTAGTCAAGAATATGAGGACACCCCCTGGCTATCATATGATGCCAAGTTGTAGACAGGCTGCGACCCGACCACATGCGCCATGGGCCCAGCTGGATGCAGTATTGTGGACAGTGAATTTCGCGCGAGCCAGACCCAAATGCCGTGATCATGAGGGCGAGGAAAGGAATGGTGAGTGAGTCAGCAAGGTGACCAGGGAAGTGGACCCCAGCCGTAAGTGGGTAGCCAAAGAAATAGTAGGGAAGAGCTACACCCCTTATGCGAGAATGCCAGTGTGTCTGAGGTGGAATTCACGGGACGGGTGCATTTTCCGTGCCTGTCAGTTTAATCACTGCTGCTCCAAGTGTAGCAGTCGCTTTCACAGGGAGTATAACTGCATTCAGCTCAAGTAGTTGGGGCTTAATAGCCAAGTACCGCCGACTTTTCGTCCTGACTCGGTCAGGCATTGAGTCACGGAATGGAGTGGGCTAAGAGCCTTTGTCTAGTAGATGATGGCATATATGTGGCGCCTTCATTCGTTGAGTGCATTTTTACTCATGATTTGATCATAGGTGACCTGCAGCATGCAGGGTTGCGGAATTTGCTCAAGTCACAGCTTGACCCAGTGCAGCTAGGGGTATGGCTTGGGTTTATTATTGATCCTCATTGAAGGATCTGTGGCTGTGCCTAGTTCGTTAAGCTCCGCAATGCTATTCGTAGTATTCCACAATTGGGTAGCTGTCCCGTTAGAGCTGTTGCTAGTGTCGTTGGCCAGATCATTGCTATGGGCCGTGCAATAGGCCCGGTAGCCAGGATCCGCACTCGAGCACTTTATCGAGTCATTGAGGAGCGTCGGTCTAGGTCAGGTCTGGTTATGCTGTCTGAAGAGGCTCATGAGGAGCTTCAGTTTTGGCACCAGAACATGCATTCCCTCAATGCAATTATTGGTCAGCCCATTTAAAAAAAAAAAAAAAAATTATTTTTTCACAGGAGATATACTCACGTGGTTTTTTCTGATGCCAGTGCTACTGGTTATGGTGGCTAGCTATGTGGTTGATCATGAATTAGACCGTGAGGTTGCCCATGGCCAGTGGTCGCTTGTGGAATCTAAGCAGAGCTCCACTTGGAGAGAGCTGAAATCTGTGGATCAAGTGCTTCGATCCTTTTCTGTAAAGTTTAGCAGGCCATAGAGTCAAATGGTTCACTAACATCCTGAATGTAGTCAGGGTTGTTCAGTCAGGTAGTTGTAGACAGCATCTACAGGATGCAGCAATGAGCATTTTCAAAGTATGCCTCGCACATAATACATTTGTATCAGACTGGATGTTGCATGGATCCCTAGAACCTTTAATGACAGGGCCGATTTCTTGAGCTGCATTGTTGACTAGGATGACTGGCAGTTGTGCCCATTTGTGTTTTGCCAGTTGGATGCTATGTGGGGTCCTCACACGATTGATTGATTTGCCTCGTGTTATAACACTCAGCTGGAAAGCCTTGATAGCCGGTTCTGGGTTCCTCACGGTGAAGCTGTTGATACGTTTACCAGATCCTGGTCTGGAGAGGTCAACTGGTGGGTTCCGCCACAGTCTCTAGTCTGCCGTATGTGCCTACATGCTGAGCCAGGTGGCACAAGAGGTACCTTGGTTGTCACAGCATGGAAGTCAGCACCACACTGGCTGTTGATTTGCCCCGATGGCTGCCACTTAGCACCATATATGTTCAGCGTTGGTGTGCTATCGCCTGCGATAACTTTGGTTGCAGTGGCTCTAATATTGCCAGTGTTATGCAGCCTGTATTGTACCTCCATGTACTTTTCTGTTGAACCTAGAATGGTCAAAAATGGATTTTGTGTACGTGTGTATAATGTTGTTGTCTCGCTATTATTGGTGTGCAGCCAGAATGGTTTATGGCTAGCTGTGCATATACATGTAGCTATTATGGGCTGCATGCTTCAACCCTATTATTGTGGTAGAGATGTTGGCTTTCGTAGCTTGTACAGGTGTAGCCTCGGTGGCCTGTTCACCGGTGTGTCCTCGGGGCCTGTTCACATTAAGTGTGGCCTCGGTGGCCTGTGCATTTTGTGGCCCTGTTCACAAGGGTGGCCTCGGTGGCCTGTTCACATTAAGTGTGGCCTCGGTGGCCTGTTCACATTAAGTGTGGCCTCAGCGGCCTGTTCACATTAAGCGTGGCCTTGGTGGCCTGTTCACATTAAGTGTGACCTCGGTGGCCTGTTCACATTAAGTGGGGCCTCGGTGGCCTATGCACATTAAGTGTGGCCTCGGTGGCCTGTGCACATTAAGTGTGGCCTCGGTGGCCTGTGCACATTAATTGTGGCCTCGGTGGCCTGGCACATTAAGTGTGGCCTCGGTGGCCTGGCACATTAAGTGTGGCCTCAGTGGCCTGTGCACATTAATTGTGGCCTCGGTGGCCTGTGCACAATAAGTGTGGCCTCGGTGGCCTGGCACATTAAGTGTGGCCTCAGTGGCCTGTGCACATTAAGTGTGGCCTCGGTGGCCTGTGCACATTAATTGTGGCCTCGGTGGCCTGGCACATTAAGTGTGGCCTCGGTGGCCTGGCACATTAAGTGTGGCCTCGGTGGCCTGGCACATTAAGTGTGGCCTCAGTGGCCTGTGCACATTAATTGTGGCCTCGGTGGCCTGTGCACAATAAGTGTGGCCTCAGTGGCCTGGCACATTAAGTGTGGCCTCGGTGGCCTGTTTACATTAAGCGTGGCCTTGGTGGCCCGTTCACTAGGTGGCCTCGGTGGCTTGTTCACCACTATGGCCTCGTTGGCCAATGTGCCCTCAGTGGCCTGTTAACACAATTTCATGGGTGTATACTTTCCACCTTGAGGGTGGGACGGTGTTGGGGCTGAATTTAAGGCTTAGGGGGGTTGTCCCCTCCATCACATCAATATCAGGAAGCAATAAGTTACATACAAGTATTGCTGCGGCTATATAGGTACGGGGAGAGCAAGCGGTTCTCCACTGGCTGTGGGGAGAGCAGCAGCTCTCCACTGGCTGCTATATGCGTGAGGAGAGCAGCAGCTCTCCACTGGCGGCTATAGGTGTGGGGAGAGCAGCAGCTCTCCACTGGCTGCTATATGCGTGAGGAGAGCAGCAGCTCTCCACTGGCTGCTATAGGTGTGGGGAGAGCAGCAGCTCTCCACTGGCGGCTATTTGTGCGGGGAGAGCAGCAGCTCTCCACTGGCTGCTATATATGTGAGGAGAACAGCAATTCTCCACTGGCTGCTATTTGTTAGGGGAGAGCAGCAGCTCTCCACGAGTGTGGGGAGAGCAAGCGGTTCTCCACTGACGGCTATATGGGCGGGGAGAGCAAGCGGCTCTCCGCTGGCTGCGATATGTACAGGGAGAGCCAAGCGGCTATCCCATGGCGGCTTTATGTGCGTGGAGAGCCTAGCGACTCTCCACTAGCGCTTTGTAAGTAGTGCACAGCCCCAACACCATTACCGCAATTATAACCAATCTGTGATTGGTGATGTATGGTTATTTGAAGCGAACAGAAGTTAATATCTGTCACACTTTCATTGCGCGGGGCCGGGCCCGGGGGGCGGTTGCATCGCTGTGGTTGGGTTTCTGTCACGGAGGTCCCGATAGCCACGTGCATGTACTGCGCGTGCGAAATGCAGAGATGAGAAAGAAGCGATCTAGCTATACAGGGAAAAGGGACACTGCCTCAGAAGGGAGTAAGGCAAAGGAGAGAGAGTCTGACAGATTGACGAAGAAGAGGTGGGTTTAGCGGAGACAAGTAAGACAAACGTTTAGTCTAGGTACGTACATATAGAGTGTTGACAGTGTCGAAGGGTGTAGAACCTCGCTAACGTCTTCGTATTCTTCCTGGCAACGCTTAGCCATCCTCCTCAAAAGAATCTTCAGCAACTTCGCACAACTTCGACAACTAAACTTCGCACGATGAACTGACCTTCGCACCTTCGTTTTTCTTCCACAGGAAAACCACGCCTACTATTACAGATTGTGAGCGTGCGCGAGGCACAGACACTGCGCATGCGTATTCCTAGTATAATTATCCTTTTGGTCCATCAATTTTAGTTTGAAACCCTAAGCCTCAGGCTAAGGCATAAGATATCCTATTGTAAACAAGTGAGCTGACACCCCAATTATTTTAGTGATTGCTTCTGAGTAGATTCAGGGTTTGCGTGTGCTCATCATCCCACTGTTTGCATAACCCATGCACAGACCACCTGGAAGACTGCATGACAGCTTGCAACTCAAACGACGAAGGCAGAATGAGAATGCAAAATGAGAGAAATGTGTGCGTGAGTCTAAACTACATACAGGGAGGTTGAGGAACACAAGCTGCAGTGGGAAATCATGCATTCAAGCATAATGCATAAATCTCAATAATGCCGTGAACCAGATAATTATAGAGCACGTACGTATCGTATGCACGCATATACAGTGAATAGAGTGTGTTCATGCATGTCTATACTAGCTGTATTTCATCACGACAATCAAATAGCAGTGAAGGCAGCCCATGCACATTACAGGCCATAGGAACATGCACAGGAGCAGATGCACTTTCAAGGAATACCATACGCGTGCACCTAGCTCTTCTAGATCTTTTCACAGGCTCCTGCTACAGACAGAAGCCCAACCCATAATTAAATTTGGCAATGTTATACCCTACAGTAGCTAGCAGTCATACCGTTGACTTATAAGCAGCATAGCCTTCATAGAACATCGTTTATTTCACCCACAGTTTAAAGGATGTGATAGCTGTTGAACCAGAGAATGGCAATGCGACCCTCTCCTTGGGTCTGATATACTACGACCTCAAGGACTCGACAAAGGTAGAGAAACTCTTCACTGCAGGAGAACCCTGGAAATCACTCCTGATGACGTAGGTACGCTGTACAACCTAGCTATCATCATGTCAGGCAGAGACAGTCACTACAGAATTTAGGTTGGTGAATATTGTTTGGGCTGCAGAGGGTTGTGGGGCAGTTTGATTCTATTGGCCTTATAATATCTAGACCAACAATGAATGAAAGTAGTAGCTATAGCTTCCTCCTCCCCCTTCCTGTTCCTCCTCTCTCCCTTGACCTCCCCACCCCCCCTTTTTTAAGTGTGCCATTTTGTACAGTGCGGGATATAATCAGATTTGTCAATTTTCCACTGGGTTGCTCGCTCGGGTTATCACACCATGCACTGCCCCCCCCCCCCCCCCCCCCCCTTTCTCTCCCACTCTAATTCCCTCGATCTACCTTTCTCCCTCCAGGCTTGGCAAAGATCTACATGTACCTCAATGAGTACGATGAAGCTACCAAATTGTTCACATAATTGGTGCAGCTGAATCCATCCAATGAACCTGCTCAACGTCAGCTGCTGGAGCTCCACAAACACAGACTAATAGAAGCTGTGAAGGTCGCACAAGCTGCAAACACCACAAACTCCACCCAGGAGTCAATTTACACCAGATAGTTAATACCACAACATTCAAGTTGCTTTTTAGCTTAAGTACATATTAATTTTGTGAACGCATCAAGGAACTTTAGTCACAGTCAAATGTGGGGAATTGTCCAAATTGCTTAAAAATGGATTAAAACTTGTGCACCCCCTTCGAAGAAATGCCTGAAAATTGGAGAAACTCAATTCTTGGAAACATCTTCTGAAACACATTTAGAACCAATTTCCATTTCAGGGGGGCCTGGTGCAAAGTGGGATGTGTGATTAAGGTTCCCTTTTTACTTGATGCGTTCACATATTATTATACAGCCACAATAAGTTTTTATGCAGAAGTGACATAGTAATAGATGCAATGATGTCATAAGAATTTTAAGCGCTGGTACATACATGTACATGATAACTCATTGCACGGTGTACGCAAACACTCAATTGGGGATGTGACAGTTAGGGGTCATGACTTTGCAAAGTAAATTTAAAGCCTGAAACAAAGCATGAACTGTTTCTGTGCATGGCGCTATACTAGTGCGCATGCTAGCTGAATAGAAAATCAGCTGTCTAACTGCATAGTGGGCCGGGGGATGTGTAAAACCAAGCCATGTAGAGGAAGAGTGAGGCAGTTTGGGCATGCAGGTCAGTATACTTGGCATGAATTAAGAAGTGCACAAAAAATTTAGCCAGGATGCTTAATTCACAGTACATAAGTCAGCTGAAAGAAGATATCCTCTAGCTTCGGTGGTTGAGGGAACCGGCGTCATGTAAGTCGAGAATTGGTATGTACGAAGACAAAAGGAAAAAAAAGAAAGCTTGGAGAGGAAAAAAAAACATGAACAAATTAAAACAGAAGGGGAAAAAGATGAATGGAAAAAGAAAAAAAAGGAAAAAAAACAACCTAGCAACGCACCCATCCCTCCATGACAGGTCAGACACCGAAGTGGCAGCCTCAGGAGCGCTGGATAGGCGTGTCTGGAATCACAGGAGGGCGACCTGCTTTCAACCAGACACCTTTAGCTTCGGTGGTCAGATGGGAACCGGCGTACTCACGCTGCTAGGCCGGGGAGTCGAGAACCGGTATGTACGGAGGGGCCCGACCTCGTACTCGATTATTGGGGAGGCAATGTTCAGACCCCAGTCTGCAAGCGAACACGCCATCCCGACTTCCGGTTGTGACTTGGTGTTGCAAGCACCAATAGTAATCAAATGCGTGGGTTGGGTAATGTACTGGTAATACTAAGTAATGTACGTAATAGCTACTGGTAATGTAGGTAATACTGGTAATGTAGGTAATACTGGTAATGTAGGTAATACTGGTAATGTAGGTAATACTGGTAATGTAGGTAATACTGGTAATGTAGGTAATACTGGTAATGTAGGTAATACTGGTAATGTAGGTAATGTAGGTAATACTGGTAATGAAGGTAATGTAGGTAATACTGGTAATGTAGGTAATACTGGTAATGTAGGTAATACTGGTAATGTAGGTAATACTGGTAATGTAGGTAATACTGGTAATGTAGGTAATGTAGGTAATACTGGTAATGAAGGTAATGTAGGTAATACTGGTAATGTAGGTAATACAGGTAATGTAGGTAATACTGGTAATGTAGGTAATACTGGTAATGTAGGTAATACTGGTAATGTAGGTAATGTTGGTAATACTGGTAATGTAGGTAATACTGGTAATGTAGGTAATACTGGTAATGTAGGTAATGTAGGTAATACTGGTAATGTAGGTAATGTAGGTAATACTGGTAATGTAGGTAATACTGGTAATGTAGGTAATACTGGTAATGTAGGTAATACTGGTAATGTAGGTAATACTGGTAATGTAGGTAATGTAAGTAATGTAGGTAATACTGGTAATGTAGGTAATGTTGGTAATACAGGGTTACACATTAATCAAGGTCATGTTTCGGGAACTCAACAAAGGGTTTGTGTTTAGCGTTCTGTTAACAATCTTGTTCATTTGCGAATCCTCTTTGGTAAGGGAGGGACTGACCAGCTGATCTTGTAGGTAGGGCCCTGGTGTTTCTTCCCCTTTGTTATCAGCTGGGAAGAGGTCGCTGGTGGGGGCATGATGGTCGCTGGTGAGGGCATGATGGTCACTGGTGGGGAGGGGCAGGTTAGTGATGGTTGTTGGTGGGGGGGTCGGGGGTCGCTGGAGGGGAACCTGGGCACACAATGGTCACTGGCGGGCGGGAGGGCGGATTAGCGCGATGGTTGTTGGTGGGGGGGGTCGGGGTCGCTGGAGGGGAGGCTGGGCACACAATGGTCACTGGCGGGAGGGCGGATTAGCAATGTTGTTGGTGGGGGGGGGGGGGGGGGGGGGGGGGGGGGGGGGGGGGGGGGGAGACCGTGTGGGTTGCTGGGGGGCACGGGTCGCTGGTGGGGAGGCTGGGTTTTGTGATGGTTGCTAGTGGGGAAGCATGGTTAGTGATGGTTGCTGGTGGGGAGGTGTGGGGCATGGTGGTCACTGGCGGTGAGGCGGGGGGGCAAGGTGGTCGCAGGTGGGGAGGTGGGGGGCATGGTGGGTCACTACATTACCAACATTACCAGCATTACCTACATTAGCAGTATTACCTACATTACCTACATTACCAGTATTACCTACATTACCAGTATTACCTACATTACCTACATTACCATATTACCTACATTACCTACATTACCAGTATTACCTACATTACCAGTATTACCTACATTACCTACATTACCAGTATTACCTACGTTACCAGTATTACCTACATTACCTACATTGCCAGTATTACCTACATTACCTAAATTACCTACATTACCAGTATTACCTACATTACTTACATTACCTACATTACCAGTATTACCTACATTACCAGTATTACCTACATTACCAGTATTACCTACATTACCAGTATTACCTACATTACCTACATTACCAGTATTACCTACGTTTACCAGTATTACCTACATTACCTACATTAACCTACATTACCTACATTACCTAAATTACCTACATTACCAGTATTACCTACATTACTTACATTACCTACATTACCAGTATTACCTACATTACTTACATTACCTACATTACCAGTATTACCTACATTACCAGTATTACCTACATTACCTACATTACCAGTATTACCTACGTTACCAGTATTACCTACATTACCTACATTACCTACATTACCTACATTACCTAAATTACCTACATTACCAGTATTACCTACATTACTTACATTACCTACATTACCAGTATTACCTACATTACCTACATTACCTACATTACCAGTATTACCTACATTACTAGTATTACCTACATTACCAGTATTACCTACATTACCTAAATTACCTACATTACCAGTATTACCTACATTACTTACATTACCTACATTACCAGTATTACCAGTATTACCTACATTACCTACATTACCAGTATTACCTACATTACTTACATTACCTACATTACCAGTATTACCTACATTACCAGTATTACCTACATTACCTACATTACCTACATTACCAGTATTACCTACATTACCTACATTACCAGTATTACCTACATTACCTACATTACCAGTATTACCTACGTTACCAGTATTACCTACATTACCTACATTACCTACATTACCAGTATTACCTACATTACCTAAATTACCTACATTACCAGTATTACCTACATTACTTACATTACCTACATTACCAGTATTACCTACATTACCTACATTACCTACATTACCAGTATTACCTACATTACCAGTATTACCTACATTACCAGTATTACCTACATTACCTAAATTACCTACATTACCAGTATTACCTACATTACTTACATTACCTACATTACCAGTATTACCTACATTACCTACATTACCAGTATTACCTACATTACCTACATTACCAGTATTACCTACATTACCAGTAGCTAGTACATACATTACTTAGTATTACCAGTACATTACCCAACCCACGCATTTGATTACTATTGGTGCTTGCAACACCAAGTCACCCCCCGACTTCCCGCCAAAACTTGCTACAAATTCAGCTTTTAAACCCGTTTCCGGTTGCGCGCCCCCCACAGGTTCAAAGGTCACGGCTGTGGTCAACGTGCGGGAGCTAGTGATTTTACGATACTTGGAGGAGATATGTTCATGCCCCTGCTTGAGCTTTGGAATGAGGGTGAGGTCAGTATTCCGCCATTGCATAAAAATAATTAGAGCTGTTTATGGGAATCAATGCTTTTTCCATTCAACTGTATTGAAGGAGTTGATAATTCAGAAGTCCTGCATTAGCACAGTAGTTATACTTTGGGAGATATTTTGCCCATTAATCAAGGTTTTGACATTAATGTGGCTGCCCAGCTAGCCCTTTACACGTGTGGTCATAAAAGGTAGCCTCGTAACCAGCGTGCGAACCTGGGAACGAGGCTAATAATAAAGTCTGTGTGTGTGTGTGTGTGTGTGTGTGTGTGTGGGGGGGGGGGGGGGGGGGGGGGGGGGGGGTGCATTGCTAGCTCCTGAATGATGCGAGGCTTCTTTGAAGGGCACCATCTTTGTACATACCTAAATTTCTGAAAAACAGTGGTGTCGCTTACGGATCTTCCGTAGCTGCATTTAGGACTTCCTGAGATGCAGAAACCTGGGCCGGCGACAGAAAGGTTTCCGATACTCAGCATCCACGCGTACACTTCAATCCTTAGCACACACACACACACACACACACACACACACACACTCACACACCCCACACACACACACCACACACACACACACACACACACACACAGAGATGCCAACTACTTAGCAAGTAAATGAGTGAGATGTGCTGTGAAAATGCGTTAGCCATGCTACTTTTACACCTCAACACTCTTATTATTCATCATTGCATGCAGGTATACACGAATACTGTATACGCAATAGCACGTGTTCGCCCCTAATCAGATGCCCTAGCTATTGCAGCTGCATGCTTATCCTTCCGCGCAGGGTATGTGTTCTATGAACACCTGTAGTTTCATTGGTGGCTGGTTATAGTGTATCAGATAAGTGGTGGCAAATTAGCCTCGTTCCCAGGCCATTCCCACCACCAGTATATATTTGCTCGCCTACAGTAATATAGTGGGGGAAGGCCTGGGATATCTGGTCATGTGCAGTTCCGTCAGGTAGACAGATGATCTGGTCATGTGCAGTGCCGTCAGGTAGACAGATGATCTGGTCATGTGCAGTGCCGTCAGGTAGACAGATGATCTGGTCATGTGCAGTGCCATCAGGTAGACAGATGGTAGACACACGGAGGGCAGTGCCCAACGAAGGATCTTGACGTCCTGTCTTGTATTGTCTGTCCGAGGTTGGATGTCGGAGCATTCGCGAGGTTACCGTTTGTTGTTCACAATGCCGGGGACGGATCAACGGAAACAGGACTGGTATTGTAATTATTTTTGGACACCACCCCCCCGTGTGTCTACACTCTGTGAACCTGCACGTGATCATATCTCCCAGGCCTTCCCCGCCGAATTTCATACTGGAAGCGATCAAATAATGGTGGTGGTAACGGCCTGGGAACGAGACTAGTGCCAAATGCCGTTGGTCAAAGTATCCATCTCTATAATGTTGGTAACAATAGTAACCATGGTAACGGTGGAAAGGAGGTAGTTCCCTCTGACCAGTGGTATTGTCTCTGTTCCAATACTTGTTGTGATCTAAACATGCACCCTTTATTCCCATGGTGATGAATCTGAATGTTACCTGCAGTGAATGACTTTCCCGGGAGACCCTGTGTACGGCAGATGCGTGCTAGTGCAGGAAAGCTCATAGCAAGACTTCAACAAGGTACAGTCATCTAGCTATATGCACACAATCTACCAGATCAAACGTGGAGGTTAGGCTATTTACCCTGGGAAGTGTGGTCAAGGTGGAGCTAAGACTAAATTTCCCCATGATTACATGTCAACATGATATCCTTCTACGCAGTACAAGTCAAGGTGGGGAATTTTCCCCATGATTCCATATATTATAACTTCCAAGTCAACACAGTAGGTATCTACCACAGTACTAGTAATAAGAGGCACGCTATTTCGAGGGCATGCAGGTGTGAGGTGAGACTGGGCTTTATATTGTTGTCCCATGAGCATCTTTGTCACTGACAGCAGGTGGATCAACAATGGGTTTTCTGCCGCTGATGCAGTTGCAATTGCATGCAACTCTCATCAGAATGTACTTCAAGCGATCACTGCTGCAGTGATTATTAGGTGCTGTTGTTTACTCCCCGTGGGCCAGACATAGTTGACATGGAGAGCCCCCAGCTCGGGCCTCGATCTGGCAATACTGTTACAAGGCTGCGAGGGTTTTATGACGTTGCAAAGTAGCTGACAGCCTGAAACATAAAGCACGATCTTGCAAGTGCACATGTAGCCTCATTCCCACCTCCCACGTGGTCTAGGAATAGAAAATCATCGCCTAGTGTGAACAGCTGCATGTCTAAGTGCTTATCAGTTTGTAGCGGAGGATGTGTTGAAAACTAAGTCATCAGTATTTAAACCCGCTTCCGGTTGCGAGTGCCCCCGGAGGTTCAAAGGTCATGGCTGCAGTCAATTGAGCGACCATGGTGGTAACGCATGTAACAGTCTTGCCTAGTGAAGAGTTAACAATAGTTGGAGGCGATTCTGTGGAATTGGCATGCTCCTGCATCAGCTTTGGAATGAGGGTGAGGCCAGTATTCCACCGTTACATAAATTAGAGCTGTTTAGCTAAGCTTACAGGACTGTTACAGCGACAGAAAGGTTTCCGAGCCAGCCAGACTGACCCTTGCCTAGAGGTCCATCAATGTTAGTTAGTTTCCCGCCAAAACTTGCTACAAATTCAGCTTTTAAACCCGTTTCCGGTTGCGCGCGCCCCCAGAGGTTCAAAGGTCACGGCTGTTGTCAAGTAAGTAAACGGGCGTGCGCAAGACTATGTTACTGATTTGACGATAGTTGGAGGAGATACTGTGAAATGTTTATGCGAGCTTTGGAATGAGGGTGAGGTCAGTATTCTGCCATTGCATAAATTAGAGCTGTTTACAGGATTGAATGCTTTTTCCATTCAACTGTATTGAAGGAGTTCAGATAATTTAGCATTAGCACAGTGGCTATGCTTTGGGAGATATTTTACCCATTAATCAAGGTTTTGACATCAATGTGGCTGCCCAGCTAGCCCTTTGGCTTTACACGTGTGGTCATAAAAAGGTAGCCTCGTACCCAGGTTTTTCGCGTGCGGACCTGGGAACGAGGCTAATAATAAGGTGTGTGTGTGTGTGTGTGTGGGTGGGGGGGGGGGGGGGGGGGGGGGGGGGTGCATTGCTAGCTCCTTCTGAATGATGCAGAAGGCTTCTTTGAAGGGCACCATCTTTGTACATACCTAAATTTCTGAAAAACAGTGGTGTCGCTTACGGATCTTCCGTAGCTGCATTTAGGGCTTCCTGAGATGCAGAAACCTGGACCAGCAACAGAAAGGTTTCCGATTCTCAGCATCCACGCGTACACTTCAATCCTTAGCACACACTCACCACACACACCCTCACACACGCACACCACACTCACACCACACACCACACTCACACCGCACACACACACACTCATACTACACACTAGTCTCGTTCCCAGACCGTTTATCCAGCGCGTGTATCGCTTTCAGTACTAAAAGCGATCCGTGCTGGGGTTGGTTGGGTCTGGGACCGAGACTAACCACACACACACACTCACACCACACACACACACACAGAGATGCCAACTACTTAGCAAGTAAATGAGTGAGATGTGCTGTGAAAATGCATTAGCCATGCTACTTTAACAACTCAACACTCTATCATTGTATACAGGTATACACGAACACTGTATACGAGAAGCACCTTTGCTGTAGCTATCCGAAGAACAGCAACAACATTGGTCATGTACCACGAGACATTGATTAAGCCAAAATTGACAGAAACAGCACTCCTGTTCTGTGGGGTGATTGCATGATGTGCCAACAATGGAACAGCGAACCAAAATTGGCAGAAACAGCACTCCTGCACAGCACACCAAGGATACACAGTGAAGCCAGAAGTCTTCTCTTTACTGCATGTACACTAGCTGCCACTTGTTGTGGAGGGCATCCTGCATGCATAGCCTCATTCCAAAGCCATCTACATCTTCCAGTTTTTATCGTTCAAAAATACTCAAAAACTGGTGGTGTAGAAAGCCTGGGAACGAGGCTATGCATGCATTTATACCAGGCTAATATGCTAGGTATCTTGAGCTGTGTAGGAATGAGACATGAAGCTGAATTTGCACCATTGTGATCTGCATGAATGGAGCATTCCAATCACGCCACCATCAGCCACCCTAAAGAAAAGGAGTACTGTTTCTGCCAATTTAGGTTTACGTAATTCCAAAATTGGCATGTCGAATGGTGCCATATAATTGGTAGAGCCAAAATGTGTGCAGAAACATACCTCGTTACATGAGTATATCTCTTTTCACCCCTTTCTTTGTTTTTGTTCTGTGCTATTTCCTGTTCTCCTTTGTATCCATGTCAAACTTAGGTTCTACTGTACATTATACACCCATATGCACACACACACACACACACACACACACACACACACACACACACACACACAGCTGACACGGGCACTTGGTGGACACGCCTCTGTGAAAAGAAATGTACCTCAAGCCACCAGACGTTCTCCGCTGGTGGGTGTGGATGTCTGGGAATGAGACTATGGAAATTGACCAATGTCCGCATGTTGTTTTGACTTCTGGTACTGAATCATACTGTTACATGTGTGTGGGTGTGTGAGCATAGCTAGTGCAGTGTATTTCTGTTACCCCTCCAGATTGAGTTCCTGAACTCAGTGATTGCTGACCTACAACATATTACTAGAAACAAAGTTTTCTTACAAAAATTACAAACGATTTAGTGATGGCCATCCCGATCGACTCCCGAAAAAGCAGACAAACAAGGAATGCCATTAACCAGCCTCAGTCCCATCCCATTAAAAAATGTAGGATTTAGGGATGGGATGGGACTGAGGCTGGTTAATGGCATTCCTTGTTTGTCTGCTTTTTCGGGATTCGATTGAGCGCATGGAATGCGTAAGTTTCTTCTAACGATAGGGGTAATGATGGATGTATAACCAAAATGTTTGATTGAACAATCTCTAGCTAGGTCATCACCGTGCAAAGGAGAGCTGCCTTGATGGATGTGGTTGAGGATCCTACTGCTCAGGGCAGCACAATTGCTCCTGTGATTCACATGATCCATTATTGCTTTTATATAATTATACCAAAAGTGATCATATTGCTCTTGGGTAGAGTATATACATTATAGATAGATAAAGAATGACAAGATAGATAGATGAATACTGAACTCAGTATACCTCCCTTCACGTCAAACCGAGTTTCTCACTAGCGATCACAAAAATGCTTACTGATACCAAACTGGTAGGTACCACTAGGATACGTTCATAGATGATAGCTCCTAGGAGTGTGCCACCAGACGACGGATTAGACAGATTCAGCAAACACTTCGAAGTTCAAACGCCAAAACTGTAGCCTCACTCGCAGTTCTGCATGGTCAGTATTGGTACGTACGTAGTTACGTCATGAGAAGAAAGCCACGCCTCCATGATGGCACAGTCACGATAGATCTTGGCAAGAACAGGTTGGCAGAAATTCCTTGCAGCGGTAGTGATGCACCAGATGATGGATTCACAAGGATTCAGCTGATCAGCAAGTGCCCGAAATGCAACCATCACCAGCAAAAAAGAAAGCAATGTGCGTTGCATGTGAACTGCGCATGCGCATTTGGCACGCGTGACCTCTGGTTGCATCAAAATGGCTTCGTGCTAGCAATTCACGGAATCGTAGCTAGCCAGAAGTGCCGTTCCTGCCAGTATGTAGTCAAAAGGGCCGAAAGGAGCTACTACGACGAAAGCGATGTTGCTCTGTGAGTGAACTAGCTCAGGAAATGCTTTTGTTGTCCGGCTATGCTAGTCAATGAGAAAGAAGAAAGAAGTAAGAAATCGGAATTTTACGGCGACTTATTTCTCGACTCCCGCGTACTCTCAGGTACGTTTGCGAGTGTTTTTTGTGAAGTGCTAGGCAGTATCATTCTGTCTGCATGCTTGGTTTGGGGGGTAGTAGCTTCTTTGGCCGTTTTCCTGCTGGTGCATCAGTATGGTATTTCGAAATTTCCTTAGCCATCCCTAAAATTTAATAGAGAACGCTACCGCGTTCTCTGATACTGGAGACAGTGGAGGCTGACTGCATGGACCACTGTGAAGTACGTTAATTTGTCTACATGGGGAAAGATTGCTGCTAGCCTAACCTCCGTGATTGGGAAGGATTGCTGCTACAGGCGCCTAACCTCACTCATTGGGAAGGGTTGCAGCCTCGCCCATTGGGAAGGGTTACTGCTAGCCCAGCCTCTTGCTGCTAGCCTATCCTCACTCATGGAGAGTTAGTTAGCCTCACTCATGGGGAAGGATTGCTGCTAGCCCAGCGTTGATGGCTTGCATATCGAGGAAGGTGTGTTTAGAAAAAATTAGCAAAGGAATGCTACATTTCTGCTCAACATCTTGGATGGGACATTGCAGACATGCATGGTCTTGTGTGCATATTGCTAAGAGAGTGCATCTGTGGATATATTTTTATATGAGACTGCACCCAATGCTAGCTTCGTCTCTCTTAGACATCAATAATAATTATTAATTTCAGGTTGTTATTGCATAATAATTGTTTATTGTTCTGTTGGTACGTGCATTAACTTCAGGTTGTTATTGCACTGTTCTGCTGACATCTTGTACATTCAGGAATTTATTGCGTCTCTCTTAGACATCAATAATTAATTTGTTGTTATTGCATATTTGTTTATTGTTCTGTTGGTACGTGCATTAACTTCAGGTTGTTATTGCACATTGTTTATTGTTCTGTTGGCATCTTGTACGTTCAGGAATTTATTGTGCCACAGGAAATTGCATCATACCCACCCCCACCGACACCCCCTCCCCACCCACATCCCCCTCCCCACCCCACCCACACCCACACCCCCCACCCCACCCACACCCCCCACCCCACCCACACCCACACCCCCCAACCCATCCCACCCACCCTATCCCCTAGCCTAATGCTCCCCAACCCCCAATGCTCCCCACCCCCCAATGCTCCCCACCCCCAATGCTCCCCACCCCCCAATGCTCCCCACCCCCCTATGCTCCCCACCCCCCAATGCTCCCCACCCCCCAATGCTCCCCACCCCCACTATCTATACCGAACTTACCCTATAGGAGAAAGGAATAGCAAGGATTAAGTTAAGGTTAGGGCTCTCCTAACTTTAACCTAATCCGAGCTAAACCTACCCGAATGACTGAGACCGAACTTTACGCTCCTTATATACCCGCAAAAGCCTCCCGGGGAAGCTGTCATTTGATTGGTTGGAATCCGCGGTAAACCTTAACGCGGGAACGGGTAATGCTTTTGATTGGTTGGAAATTACAACTGCAGATTTTGGCGGGAAACACCAGCTGGTTGCGTCTCTGTCGTTTTCTGATACTGTTCAGCTCTTCTGGTAAGTCCTCTGCCACTGGCACCCCCTCTGTTACTGTCGTTGCAGCTGACTATCCTCGATCGTTCCCAGCCCCACGCACAGCTTTTCGCCATTTAGTTTGTTCGAACGAAGCTAGCTAGCAGTTGAATGCGCAAGTAGGCTGTAACCGTACCCAGGACGCACTCTAGTTTGATTACCACACCTTTGTACCGTCGGAGGAGGGGACGTAGTCTCTCGAGCCGGCCTCTCGGACCCCAGGACGCACTCTAGTTCATTCCCGCCTTGTACCGTTGGAGGAGGGACGTAGTCTCCCGAGCCGGCCTCTCGCCACACCCCTGTAGTGGGTGTGGCTTGCCCCATGAGAGTAGAGGAGACGGGGAACGGTCGCTGAAATACCTGCCACGGTCACTCTACAAATGCCATGACCGCTGTCCTCCACCAGTGTCTCTGAGAAGGAGGAAGAGATGAGAGAGTTGGCAGATACTGTGGAGATGGATTCCTCGGACAAAAAGAGATGCTAAATAGAGCTGAGAGAGTGGTACGTGGAAGAGAGTAGACTAGTTGAATAGGTAGTGAAGATCAAGGGGTGGTCACTATAGCTACAATGCATGCCATAATCAGAGCTGCGACTGGGGTCGGAGTCGCAACCTGTGACAATCCAAAAACTGACCGTGACAGTGCGACCACACTGCTGAACTGCCTGTGACTGTACATGTTGCATTATGACTGTGTGACTTTCTTGTTGGTAACCATACACACCCACACCACACCTACATCCACCATTGCAGTTTGGGCGATTTTATCAGTAACGTCTTCCACTGCTTCTTAGTTCAATTTTTTAATTGCATGGAAGCTTGGGAGAGACGGGTACCTCAAGTCCGTCCGTCCCTCCCTCTCTCCCTCCCTCCCTCCCTCCCCCTCCCTCCCAGGCTCTCCTGAACTCACCTATTCAGCAAGAATGTCATCACAAAAGCAAGCAAGAATCCTCATGACGCAGAGTTGTGCTCATTGACAAGCAGGATCTGGAGAGGGAATGGGAGGAGGTCTGTCTGTCTGTCCGAGGAGAGGTAGGACTGCCTCGAGCAGGCATACAGACACATTCGGCAATTCTGTTCTCATCTTGGCCCACTGCGGTCATGGATGGCTAAAGTACTTGTGCTGCCCATGTTAGATGATTCTGAGCCTGTACACGGTGACATTGACATCACAGATGATCTGATCGATCAGAGTGCTCACTCTGTGAGTGTTAGTGCAGCTTGCTAGAACACTGTTGCAGTATGGCACTCATAATTATAGACTACAACGTTAGCTAACTGTTCATCGTCCACGGGGTGTATTATTGGGTAGCATTAGTTAACTAAGTACACCATAATAATGCTTTCAGTTCCTCCCTCCTCCCTCTCCCCTCTCTCCCTCCCCCCACTTCCCTCCCTCCTCCCTCTTCCTTCTCTCCTCCCTCCTCCCTCCCCCCCTCCCCCCCACTTACCTCCCCCACTTCCCTCCCTCTTCCCTCCCTCATTCCCTCCCCCACCCCCAGTCCTTTCAAAGGGAGTTTGGATCCCACCAGAAGAGCATCGATGCAGCCAACACCAGTGGGGAACACCTGATCAGCAAGATATCTCAGTGAGCAGTATACTATGCATAATGTACAAACTCAGTGAACAGTATACTCCGCATTCACTAACTCAGTTCACTAACTCAGTGATCATCTGCAGTCCAACAAGAAGTACTGCATCGATGGACACTTTGAGAACTCAGATGACTTCGGATTCGCCCTAAGGATGAACGTGTTCGGGGGGGGGGGGGGGGGGGGGGGGGGGGGGGGGGGGGGGGGGGGGGGGGGGGGGGGGGGGGGGGAATGGACTGAACGACTTCCAGACTAGCTTCTTCTTGGGATGAATGCCATATAGTCACTGTGTGTCTTTACAAATTTGGTGGCATATCCTGCAGGAGTCTTGTGCAACATAATTCTGTAGAACAGATCATGTGACTGTCATCTGATTATGATGTGGTTCTTGCCATGTGACGTTTTACATGCATAATTCTGTGGAGGATTAAAGGCATTGTGTGTGGTGTGTGTGTGCAACTGCCAAAGCAAGCCTATGCGCTATATGAAAATCACCACCTCCTACAATAGCCTCGTTCCCAGTTCCCAGGCCTTAAGCTCACCCCAGCATTTGTCGCTTGCAGTACAGTACTACATGCAACAAATGCTGGGGTGAGAAGGCATGGGAACGAGGCTACTCCTACAAAGGGTCAGAGCTAGGTTTTCAGTGCCACCTGTGCCTCTGAGCATTCCTGCAGTGATTTGTGGGTTCTACATTACATTGTGCTATACTCCTGCAGATATGCCACCGAATTTGCGAAGCTTGGAAAGACGTTCAGCCAACCAAAGGGATTTGTCACAGGTGTCAAGAATGATGTAAGAGAAGAGATCATGTGATTATCATGTGCCATGTGATCGACTTTCACATGTGATTAAAGGCATTGTGTGTGCAACTGCAAAGCGAGTTGACACGGTATATGAAAACCACTCCCTTCCGACAAAGGGCCAGAGCTAGGTTTCAGTGCCACAGAGAATTCCTGCATTAATTATTTCTCCG
>OZ007508.1:7069455-7101955 GCA_963931865.1 Axinella damicornis
GTTTGTGCCTTACAGGGCTAACGTACGTTGTGCACTCAGGCAATACAGTAATGATCTTGGGCCCTCGACAGTGAATTAACCCCACCATGCATAAAACTGGTACATGTACATAAACATGTGCATACTATACACGCTATGCATCCCAATGTAGAATCATTGCCATTATAGCAACCATGCCCACAACGCACACTGCACTGGTTTGACATATGTAACAATATTTTGACACTGCGTATATCCCAATTAAGGTCCCTGAGTCATGAAAATGTATCACAAGATCAAGTGTGATAGGGCGCAGTCCCGTTCAGCATGACATCTAGACAGCAGCACATTAGATACAGAGTCTAATTCATTCACAAAAAGGTGCACATTTCCAGAAATGTTTTTCATATCTTGGCAAATGCTTGGTAGGCTTACGCTTACCTCTGAGGCTCTTTCTAAGTTTGGAGAGCTCCTCGAGCTGTGGCCTCACTGGAGACCTCTCTCCACCAGAGGGCTGCAAGGAAGCAATGTGAGAGCATGTATCACCTGATGTCATCCATGGTGCAATTAGATGGGAGGTGTTCATTCATATACATACGTAGTTCCACAAGTGATAAACGATTGAAAGAGGGAAGTGTTCGGCTGAAATATGTAACATGGGCTGATGGAGAAGAGTGGCCTAGTCTAACTCAATAACATTGGATTTGCCCCCCCCCCCCCCCCCCCCCCCCGCCAAAGTTGAGATACCCTTAAAAATGTGCGAGTCTGGATCATTCAGCCACATCTCAACCAGGACATAATTTCCTTAAGGCCAGGAACTCGCATGTTATCTCAACCATTGCCTCCTTGCATATGACTCATGTCTCAGGATGCTGTTCAGAATGAAGGTTTGGCCGTCAGAACATTCCTATGATATCTTGCGATGTGTGCACATACGTAACGTACCTTGTGACCATACTTTGCGACAAAGTCAGCTTCAAATTCTCTGATGGCTGTCTTCAGTTCTACGTGCAGCAAGAAACAAAGCGCATGATCTCAACATTCATGTGATCTGACAATTGCATGCACGGTAAAAGGTGAAAACATGCACACATGATAAGCTGATTGCATGCACTTTGAAGAGAGTGAAGTGCACAGAATTACTATCCTCCCATAGCTAGGCTACCAGTTTATACTCTAAAGTGGACAGTTTTGCCACAAGCTGTCTTTCAAAATGCTTGCAGCAGAGTACAAGAAGAAGGTCGGAGGGTCTGCATGATGCCGTTAAGGAGGAGGGAGGGTCTGCATGATGCGGTTGGTGCCTATCCTATATTATGAGATGTTACAGGCTGACATTGTCCTACATGCTTCCAATTTAAGAGAGAATTTGTGGTATGAACACGTCTTACCGTGGATCCTGTGGCTCAGCTCCTTTGCTGTGGCAATGCTGGTCGTCTGTTGTGGCGAGGCTGGAGCCGCTCTGTCCTCTCCCCTGGTACCGTCCTCATCCCTGCCTCACCTCTGTGCAAGGCAGGAAGGAATAAGAACGTAGACATGATACACAGGATGATATGATGTGTAATCTGAATGGAGATTGCTTTTGTTTCCCCTCTTTGCAGGCTCTAACTCAATACCTGCAGACCAACCCCGAGAGTGTGTAACTGATGGGGGCACCTGACATTGAGTTTTACTCACTGTACGAGTAGCTATGATGGGAGATATAGCAGTTGTTTGCTTTTACACAGGCTTAGGAAAGAAAGGAGGTGAAAAAATCTTCTTTCCTAAGCCTGTGTAAAAGCAAACAACTGCAATATCTATACACCAGGCTGCATAGAACCTATCTTCAATTTTATGGGAGATATGCATTAAGTTACACTATAAACTCATAATAGCATGTACCTATGTACACGTATAGGAACACAAAATGATAGAATAAGATTGTGTTTACACCGGGCGCGGTTGTGTAGTACGGCACGGCACAGCGCGCTACAATCGTGCTGGGCACCGTTCACACCGCACGCAATGCGCAATCGTGCCACGGCCGGCCATGTAAATTGTCAATGCCGCCACGTACGCGGCGCGCGCTATTCCGCGTTAACCGTGCTGGCACGGCACTCTCAACCGTGCCGTGCCAGCACGGTTCGGCACGGTTCATTTGCGTTTACACCGACAAATTGAAGCGTGCTGACCCGTACCGGCACGCTTTCGGATGCCAGTGTAAACGGGGTCTAATACAATGCATATCTCCACAGACCATTATCAGACTCATACCCACGTCTCTGACCCAAGATTTTGCCTTGCAGTTTTGGAGATATTTTCCGAAGCTGTGAGACAAATCTAAGCTTGGCTATGTAATGCCAACGTTCCGTGGATGCCTACCAGCGGGTTGGCTCTCTGGTGCCAGTGATGTGAGGTCAACGAAGTGAACCCTGGTGGCGGTGGAGGACGGCTTGGAGGGAACTTTAGGAGGGCCTGGTTTGGTGGGTACTGACTCTGCGGTGGAGGAGGGCTCTTTAGGAGGGCCTGGTTTGGTAGGTACTGACTCTGCGGTGGAGGAGGGCTTGGAGAGAACCTTAGGAGGGCCTGGTTTGGTTGGCAGTGTCTCTGAATCCTGATGTTTTTCCTTGGGTCTACCACCATCCACCGTTACCTGAAGGGACATCAACCACAGAGATATTCAGAGATTAGTACTTGTACGTAATAGTGGAAATGACTTATTCCCGGAGTCTTATCACAATGAGGAGAGGAGCTTGGGAGCAAGTGCATATACAATGTACGTAGAAGTTGTGATCACATGACCAAACAGTTATATAACTTGCTGCGTGCTGAAAATTATCCAGAATTTTCAATGCGTGTCTCCACATTACAGAATGAGGACAAGGCTGCCATTGCTTTGCATTTTGCTGCACACACTACCACATTTACCAGGGGCGTAGGCAGAAATTTGAAAAGGGGGTTTCGAAGCGCTGCCGAAGGCAGTGAACAGAGGTGTGTAGTGCTGATCAGTCCGCGCAAAGCGCGGAAAATTTTACCTGGATGGGCTATCGTAGCACCTTCACCACTCTGCACTGCACTGCCGCTGCTTTCTGGTTTCCCTGCAATCCATGACCGCATCTCAGCATTCTCGACGTCAGCTAGCACGTGGTGATCGAGTTATGTACTTCTACTATATAGAGTGCATTGTTATGACGTTCATGCCTCCAGATTGTACGCTGAGGCTGAGATGCTGTACTTGCAGTGCTAAGTGTCATCGCAGTGTATCCAGCAACAGAAAGGTCAGAAGTACTGCAACAAGAACATTTAGCCAGCTAAAACAGTCTCAGTTAGTGTGTGGGCCTCAGTTCGAATTCTCGGTCTGGTCCCAGGGGGGGGGGGGGGGGGGGGGGGTCTCCTGAAACCCCTCAAACCCCCCCTGCCTACGCCCCTGTCTACGTACGTATGTACATACGTAACACCTCACCAATACCACCCACAGCGTTCCAGTGAGATAACTTCTGCACGCAATTGCACCCAGAGGCAGATTCTCAGTAATCACCAAAGATTGTTGACTTAAGTAGGTCAAGTGAGCTCCTTCATTGTATGAAGGAGCTTCATTGTATGAAGGAGCTCACTTGACCTACTTACATGTATGTTCTTTCACTCAACCAGCACAAACCTTGTTCTTCCTGTGCTCCCTTGAACTACTCCTCTCTCCCCTTCTCCCTGGTAGTTCATCTGGAATAGCCTGCTGTTCCACCTTCTCTGCTAAAGCGGCGGCTGTTGTGGTGGCTACCGGAGTGCTCTGGACCCGTGTGAGCCTCTTGTGAGCAACACCAAGCCCCCGATCATCCTCCACTTCTCCCAGTTTCTCTTTGATGGCAGCCTCAGTCATGGTGGCCACTGGAATGCTGATGGCTCTCCTGGGCTTCCGGTGAGCAGGACCATGAGGCCTGCCCATAGTTAGCTGGAGGGAGTAAGAATGCAGAGCATTATCGATACAAATCTTTATTAGCCTTATTCCCACTCAGCTTTTCGTCGCTTGCAGTACGCAACTGAAAGCGGCACGCGGGCCTGGGAATGAGGCTAATGTTTATTTTATACTCATTGCTGGTATTCCTGTAAGGAATAAATTACCTACACAGCACAAAACAGTCACACCAAACATCAGTAAGTTAAGCATGCCATAGCCAATTGCATATACATGTACAACAAATGTGCTATCGTCACTCCAGGCTCCGTAATATACTTGCAAACGTTACCACAATGGGAAATCTTTGATGACAGTGAGTTATTCTAGGCTGTATACGTAGGTGGAGTTAGGGTGGAAACGGTATTTGATATAGCAAAGAATTTGTTGCTAAGTGAGGATCGATGAACTTTGAATCTTACGGGTAGCCGGTACCCCACATGAAAATATTTTTGTGTAATTGACGTGTAAGTATACACACATGTATAACACCATTACGCAGACATACGTACATGTTGTAATGTTCCGGAACTCGTCACAGCATCAAACTCTTTGAAATCGGCCCCTTTCTCCTCTTTCTCTCCTTCCTTTTCCCCCTCCACAGGCTGCGGAGACACAAAGACGTCGTCAGATGTGGTTGATGGCAGCTGCAGGTTCCTCCCATTATGAGAGCTGCTATCAGCAGTGCTGCTGCCTGTTGTCAGTGCACGGTTTTGAGAGGCAAACACATCCTGTGTGTATAGGTTTGTGTGGTGTGTGGACGTGTGTGGGTGTGTGGACGTGTGTGTGTGGATGTGTGGGTGTGAGGGTGGGAGTGAGGAGGATTTTATGCACGTCTCTGCATACAGTGAAAAGGAAACAATGCCATCTGGTACGCGGTGTACATCAGACAGATCGGGAGTTGGGACAAGGATGGGAGGATGGTACCAGGGGAGAGGACAGGGCGGCTCCAGCCCCGCCACTACACGTTAGTATATATATTGTGTGTACAGGTGCATGTGCATTGCAGGTGGTGGAAGACACATTATCATCCAACCTCATCAGAGATGCTGGTGGAGAGGTGCACTCTGGTGACTGTGGTGAGGCTCTCATTGCCACCAACACTCTGGAGAAGGGGAAGATATGATGGGGGTGGAACAGAGTGGAGAGGAGATAGAGAAGGGAGAGGAGGAGGAGAGAGAGGAGAGGAAAGAGGGGAGGGGGGGCGAGGGATGGGACAGGAGAGGAGTGAGATGGGAGGGGAGTGAGGGGGGAGAGGGAGAAAAGGTGAGGGGGAGGCAAGGGGGAAATGGGGTAGTTGAAACACTAGGTGCTGGCCAGCAGTTGAGTGAAAGCATCACTAGCTAGATGATACACATAGATTTATCTCACCTGCAGCTGGGGTGTGCCTGCAGTGTCCGGCTCACTACCAGCTGTTACCCTGGCCCGAGAGGGAGGAGCCTGCAGTGGAGCAAGGGTGAGAGTATGCTGTGCCTTGACTTTGGAAGTCATGAATATCTCTGAAGAGGTTTCCTAGCTGCGCTACAATTCATGGCAGAGATCTACATGTACCGGTACTATTCTTCCAATGCTATCAGCGGTATAGGAAATCCTCTTGCACATTTCAAGGTGTGTGTAACATTAGATATGTATATACAAACCTAGATAGATTTTAGCTCAAGCATCAACTTAGCCGCCATATTGTACAAATTAGCTAGACATTTTGGCACACTACAGTATGTAGGGAAGTTCATGCACTACGTATATTACAACTTCTGTGAATGAAACTTCTACAAAAGATTACAACGTATGTACATGTATGTGCGGTATTTGGTTTTAGCTATTAGCTAGCTGAAAAGTTTTCTTATTTAAATACGTTAGAGCTGCAAGGCACTGATGTCAGGTGGAGCTCTGCACATTCATGAGGGTGGAAGTTGGTATTCTGCCACAGTGCGTGGGCGATCCTTTGATGTACCGTGGAGGATAAATCAGTTAACCTCCACGGTTATCCTCCGATGATGTAATCGAACCACACTGTGCTGAAATCAGAGAGCTGTAGCCGTCCTAGCAGCCCGATCCAGCTACTAACTCGACTTGGAGGTTACGTACGTATGTCTGTGGTAGAAGTCGAATCTACTACACCAACTTGGAGGTTATATATATATGCAATTTATCCTCCATGGGAAAGTTTAGCCTCGGCTCCACCTCGGCCAAACTTTCCCATGGAGGATAAATTGCATAACCTCCGTGTCGACATAGTAGATCCTATACTTCTACCACCCAATGGCAGTATAGTTGCACATACTTACCATGCCCATGATAATGCCACTGCTTTCAAACTTCTTGAACGCCTTAAGTCCTGGCTTTTTCTTTCCCTTGGGAGCATTTTCTTCCCCTCCTCCTCCTCCTCCTCCTCCACCTCCTCCTCCCTGTTCTTCTTCTCTCCCTCCTCCCACAACCCCAGAGTCAGTCTCCTCAAACTGGCGGACCAGATCTGACACCTTCCCCTTCCTGCATAGAGCATACACATACACACTCATGGCAATGACTGGCTTCCACGCCGTGGTGTAATGAGTGGGAGATATTAATCTTGAAGCTACGTAGGGACCTTTCATACTGTGCGTACATGTATATATATATCACTCCTGGTATTGAAAGGTACATGTATCTGTACTGGGCTGGTTGGGTCTGGGACTACGATCAGATTACAGCCCATGGCAAACTGGAGTAAAAGCAAGGTATTCCAGTACCAGTTTATGCAACACTGTTGCTTGTAGTATGACACAGCATATATACATGTAGTTGGTGACTGCATGGAGCACTTAATTGAATCCTTGTATACATATTCACTTCGTCCTGGTAAATGATCACACACACTTTTCCCATCGCCGGAGTATGGAGGAGTATGCGGACACTCTGGGTAGTGTGGTCAACAACAAGGATTTGAGGAGGCTGGGAGTTCTAATTGCTATGTGACATCACATGAGTCATAATACGGACATGTGATACACATAGGAGAAAAATACACTGACTTAGCAGATGTGCAATTACAATTTGTGCATAATCTGTTCCCCTGCTTACCGTGACAGAATCTCCTCAGCTGTGCCTGATTGCTCTGAAGTAACGCTCACAATCTGCACGTCCATGTCCTCCATGGACGCATTCGTACCCTCTTCACCATGAAGAGCACTCTTACGGTTCCTCAGTTTAAGAGCATCTCTGTCTCTCTTGCCACGCCTTCGGACAACAGCCGGCTGTGACCTTCGATTCTGCATTACGTCATCACGGTCACCTTCTGTATTACCTGGATCCAAATTTTGATCACATTCATCGCTTCCATCTACTTTTGTCCTCTTAACTTCCACACTTTTTGCAACAATTTTCACTCTTCTCTTGCCGGTAGCGGACACGTCCGAGCCAACAGCTGCATCAGCTTGATGCAACTGGTCACCACCTGATGCGGGAGGTAACACCAGCTTGGTACCAGGCCCATTAATTTGGCCAGGTGCATTTGTTTGAACGACATCGTGAGATTGGTCGGGCTCTGAATCACCCGAATCCTGCTTCTGGCTCTTTCTCTTTGCATGTGGGGAGTCAGCTTTGTCGGGGAGCAACAAGCCATACATGCCAGTTCTTGTGACCTGTGATAATCATATACATAAGGTAAACAAACTGGCTTGAGGAGTACTTGCCTTCTAGCACATCTGTAAGACATTGGCCAGATACAGTAGGCATTGGCCAGACACAAGTAGACATTGGCCAGATACAGTAGGCATTGGCCAGACACAAGTAGACATTGGCCAGACACAAGTAGGCATTGGCCAGATACAGTAGGCATTGGCCAGATACAGTAGGCATTGGCCAGACACAAGTAGACATTGGCCAGATACAGTAGGCATTGGCCAGACACAAGTAGACATTGGCCAGATACAGTAGGCATTGGACAAGTAGACATTGGCCAGATACAGTAGACATTGGCCAAATACAGTAGGCATTGGCCAGTAGGCATTGGACAGATGCAGTAGACATTGGCCAGATACAGTAGACCAGAGGTATAGGAACCACGGGGGCAAAGTGGGCATGTGCACTCCCCTAATTACTTGAAAAATGAAATGATTATCGTTAGTACATGTCTACATACATCTGTATTACTCAACTTCGGCTGTGCCTACCCCCCCCCCCCCCCCCCCCCCCCCAATGTGCAACTGCTCTACTCTACTGCTAACTAGATGCACTTGTTTGTGTGTTCTGATGGTCAACATTTACTTTCATCTATGTACTAATGTGTACTAGTCATATCCCAGACCTTTTATCCAGCGCATACAAGTATATTGCTTCCAGTATCTGCGCTGGGGTTGGTTGGGTCAGGGACAGAGACTAAATGTGAACATGTACCAGTATAAACTCCAATGCAACCCTAGTGTGTGTGTCTATGTTAGCCTTGTGTGTACGACGCACCTTGTTGTCATTGCCTCTGGTGTGCGGTTGAAGTGAGTCGGGTTGCCGTGGTAACTTCCTCCTTGGGGAGGTGGGCTCAAACAGAAACTGCTTCACACTATCCTCAATCACCGAGCTGATTTGTCTTTACAGCATTGTGTATGTGTTTGAGTACATAATGTGTGTGTGCATGCATTACAGTATAATAGTGAATGTGAGCGTATGTGTTAGTTGGTGTGTGTGTATGTACGCATGTGCGTTGTGTGTGTGTGTGTGGGGGGGGGGGGGGGGGGGGGTGTGCATGTGTGTGTGTGTGTGTATGTGCATAGTGTGTGTGTGTGTGGGGGGGGTGTGGGTGTGTGGGGGGGTGTGGGTGTGTGGGTATGTGCATGTGTGTATGTGTGTGCATAGTGCGTGTGTGTAAGTGCACGTGTGTCTCACCTGGAAGATCGTGGGGTGAGGGTAGGTGAAGTGGGAGGACTGGTACCCGGGCTGTAGCCGAGGAGGAAAAATACACATGTACATGTACACATTGCGAAAGAGCTGCTGCACATGTACACGTCACATGAATTACGATAATTAAGAGCTGCTGCACGAAAACGTGTACATGTATATAGCAGGTCATTTGCACTGCTCTTGTTTACATTGCGGGCTGGCGTAACTCACATACTCATCACCCACAGACTAATTCTTCCTCCTTCCTTCCTTCCTCCCTAAATCCCTCCCTCCCTCCCTCCCCTCCCCCTCCCTCCCTCCCTTCCTCCCTCCCCCCCCCCCCCCCCTCCTCCCATTCTCCCTCTCTTCATCCCCCATTCTCCTCACCTGCTCTGCCAGGAGTAAGGTGATGGTGTTCTCATTGTCAGTTCAGGGTCTTCATGAGGGTTCAGGGCACTGCAGATGTGTGATTTTGTTTGTTTGTGTGTTTGTGTGTGTGTGTGTGTGTGTGTGTGTGTGTGTGTGTGTGTGTGTGTGTGTTGTAAATACATACGCTGAGGAAGTGAACTTTCTACTTTCAACGACACATATCCTTTCTGGACTAGTTGCCCGTTCATGAACAATTTGCCACTAGCATTTGGTACTGACTGCACAGCTCATGAAGATAAGCAGCTTGCGAACCTGATTTGTGGATGCTTCAGCACAGGCTGCTTCTCCACTGGCTCACTCGGCGACTTTGCAACGGCTGCATTTGAATCTTTGGACTTCCCAACAGCTGAGTTAAAATCTCGCCTGCTCGTGGCTTTCTCCGGTGACCTCGGTGTGAACTTCATTCCTCGTTTAGCATACTGTCGGTGGAATGTCTTCGCTTCCTCCTCCTCCTCTTTGAAGGACTCAACAAACAGGTACTCCGGATGTGAGGAGGATTTGACGAGGGAGGACACGTGAGAGGGAGGGCTTGCAACTCTGTTTGGATCTGTGGGAAGGTGTAAAGCAGTGAAAAGATGGATGATTAGAATGTTACTGCATATATGTATGTATAAACGAATCATCAGCCGACAGCAAAGAAAAAACAATATGCAACTGTGACCCTTGACCACCAGCTCTCAGAGCCAAGGCTGCAAATTGCAGCAACTGAGCTACTGAAGCAGCACAGCAGATCAAGATCAAAGTGCAGTAGCATGTGTATGTACACTGTACCAGGAGCACATAATGAGGAAGCGAGCGTTTCCAGTTAACCAACATGCAAACATACACATAAGAATATGTATGTATGTGTGTATGTACGTATGTAGGTACAAATGTATGTATGTATGTATGTACGTATGTAGGTATGTATGTATGTACGTATGTAGGTATGTATGTACCGTAGATCTGGAAATTTTCGCCGTAATTAATTTTCGCCGATATTGCATTACGACAAAAATTAAAAACACAAAAAATTTTCAACGTCGAATAATTTATGATTCTATTTAACGTGTGAGTTTTCGTGAATCGAAGTACAAGCATGGTTCTGCTGCGCTACCAGAAACCTGTCGATGGTGTTCCTGATCCTGGAAGATCGCTGAGCTCTTCTATCAAGCACGCGATCGCGGAAGCGAACTTCTGAAGGCAGTTGGAACCGCGGACCGAGACAGACGGGTGAAATCTTTCGAGGTGAGTAGCCGATGGCAGTTCCCTCTCTACCAGTGGTACGGCATGGGTGTCTGCTGCATTCCCTCGCTGGCGCCGATCCGAGGCTCCAGCTTCTCTCCAATGGCACGACATTGTATCCGGTCCCGGGATCAGGAACGTGCACGTGTACGCGTGAACAAAATTTTCGCGTGGTTTAATTTTCGTCGGTGTGCTCGAGCGACGAAAATAAAACAACGCGAAAAATTAAAAGGCGAAGTATATTTAACACGAAAATTTCCGGATCTACGGTATGTATGTGCATGTACATTGTACATGCTGGATAACTGGAGATGTTTTACATACGTATGTAGGTATGTAGGTATGCAGTATCATGCAGTATCAGGTGTGCAGTATCATGCAGTATCCTGTTGCATGCAAGAATTTGGGTACTGATGGAGAGATACAAGTTGGGACAGGTGGGGAGGTGGGGAGGTGGGGAGGTGGGGGTGGTAGATGGAGGTAAGCAGCGATGGGCTATCTATATTATAGGCTCACAACTTAGACTAACTTCACTGAGCTCAACACTACCTTCATTGCGTAGCGGTGTAGGGCTGATGGGGGAGAGGGTCCCACTGCTCCTCTCAATGGCTTCGTCCACACTGCGCTCAGAGTACTCCCCCTCTCCCTCCACCTCAAACGAAACATCAGGAGTAACCGAGGAGGGAGGAGGGCTGGTGGGGTTCTAGAGGGAGGGGAGGAAAGAGGAATAAACTCATGGGTTTTCAGCCTTCCTCAAGCATCAGTGGAAGAGAGGACGGGGACCATGAGAGGTGGTACAGAGATGAGGAAATTAGGTTTATGTGGACAAAAGCTCAAATCAGATGTACTGCAGATTTGCAAGTTCAATTCTAATACTTGTTGACCATGCATGTACATATGAGTCAGTATAACTACACAGGCGGTATTTATTAAGTGAAAGGTTTTTTCTCTTAGATATGACAACATTCAGTTAACTCTTTAGGGCCCAAATTTATTGAAATCTCCCCCCACAGCATAAATTGGCATTTGCACACAGCGTTCAGCGTTGCCTAGGGCGCGCAGTATCCAGCAAAACTCGGGGGAGTGCCCCTGGTTGTTAGCAATAATGATTACACTCACCGTTCACCAAGGCAGGAAGGGGCGGAGGCACTGGGTGGAGCCGATAACTGAACTAGCTGTCTAGTTATCGCGCCGTTCGACCAGCTGCTGAAACTCGACTGTTGTCTTGCCATACGCGGAGGACCATCGCTACTTACTTTATTGCTGGAGAGGGGAGACCAACAGTAAGTCGAAACAGGAGCGTTATTGCAAGTAAGCGTATACCGACGGCGAGATAAGGCTTTTTAGCTTTACCGTTCGATCGACTTACAATGGCGGACTTGTTTCTGCCCATAACAGCTGCCCAGCTAAGACACTTGGCGCCCTTGATTCTGTTGTTATACAGAGGGGGATTACCAACAAGTCTCCAGGAGTAGTGCTGGTCCAAGCCCGTCCATCGCTAGAAAGTGAGAAGCCATAGTACATGGTTCTGTAATACACGTGACTTTTGGCGGATATATCCGCTATGGGCCCTAAAGAGTTAAACAATTGGTGTTGTCACAAACTGCCTGCCTGGCTAATGATCATCACAGTACTCCCAGACAGTTCAGAAAATGACATTTCAGGACCAGGACATGGCAATGTTTAAGATCTTACAACCCTGGAGTGAGTGATCACAAATGAAGCTGAAAAACAGGGGAACTTTGGAACAGGCAAAGGAGATATGGAGGGGAAGGAGGAGACAAGGAAGGGAGTGAGGCCACACAACTACATGTAGCTTGGTACAAGTACTCTTAACTCAGTGGTTGCCCATCAACACCGTTTGAATAATCAGGCTGGAAACCATACGGGGAGAGGCAAAGCTGGGAGCACAACCTTGATCATGCAAACCTGACAGACATACGGACCTCCTTCATTTTCTTCTCCAGGAGGTGGTCAGCATAGGGCTTCGGTCTGCTTGGTCTCTTCTGACCTACCCTCCTCAGGTTCACGTTCTGACTGGGGGAGTGTGGGGCCGGCTACAAGGTCAGAGGTCAAAATCAACATGATCACTTGCAAGGAGACTGGGTGGAGAGTACCCCATGTGCTAGAGGCATTACGGGAGTGGGCCCCTTTGCTGGCATGGACAACTCAATACCTTGATCTAGTGTACATGTATTTGAGCCTCAATGTACGGGTATGCAAGTGTGGGGTTAGCCTCGTTCCCAGGCCCGCCCTCGGGCCTGGGAATGAGGCTAGTGTGGGGTAGGATTGTTACTTGACCACCACCCAGTTTTAGTTTCCCTATTCACATTCAATTCTAGAAATTGTGCCATATGTATATATAGGGCTTCTGACGTCCTTACAGCATGCATGAAGTGTACCTCAAAGAGGGTGGTGTAGTGCTGTATCATCCTGCAAACGATTGGGTTAGTGTACCCCTGCTGCCTCAAACCATCCAGGCCTGAACCACACCTGAAAGTCAGCAAGAAAGTTGTGCTGAACACACACATGTACACACACAAATGCATGCATACACACAATCCCCATGTATGGATGCACACGTACAAACACACACAATGCTATGCACATGCCCCCCCCCCCCCCCCCCCCCCCCCCCCCCCCCGGTTTGCGACTCCGTTGTCCAAAGGACACTGTAAGCTATTGTGTGCATGCGCTTCACACTCTGTAAATTGCATGCTGTGTAATTGTGAGTGTACGTGTCGTTGTGTGCCACTGCTGAGGCATGCAGCAGATATCACCAGCACCTGATTGCAAACATGTCACTCACGGGATCTCATCAAGCTCGACTTATCGTCAACAATGGGTCTATGTTGACACAGCCAACTCTGAGTTCTGGATTGGCCTGTGGCAGAGGTATGATTATACCCCGCTCAGCACGGGGTGTGTAGCCTCACCGAATCATAGATATTATACTTCATCTATGACTGAGTCAACGCCAAGTTTCATCGCTTTGAATTCGAGCCACCAGCAAATTTTGATTTCGATCTGGACCACGGGGTGCACATGAACACACTATGGATACATGCTTTGCATGCACATGTGCACAAACTACACATGAATTGTAAGTACGTACACACACACACACAACACATGATCACACACACACTGACATATATTATTATGATCACCTGAAGATGTTCGGTCCAAAGACAATAGAAAGGGAGACGGGTGACATTTTGTTTTTAGCTGAGGGAGAGGAGAAGAGAGATGGCAGTCAGGGAGGGACAAGGGGGAGTGAACTTGAACAGTCAGGAAGGGAGGAGGGGTGTGGCTTGTGGTAGGACAAGCGGAGTGACTGTGACCGTGGGAAAAAGACACAGTCAGAGAGGGACGAGGGAAAGTGACCGTGAGTGCGGGTAAGAGACAGAGGGATGAGTAGGAGTGACACAGTCAGAGAGGGACGAGGGGAAGTGACCGTGACCGTGGGTAAGAGACACATTTGTTTTAGCTGAGAGAGAGGAGAAGGGAGATGGAAGTCAGGGAGGGACAAGGGGGAGTGACCTTGGACAGTCACGAGTGGAGGAGGGGGTGTAGCCGGTGGGAGGACAAGACCATGACCGTGGGTAAGAGACACAGTCAGAGAGGGGACGAGGGGAAGTGAACGTGACCGTGGGTAAGAGACACAGTCAGAGAGGGGATGAAGGGAAGTGAACGTGACCGTGGGTAAGAGACACAGTCAGAGAGGGGACGAAGGGAAGTGAACGTGACCGTGGGTAAGAGACACAGTCAGAGAGGGACGAGGAGAAGTGACCATTATGATCTATTGCTTGTACTGCATGCTTATTAGTTTGTATGTAAGCTATGATGTAATGCTGATTTATTGTGCGCATGTGCTGTTCTTCTGTGGTTGTTGTAATTCGGTTGTGATCGCCATGCTGCATGTGTTTGTTGTATCTGAAGAGATCTGATCTTTGCAATTGAACATTACAACCATGACTGTGGGTAAGAGACACAGTCAGAGAGGTACAAGGGGGTGTGACTGTGACCATGGGTAAGAGATAGTCAGAGAAGGACGAGGGGAGTGGACTTGGAGGGGCGAGGGGGTGTGGCTGGTGGTAGGACAAGCGGGAGTGATCACGACCATGGGTAAGAGACACAGTCAGAGAAGGATGAGGGGGAGTGACCGTGGGTACAAGAGGGACAGAATGGGAGAGAGGGGGGGGGGGGCAATCACAGTCAGGGAGGGAGGGAAGATAGGAAGAGACTGTGGGAACGAGGGGCAGTCAGGAAGGGGCGTGTGACCAAAGTGTCCTAGCACTGCTACGTATTACAGCAGGGTGTCTCACCAGTGTATTGCACCACCTTGGCCAGGTGCTTCATGAGGTATTTCAGCAATGTGTAGTTTGTGTTTGGAAGTTGGCCTATGGTCTGTCTCAGTAGATCAAGGGCTTCTGGAGAGGCATGGCCTGGGTGGGCTGGGGGGGGGGCACAACAGGAGTATGTGTGTGTGTGTGTGTGACAATGTGTGTGAGAGAGAGATGGTGCATGTGTAAATGTAATTCATGCAGCAGCGAAACAAAACCCACCACTGTAGTGCCATCTCAGCACTATAAATACGGCTTCACACATACAGCATAGTGGTGCGTTATTACATGCATCATTATGCATGCGTGCCCAAAGGAAGCACTTCATAATGGGGACGACTATGGTATTAGTATGACAGGGATTCGCTGGGGGCTACGTACACAACCGCATTCCTAAGTGTTTGCATTTTACTTTCCACATGGACGTCCCCTCTTATTATCTGCAATTAAGGTATCAGTAACTGCATACCTTGTTGTATTTCAACAAACTTAAGAACCATATTGTCTGGGATGAGGGAGGATGGCATTTCACGCTGGGCATGAGAGAGATGTGTGTATGTTTGTGTGTGTATGTGTGTGTGTGTGTGTGTGTGTGTGTGTGTGTGTGTGTGTGTGTGTGTGTGTGTGTGTGTGTGTGTGTGTGTGTGTGTGTGCGTTAAACAGTGATCATGGCAGCATTTGTTAAAGAAGAAATCTTCACTCAAGGCACATCAGCGACCACATGGATACATTAGTTGCACCTATAGGTGTGTGTACTCACTACCAATGCAGGTGTGCATACGATATGTAAGGTATAACGCCCAGTATTAAACCCGTATAAATTCTTATGGGGGCTTATGGGAGGCTTTCGTAGTCATTGGTTGGTATAGAGTTAATAGGTTTACATACAAGACTAAGAGTACTAGTATGACCCAAATAGCACGCTACATGTCAAGCTGCAATAGCACTCTTTCATAATAGTGATGCTGTGATTGGTTACTTATGGCAAGAGTGCTCATGGCACTGATTATGATTGGTTAATATCTACATGTATGGTAGCAGTGCATAGCAACACTAGAGGTCCGTTTTCATACGTAAACTGAAACAAAAGTACCCCATTTTGCAGGTTGGTTGATACAGGCCAAGGTAAAATCGGCAACCACATATTGAATTAGAAGCCGTACTGAACAGGATACCTACACAAGCTAATTGGGCATTGTGTGGTTAATTAGCCAGGCTACTTGGGCATCATAACCCAATTTGTGGTTTCAGGGATTTTACCTTTTCCTGCTGGCCTATGACAACCTACTTGCAAATAGCGGTATTGACAGAAACTTGGGCCAATTGATTGAGTGGACAATCACTTACTCAAAAAAATTCTGAGGGAGTATAGTACGTACGTGCATGCATGTAACCGAATAATACAACACAGACGTACGTACATACATGTACCAGGAAGAGTTTGAGCAGCCCCGCCACTGCTGCAATATCGAGGTCGGTGAAGTCAGCATTTCCAACTGCAATAACAACACGAAGTTCATGTTAGATATGATTCACACCGCACGCAGGTGTGTAACAAACAATACACATTACAGGATACAGTTGGGAGAAATGATGTTGGGTTTCATCAGGAGCTTATGAGCGCCGCGAAGCGGCGCGAAGGAGCGTCAAACTACCGTACTTGTTAGGGTTCCATCACTCGCAAGATAGCAGTCGCACAAAATGCCTTATAGGGCTGGGCTACAACTCGCACCTACTTTGTTAAGAAGCCTGTGAGGGCTCGCAGA
This sequence comes from Axinella damicornis, assembly GCA_963931865.1. Taxonomy (NCBI): domain Eukaryota; kingdom Metazoa; phylum Porifera; class Demospongiae; order Axinellida; family Axinellidae; genus Axinella; species Axinella damicornis. Next base: position 7,085,976 of record OZ007508.1, read on the forward strand.
CGTGTGAAAAACTAACCATCCAGGATAGCATACACAACACCTGCCCACCTACTTACGTTACATCTTGTGCAGCCGTACACGTACACAGACCGCAAACGGGAGCAATTGAAATCCGTATAAGGAGTGTCAAGTGCGGCAACCTTGCGACTGATGGGTATGCTAGTTGGACGCTCCTTCCCGTTATGGGCTCCTGGTTTCATACACCCCCCTCCTTCAGCGTTCTCCCCAGAAGTTTGTTTAAGAAGGTTGCATAATGAGATTCACTGAGAAACCTTGAGAGAAGTCTTGCTTAGTCAAGTGGTTGCTAAAAATAATCAAAGCCAAGGCAAAGGGCACATTTTGCTGTTAGAGGTTTTCAAAGATCTTGCAACTGAATTTGTAGAACGGAAGTCACGTGACAGCACTTCTCTGACCAATCAGCGTATAGAAGTCACAGGTTGTCATGCATGCAAGCTATGTACAGTAGACAGACTAGCAGACTCGCGTTTAGACTCTACGACTCACAGTTGAATGCTATACCGCAGGAAGTTAATTAGACAGTTTCAGCAAGCGACCGCAAAGCACCCAATCGCGAGTCAGCCTTCTGGATCTACCGGTGATCGGTGTACAGAATACCATTGTAGGACCCGGCGTAAGTCTTTGCTGTAAGCGCTTGTCCGCCCTGGTTCACACAAAGCCATTTTCTGTGAGATCGAGAGCGCTCAAGCTCTTACGATTTGAATTTACATTCACGTGACTTCCGGTGTTTCATTCTGGTCTGAAAATCGCAAGGAATCCAGAAACCTCATGACCACAAAAGAAGCCCAAAGGACACAGTGCCCTTTGGTGCAGGCCTAGCGAGACCACTGCCCCCTCAACACACATATGCACACAATTCCATCACACATACATTGTAGTCTTGCTCACAAGGGAAAGCATATGACCTTAATGCTCAATGCTCTGCTCTGCATACCTTTGTCAAATGAGCATTTCAATCTCTCTATGACCTTGGCATTCCCGTTCACTCGATAGATTCCCTCCTCATCCAACCCTGGTGGGTGAAGAGTGGCGCATTATACTGTCATAGCCCAGAGTTGGTGAGTGCTGACCTGAGGGTACCTTCACCGCTACACACATTCCAATTCTACTTCCAGTCACTTCACAAACAAATACCTGTACCTCCCTCTATTCTTGAACTCACAGCTCCCATGCTACCTTCCACCCCCCACCCCCTTCGACACTCCATTCTCCCCACCCACCCTCACTCCACCCCTCAACCTTGCCCTCGATTTTTCCAACCTACGCCCACCCTCCATCTACCTCTCCCTCCTCTTCTTCCTCCCACCCCTCCCCCTCCCTCTACACCCTCCCGCTCCCCTCCCCATATCTCCCATCCTCCCTCTACCCCTCCCCCAATACCTCCCACCCTCCATCTACCCCTCCCCTTCCTACCACCTTGGTCCCACAGTCCATTGCACAGTCCATTGCACTCTTTCCTCTCCCTTCTACCCCTCCCCCATTACCTCCCACCCTTTCCTCTCCCTTCTACCCCTCCCCCATTACCTCCCACCCTTTCCTCTCCCTTCTACTCCTCCCCCATTACATCCCACCCTCCATCTACCCCTCCTGTTCCTACCACCTACCCCTCGATCCCCTTCCTCCCACCTTGCTCCCACAGTCCATCGCATCCTTTCCCCTCCCTCTACCCCTCACCTTGTTCCTCCACATGCTCCACAATGCTCTGCACGATGTTTGGAATATTCTTCCCCTCTCGTGTCACCAAGTCCACCAGCGGCACACCAAACACAAGAGAAGTGGCTGATGAATGTGTGTGTGTGTGTGTGTGTGTGTGTGTGTGTGTGTGTATGGCATGTGGTTGCAATTGTGAGCGTGAGCATGTTGGGTGTGTGTGTTTGTATGAGTGGTATGTGTATGTGTGTTGTGTCACACAAACACGCACGTACACACATACAACTACATAGGCCTCACAACAGGTTGTTTGAAACCTTTTGAGTTATGGCTTGTTGGTACCGCCAAGGGCGCATCGAGCCGCCGCCTTCGGCGGCTTGATGCACCCTTCGTACCGCACAACCAAGTTAACTGTTTTCGAACGACAGGGACACAGTCAAAATAGTTTACTGGCTGTGCCTACAACAGAAGTCCACATAGGAAGATTCTTTGACAAAGATATTGCCAAACCACAAACAGTCATTGATGTTCTACATTTGGTGCATGCTATTCGCTTTGAACTCCTGTACTGGAACAGACCGGTGACATGTAATCTGCTATTTTCTGCTTCAGGTTTTCCGGCAATCACTTCCATCACTATGCTTGAACTTTTCATGAACGAGACTCACCACTTATTTCTGGCCATGAAACTATAGGATGGTGAGTTCTGAGGCGGAAATGAGGCCAGAGACAATTGCAGAGGAAATCCAACAACCTATGAGCTTATCTTGTGTGGCCACGACTGAGACTAGCACTAAAGCCGTGAAACGATGCAACCATGCTCACACAACTCAGCTGTTCATGACTGCTGTGGAAGAATAGTTATAGATTTTGACTTCAGTACAAAGCACCACCTACTTCACTTGGTACTTCTAACCTCTAACATGCCAACACCAAGAAAAATACAACCATTTCTGGATTGCATACCACCACGTACAACTGGCTACCTGTATACGATGCCTTCCAATACCTGGCTCGCTCTTGCCTTGGCCTCACTTTTCTGCAACCCATGGCACACACAGCACATGTCTGGGACCCGGAACGTGATGCTTCTTTTTTTATAGCACAAATCTCGTTCCCAACCTCCATTCCATTATTCCCTGGTGTGGGCACCAGACTACTTCCTGCACTGCTTCGCGCTGTTTGGGGGTGTGGCCGGAAGCACACCCACAGGAAAAAGCATCTGGCGGCGCTGCGAGACTACCCTAGGCCCTCTGTTGTAGCTGATTTCAGGAGAGGGGATCATCAGCGCATAAAAGAATGAATTGATCTTATGTCGTGTAGACAATTTACAAACAAGCTGTCTGCAGTCGTGGGTTTCTGGTTGCACTAGTACCAGCAGGTGCAGGAGCACATGTATGTGTGCGCCTACCCCAGCCTAGGGGGTGGGGCTGGGGTGGGAGCATGGGAGCATATTATGTAGCTTCTGGGTCTCATCCATATAGACTGAAATATGAAACACACAGTCTGCAGTCTGTAGTCCAGGACAAGACCACCTTCGAGCGTAATCAAACTTGAATACCACAAAGGAAAAGTAACTAGCTGCAATTATTTTTTGTGTAGAGTATAATTCTCAAGTCTTTCAGCCACCTCAAAATTATGCTGGCATAATCCATCAAGGCCTATACTCCCAATCCCAGTAGAGGAATATAATTCCATTTACTGCTCCAGTAGAGTAATACCAACCGGTGTGATACGCACAATACATATGGCTCGATCCCTTGAGTTAAGACAGTTAATGTAGTAGAGTAATGTAACCGGGTCATTCCAACTACTACAACGACAGCTACAGAGGGAGCGCGAGTAGCAGAGGTAGGTGTGCTGGACACCCAATGCAGGTTACACCTTGCATAATTGAGAATGCATTATAGTTTTTAGTTTCTCACGCCCTGCATGCTACTCACTCTAGTTGTTGGAATTCTTTTAGTGCTGAGTGAAGTAATACCGGCCGGTGTTCAGAGGTTTAGTCAAGCAATCAAAGACTAGGTACAACTAAAACTATCGGTACCACCCAGCCACCCAGCTGTGCTTGAGATCAAAATCGTTCACAGGGAGGAGTTTTCCCTCCCCCTGCGTGGCGTGGGAATGAGCTCAACATGAGCTGATGTCAGTACGGTGGCATCTTCCCCACAGTCAGTGTTATAAAAGCAGTGATCACTCAGTAATGCACAACAGAACCACAGACATGACTCAAACATGTCATGTTGCATCAAGAGATATATCGTGTTACAATACAGCAGCTGTTCAAACCATATAGAGGTCTGACATGCATATTTACTAGAGTGGGCGGGTCACAAAAGCACAATAGCTGTACAGTATTTTAACTCTATCCCGTGCACACATGACACTTGCACGGTTATGGCCACTTTGTCACTCAGGCCATCTTGCATGCAGCTTGGGGACAGCTTTCCAGTTGGAGTAATGAGTTGCATTCATAGATGGTTAATCCAAAGCTTCCTATTGCAGTATATAGCTAGGCCTAAGCATGCGCGCTAACAACAGCATCTTCTGAAGCTGCAAGAGGTACGTAAGTGCTCTATTGGGCACCCCTAGTAGCTCATGTGATGGTTGCATGTGATTACTGCACACAAATCAATAGACCTTATTTGGCTAACACACGCACCGACAACTGGCGACAGATTCCACTCACTTGCGTGGGAGTTCAGCACAGTTGCAACTGTTATAAACTATCTTTGCGCACCCTCTGCACATTTCAAGGTAACACTCATCAGTGAATGCAGTACATTGGTTTGTGTAGGTGATAGAAGACTACATACGTCGAAACTTGTCTCCGTGAATGTACTCTCTCTCTTGCAACGTAGACTTCTATCACCTACACAAAGCAATGTCCTCCCTTCCTGCTTCTCTCTCCTCCCACCCAGCACCTCTCCACCCCATCTTCCCCTCCCCGTCCTATAACCTCCCCTTCACTCTACGCACCTAATCCTCCCATATACTTACAAGATGAACTGTGAGTGAGGGAAGATAGAGACATGGATTTTCGTTTCCTGAGAGGGCTTGAGGTAAAAAGGTTCTTCACTCGACTGGCAAAATCTCCAGCACGACTGTCAGGAGGGCTGCAGAGTTTCTGAACAGTGTGTGTGTGCATGTGAGTGTGTGTGTATACATGTGTGTGTGTGTGTGGCATGTGTGTGTGTGTGTGTGTGTGTGTGTGTTGAGAGACACGGGGTAAAGGTTACCTGTACTAGCATACGATGGTATCATGCTAGCAGGAGTATTGGAGTGGGGGGAGATTAGCATGAGAGCATGAGAGTTTGGGACGACTGTGGGGGGAGAGAGTGGACCACAACTCTACATGAACCATCTAGTTTACATTTCTCAAAGCTTTATTTTTGGTAGGTACATGTAAATATGACACTGAAGAATATCTTCTGTAGACTGTCAGAGGTTGGTTACGAATCAAGTTGCTCACGCTCTTCACACTCGAGATTTTTGGTTAGCGAGCTTAAGTATACATTTCCCAATACATTTCGCACGGTGCACGCATGAGTATCCCGTAACCTTAAGTGTTGTGACAATAATGACTTGCATCACCGTGTGCATCTGTTACCGCTATACTGCACTGCTTCACAGCTCCTCTCAGACAAGTGACATGTGGCAACGCCTGCTGTCACCATGGATACTATGTGGCACTATTAGGCTTAATATTCACTGGTCATGTGACTTACACTGCAATAAATAATGTACTGCACCTGCAGTTGAGATGCATGCCACTAGACACTACAAGCAAGATGGTCGTCTGTTGCTGCATTCATGCGTAGGCAGTCAACAGGGTGGCCAGGGCTGCTAGACACCAGACGAACTCCCTGTGGGAGTCTACTGTAACATTACTGTGTGAGTTGTCATTCGTCCTGTGACATGAGGGATAAATTTCTCTGAGATGAATTGAGAATAGTGTGCCTGTATATATACAGTACATGCAGCTCACCTAGAATAACAATGCCACTTGGGTGAAGCACCTGAATTAGATAAGCCACCCAAGCCACTTATGTCAAGAGACCAAGTACCATGAATATGATAGAATGTGTGGAATGCATTAAAAGTAAACAATCTTTTCTCCAAATGGTGGCCACTTGAGTGCCCCTCCCCTTTCCACTACCACTCTCTAGAGCCACACACACACTATAACAACACCACACACCCTATTACGATGCAGCTGGTGAGTGCCAATTAACACACTATTGCAGAGAGTATGGTAATTAAAGGATTTACCACAACCAGCTACATGTATAGAGGAATGATGTCATCAATTCAGTTAAAGTCATATCGCTGCTTTCGTTGTCGTAAGTCAGGTGAGTCCTAATGAAAGCCTGACACATTTGATGGTGTCAGAGAATTGATGGTATCCTCTGATTATACTATGATACACAAGCAGATATGAAAGACATTACCTCCACAGAAGATGCATTCTTCATTTTAGGTCGAGTAGAGTCAGTCACTTCAACAACTGCTTTAGCTGAGCCACACAGGGTAGGAGACAGCATTACTCAGATGTCCTAGGTCAGCACAATGAACTTACTCTAACCTGTGAAAACAAGAGAGATCACAATGTGCTACTGGTATGCTGCAAATGTATGTTTAATTGTTGAAGTCCTTCGGTTACAATAGTACACCTTGGGGGCCAAGGTAGTGCCTAGGAATTCAGTATGGTCTCTTTTTCTTTTGGCCCTCGGCATTGATTGCACATTGACATGCTTGCATAGATTATATTTTCTCTTATTTGCAACACCATGATGTAGAAATTTCTCCCTCGTTTCGTGACCGACGATACACTATTGATATGTTATCTCACCGGTAGCTAGATGATCACCAGTTCATCGGACCCGTACGTACGTACCCTTGAGGCGCGATCGATCTTCGCTTCACGGAGCTTTTTTTTGGAGGTGTGTCGTCTCTCAGCAACGAATGTGATCACGTGCATAATTATGTCTGCATATGGCGCATAGCGCATATATGCGCTGGAGGGTGTGTCGTAACCTCAAAATAAATGCAATTTAAGTGGGTGGGGCTGTCAGCTGAATGCGGTGCTAGTGCATGCAGTAGTAGAGTAGTAGTCTCGGTGCCGAGACTAGTGCACTAGCTAGTGGTCGACGGCAAGCGCAAGCGAAAGGAACCAGTGTGGTCAGGCAATCCTACGTAAGCTTACGCCAAGTTTGTGAGTGTATTGAAGTGCATGTGTCAAGTAGTTGGATCATAGCTAGATATTATTATATTTGCGTGGTCTCTAATACGACTCTACGGTTGGATCTTCTATTAAATCAGAGCATTTTAATCGCAGACACGCGGATCATATCGCTTCGTTCCCAGGCCTTCTCACCCCGGGCCCGGCGTTTGTGCATGGCTTACAGTACTACTGGCAAGCCACAAACGCTGGGGTGAGAACGCCAGGGTGAGAAGGCCTGGGAACGAGGCTACGAACCATACTTGGTACACAATCTTTTGAGTCCCCTGCATATGCAGCCAGCCTAAGTTGGGCTTACGAGACTACTATGAGACTACTAGTTTGCATGATATTTTAGCAGCAGTGACCCAATAATTACACGGAAGTGAGACAAATCTTATATTGTAGGCCTAAATGTGACCAGCAATTTAAGAATCAGGGATCAGCCACTTATGCATTACAGCTGAGAACTTGATGATGCTAGGCGAAAGTTTGTACTGTCTGACAATTAAGTAGATAGCGAGAGTCAGATTATGGCTTTTGCATGTGCATATAGTTACCATGGACCTAGATACGTAGGTACCAGATATGAGGCTTGGATGGTTTATCTTATTGTAGAGGCTGTGTACGTCTATGTTTGTATAGGAACACTCCTCCGCAGACTGCAGAATATTTAGAGCATTTTGAGACCATGCATGTCTGGAGACGAGACCTTCAAGCTCATTGCCTGCTGACTCATAGCTAGCTTGCTAGTTCCATTTAGGTAAGGCAAAAGAATCCCAAGATCTTAACATGAATAATGAATAATTAATCAATGCTTATACATAGGTACAGAGCAGAGTCTGCGTACACTGATACGATAGAGTGGTCATTGTCGTTGTTTGGTACATATATATGATGCATGAACATAGCTTACTTTGTGGTTCTTGTTGACAATACTGTATGGATCGAAGGCTATAAATTGTGCAAGGCTGCTAGGTCTCCTTATTCAACTAGTGGCTCCCATGAACTATAAGAGATGCTGTGTCGTGCATTGAATGAATACTGAGTTATAGTTGCAATTCAAGCGACAACAATGCCCAGCAAATGCATATTTCTCATATTACCACACTAGTGAGCATGTTATCTCCATTGTTTAAAATTCATAGCAGCTAGTTCCACGAAATGACGCTTAGGGACTAACCTTGAATATTTTGTCTGCAATCATGCAAAGGTCACAATGTAGCAACATGACTGTACTTAGTCTTTGCACTGGTCTCTGTAATACAGCCTAGTCCACTGCTTATATTGCCTGCAAATTATGTGTATCCTGACTGATTTGCATGTCCAGCTACAATTGCCTTTTTCATCCTTCTAGATCCAAGGATTCGTGCAGATCTGTTGTACATACAGGGGCCCTGATCAGACGAAGTGAATCAAACTGATCACAATAACGCGACTGTCCATCTACACCAGCATGTCACACTTTTTTGGTGGAAGGAAACGTGAGCAAGAACATTGGTGCACTGATTTGTATAGGAACACTGATGATCATGTATGTATAACCAGGGAACCAGTGGGGGTCGTAAAGGCCTAGGGGCACTGCATTTCCCCACCAAACAGAAAGCATCGGTGTCATTGTCTTATGGTGTCCAGAGTTGCATGGTCTTTTGTCAATCCCATCCCGTGAATTTAGCTACTGTCGGAGAGGAATTTAACTCCTGCAGACAAATAATTATAGCTAGTACGTAAACCCTGAGTTAGTAAGCACCTGCTTGTATGCATCCTTTGATTATGCATATGCAGGGGGGAAGCTTACTCTCAGCCGGCAGCCGAATGCATCTGGAGAAGAGACTGGGGATGGAACTCAACTCACTAGATTCGAAGAACAAACAAGTTTGCTCCAGGCCCAGTCAACATCAGCAACAGTAACTGATGGCAGTCAGTCTGCTTCACAGAACATTACCAACTTCAAACTGAGCACCGGTTCTGTTGATTCTGGAGTGGCTGGAAACTCCAACAACAGCAGCTTGAGCAAGCTACTGGGTGACACCAATGGAAGTAATACTGAACTAGCATCACCTGCTGCACAGTTCAGCCCTGCACGTGATCACACAGGCAGCCAGAACGTTCAGCCAGAGACAATGGGTTCACAAACAGACCCAGCTGAGGTAGAGAGTGATAGTTGCTATCCTAATAACCATCTGTTGCAAATCCGGCAATCATTTTGTGAAGTAAGCACATCACTTGGGAATGTGGTCAAGGTGGTGGAGGAGCTTAGTCATCGAGTCGCAAATCTTGAGCTGCAGGTGAATCAGTTGGTTCAGAGAGAAGTCCTCAATTCTCGTACTCCAAGTGGATCATCCATTGCATTCCTAGAGTCCACCCCCAACCAACTCTCTTCCAGCTCTGTTGCTCAAGAGTCGCCTATTCAAGAAGGAGAAACAGAGCCAGGCCAAATGACCTTCCTCTCTCTTCCCGGCACTTCGGAGTCCAGAAGTACACCAGAGCAGCGAAAGCGACACTTCTCTGACAGTAAGATGGCAAGATGCCGGCAGTCAGAGATCAGGAAAAAGCTGGGTTCTGTTGTGCCCAAATCACTTTCCGAACAAAGAGGCGTAAGCAGATCACTTCATGCAGTTATTCAGAGTTACACATAATTATAGATCATTCTTCTTGCAATTGCACCTTGTAGACCATTTTGGAGGATGACTTGCTGGATACAGAAGATCCAGAGGATCCATGGGTTCAAGTTCAAGTAGACCATGCTAACCATGATCAGGCAGAGCCCAGGTTTGTGGGTGTGGTGATGGCATATTATGTATGCGTGTGAATATAATGACAGCAATCTTCTCTCAATTATTCGCACAGGAAGAGAGTTGAAGACATCTCAATCTTAGGTAGGGACCATGTACGGATTTGGGACAAATTGATACATAAGCACACAATCCCACTACCTCATTCCTAGGTAGCTAAATGGGAATAAGTGGGAATTTGATTACTTGCACACTAATTTAGCAATTCAGTATGAAATCACACTAATTAATTTTATGGAAGAAATATCCAAACTATATGATGTACTTTTCCACAACAGGAAATCGGACATCAATCAGATGTACAACGTTGAATGCTATATTCCTGCTTTCAACCTAACTATGTGCGCTTGTTTTTCACTCTGCACCTTTTACAAGGAATTATGCAGCCATACCCCCCCGGTATAATGTTACTTTCCTGCCAATATATTCTATATACCTCTATATACGTCAAAAACTTTTCCATCAGGACTGCATAGTCTTTCAACTGCATGGAGGCGGAGTAAGAAAACTTTATGGGCCACTGGGACATTATGGTATGCTGATCCATAAGCATCCATTCATTATAAACGCCCCGTATAAATTTTTAGGTGACCATGACCATCAATAGTTGGCAAAGAGTTAATTTTTAACACGACAATATAGTAGAACTGATTGAAAAAGTGCATGCAAGAAACCAAACAATATTTGATGTTCAATTCCAGTGTTGATCTACTCTATGATACGGACAGTACTTCAAGCCATATAGAATGCTGCCTCCAAGCGTATAAAAGTAACATCTCAGAGTTTATTATGTGTTTTAACTGCAGTGGTAGAACGCTATTCATGCAAAAACTGTGGGTATATAAAGACTGCTTATGCACTAATTTTACCTTCTTTCTTCCTGCAGAGACAAGATTGAATTCAAATGTGAAGCACAGTCTACCCAAATTCATACAGCGTACCAACTGGAAATTGATTGTGCCCCACCTCGTGTCCGTGGACTTATCCGATCATGCAACAACTGACTTCTTGCTCAACGAAACCAGAACTGATCATGACAAGGGTATACATTTCTACCTCAGAGTCCTGCCGTTCAAGGGACCTGATGCTTACACTAGGTTTTACACATGCTTGTGCGACGAGAAAGAGCATTTGGGCCATAAATCGCTACTACAAATTCTTGATAAGTAATCCACTCTACTTGACAATTTGTAAACCTCCCCCTATATATGTTTTTCTATGATGTAATTCGTTTCTGCATGTGTGGTGATGAAACATCACCCCCATGGCTGCATGAGCAACACAAGTGTAATCTTGCCTCACATATGCATGCAAGGAAATCATCCCCATGCAATATTGCTCACATTTTGAAGCCTACTGAACCTACTAGTTGTATCCTTTCATTATTATGCTGATTTGTGACCTTGAACTTCGATCATTAATTTTTCTTCTCACAATGGAAGAAACGTAATAGGCAATTCCATGCAGTCTAAATAAGCACTTTGTAAGTCGCCAGCCTAATAGATTTGTCTCCCATTAACGCCAGTTTGCATCTTGTCATTAGGATTGTCAATGTATGAGCTGAAATTAGAACAGAAACTAATTTCTTAATTTGGTCAGGGCCTCAAGCTTATAAAATTACAAAGTTGTAAGTTTTTCTATATAATAACGAATGTGCGTGATTTCAAGAATGCACTCTTATAATATAATATTATAGGAGTTAATACTTTGATGTTAGCAACCAGAGCAGCTAGCAGCATAGCCACTCCTGGGCCTGCTTTGCACTGCAGGCCCAGGTAACGTATGTTGGGACCGGGCATTTATTTCAAGTTCATGCCAAGTTGTATTACACTGGTAGCTAGTTGATGCAAGGTTAGGATCAATACAGGCTCGATCATGCATTGAATTTGTCAGTACGCTCTAAAACAGCCCAGTCAACATCATCCTAGCTATGCCACTGAACCAGACACTTGCTTGTTGCAATGAAACAGTACTACACACACTGGACCACTATACATGACACTACTTTTGTGACATAGTACCTCATGAGGATGCCCACTCATCACTATAGCTTCAAGGGGTTTACATGATTGTAGTTTCCCTATGCTATGTTTCTGGAATTATTTGTCACATGATCGTCGTACATACACATCAGATTATGGTATAGCTAGTCACAGTGACTCCTAAGGTTAACTGACCTCCCATGCTTAATAGTAATCATATGTCCTACTTCTGCATGTGGAGGTGACTGCATGTTTCAGATCGAGGTGGGTGTGGTCACAAATACTTAGGTTCACCATCCACCAATAGTGTAAAGTACGTGATACATTAGCAAGCTATATTACGTAATTATGCATGCAACATCTATTGATGCTGCTAATAGCTACGTAGCTATCAATACATTAAGATTTTAACGTGTGTGTGTATGTCTGTCTGTCTGTACTTGTAACGATTAATGATTATTTCTTGGCTGAGAAGTACATTCATTTCATGCAGCTCTTATCTCTGTATCTCTGTAATTTGATCAAATCTACTATCTTGGTAATTTGATCATGAGGTCAAGTTTTCAAGGAGGGGGTAAACCTACAAAACTGGGATGCTAGCTACACTGTAGCTTGCTACCCAACTGAAACTGCAGGAAGTATACATGAAACAGCGAAGCCACCAACATGTCAAGGAAGCGTGAGTGCTCTGTTACAGATGTTCTTATATAGACAATAGCTACTTTGAGCGAGCAAAAATGCTGTAGCTATATTGTAAGGGCTATTATAGCTAGCATGTTGCTAAGGGCTATATACCTGACTTCAGCCCTTTCACGAGTAAAACTGATTCTCAAGCAGTCTAGAGACCTAGCCAATCATTACACCGATATGGCTAAAATATCTAGCAGTTGGCTTGCTTTATTATAAATGTAGTCATTTAAAATCTGATAATCAGATGCATGCATGAAAGATTAATTTCAATGTACATACTAGCTATATAATTATATACTACTTATTAAAAGTACTAATATGTTAATACAAAAATAATAATTTAATCATGAAGGGGTAGATCTGCATGTGCCTATACCGGTGAAAGGGCTAACTTCTACTCTGCACAATGTGAGAGTCCCTGCCAGTGATGTACTCTTTTGTTTATATCACATGTCATTCATAGCTATCCAGCGACAGCCTGGTCTCAATATATCAGGCTCTGAAGGGGAAGCAGGAACCCCAATGGATTTTGGAACACCACCTGAGAGTAGCATGCAAAACCCTTCAGACTCATTTGATTCTGGTTTGAGCGGAAATTCCTGCAGAAGAGAGGGCGATGATGATTCAAGCACCCATGAAAATCACCAGCAGCCTAGTCTTCTACACCAGAATATGGAAGGGGGTGACAGTCGGAATGCTTTCATCATTGAAGAAATTGTGGGAATTAAACAATCCCTTTCGGACATTGGGACAACGGTTAAGGTGCTTGCAGATCAAGTGACACGTCTGCAGAGGATGGTACTCCCTTCTTCGAGTGCAACGAAGTCAGCTGAGGCTGATGTGAAAGTGCCCAGGTATCCCTTCACTTCTGGCAATCAACCAGACTCTCCCCTGAGTTTCCCTAAGAATTGGGAACGTCGACGTCGCTCTGATAGTGTTCTGGCTGCATGTCAACGGTTAAAAATCAGGGAGTCCTGGAAATTAAAGGTAACAATGGTAGTGGACACGCATTTTCCCCTAAAGCTGTAGCTAACAATTTGGGCAGTAGCTATTCTGAATGTGGTAAAAAGCTGACTATTTGTACAAACTGCATGATGTTTATAACAATACTTCAGTGCATATTCTCTTCCTATGGGTTTGCTCTTCTGTAGAGCCTGACTGTTGCAGAGGATGAGGAAATGACGGAAGAGCTAGAGGAACTAGTTGGAGAGAAGTTATCAACCCGAGGTAATAGCAGTTGAAGCTACTGTTGCCTTCCACATGTGCTTTGCCCTTATAGCTATATATATACACTCAGCTATGTGCTTCCACCTTGCAGAGCAAAGGCTGAGGTCATCAGTGAAATGTAGTCTACCCAAATTCATAGAGCAGACCAACTGGAAATTCATTTTGCCACACCTTGTATCAGTGGACTTATCCGATAAGGCAACGACTGACTACCTGCTCAATGAGACCAGAACTGACCAAGACAAAGGAGTGCACTTCTACCTCACAGTCTTGCCGTCCAAGGGAGATGACGCCTACTGTAGGTTTTATAGATGCTTGTGTGATGAGAAAGAGCACTTGGGCCACAAATCACTACTACAAATTCTTAATAATGAGTAGAGCACTATAGCTATATATTTGTCACTGTTTAGCTACCACCTCCTCAGATCTAGCTACTGCATGTGTTGATTACTTTTCATGTACTTTATTCCTAGCTAGCAATGATAGAAATTTAGCTAATTTTCACCCTTGTGTGATAATTATTGTGCGCTACACAAAATAAGGCAATGTTTCCTAGAAACTCACTATTAGCTAATATTCCTTAATTTTCCTAAATGCAATTTGTGGTTCTGTCTAATGATTTTTCATCACAATGGCCTGTCTCTGTACCACTGAATCTTGCGCACTCAAGACCTAGCCTCGTTCCCAGGCTCAAAGCTAAACTGGTGGGGAGGAGCCTGGGAACGAGGCTAGCTACTCAAGACCAAATTCGGCGCCGCACGTGGTGTAACAACAGGAAGTATAATATTGAAATGGGTGGGGCTGGAAAGTAGGCGTAGAGATAAGCAACGTTCAAGGTGGATAGGATTCAAGGCAAGAGATACTGAAGATAGGTAAGGCTAAGGGTTATGTGTGTCTCACAGTTAGTTTGTCATGTACCGTGTAGACGTACCGTGTAGCTAGATAAGTTTCAACAAAACCATGGCCTGGCCGCCAAGATACAAATCATTCTGAGTACCTACTCGAGTGATCTGAGTACGTGTACGTGTTTGAGTTTTACTAGCACTGTCTGTCTTGTTGCATAACCGTTGGGAAGCTTTACTACATTGGCTCTCACCGACACTACTGCTTTGAACTAGTTGAGGAGAAGCCTGGCTACTCACACTGGTGTTCTAGCTACGTATACCTCTACAGCTTGTGTAAACTATGATCATAGATAAATTATCTATGGTATGGTGTTGTCCCATCTACGGACTGTAGAGCAACTATCAAAGCCCTGCCGTGCATATCTCTGATGTCAAGATTTATGTTATGTAGTGAGTAAAGTAGGGGGGAGGGTGCCGAAAAACGAGTGGCTTGCTGAGCTCGACTACTAGGTCAATAGTGCATAGTAGTTAGGTCAATAGTGCATAGTAGGTAGGTGCATAGTGCATAGTAGGTAGGTTATATTATGTAGATGCGTGCATGCGAATAAGCTGTCACTGGTTGGCATAGCCATGAGTCAGTTTCCTTGGGTGGGTGTAGTCTTATGGGCCAGCCTCTCCCCACACCCGATATACGGGGAGGGGGAGTCTAGAGTTCCAATCATCATCTCACACTTAACCTGCCAGGAGTTTCTTGGTGAATTCAACTGATGTGTCCTTGTATATACTCAGGAGGTATTAATAACATCCCAGGTGTCAATGCTTTACTGCTACACACACTCCCCAATTACGTTGACACCCACTTAGTTAGCTTTTCTACTGCTTATTGTGCAATACCAAAACCATATTGTATGGCAATTTGACCAGACTGTCTCCTTCCCATGAGGGAGTCTGGCCCGGCGAGACTTAGCCTCGTTCCCAGGCCTTCCACACCTCCAGCTTTTGCTTTTTATCGCTTCCAGTACAATCAAAAGCTGGAGGTGTGGAAGGCCTGGGAATGAGGCTAGCAAGACTAGGGTGGGTGGGGTGAGTGGGTCTCTATGAGTCTTTGCTCCCCCCCTTGTAAATGAGTGTCACGGGGTGAGCCTGAGCATCATGGGGTGAGCCTGAGCATCATGGGGCGAGCCTGAGTGTCGTGGGGTGAGCCTGAGTGTCATAGGGTTGAGCCTGGGCACCATGGGGTGATCGAGCCTGAGTGTCAGCCTGAGTGTCATGGGGTCAGCCTGAGCGTCATGGGGTGAGCCTGAGTGTCGTGGGGTGCATGAGTCTGAGTGTTGTGGGGTGAGCCTGAGCATCGTGGGGTGAGCCTGAGGGTCATGGGGTGAATCTGAGCATCATGGGGCAAGCCTGAATGTTGAGCCTGAGTGTCATGAGGTTGAGCCTGGCACCATGGGGTACGTGAGCCTGAGTGTCATTGGGTGAGCCTGAGTGTCGTGGGGTGAGCCTGGGTGTCATGGGGTGAGCCTGAGCGTCATGGGGTGAGCCTGAGTGTCGT